>CM022955.1:43079113-43464431 GCA_012931725.1 Litsea cubeba
AATCAGGTGCATATGCTTTGTCTCTTGTCTCAAACAATCAATTATTTTGACATTCTCAAAATTATTAGCTGATAATATAATACACAATACCTGGATGCCGATGCTGTTATGAACAGTCGCCGGGCTTGAACACATTACCGGAAGTAATATTATTGGTATAATACTACCACTGGGTACCCTGTCTCCAACATGTGCTTCAAGGTGGTATGGATATATCCAGTATGACACCGGCTCTAAATTTTCTAACAGGATTTCAAGCTCGGCCATTACATGAAGATTCCTCCTAGAACCATTTTCATGGGCACAGGTAGTCTCAAAATCCCTTCTCTTCTTATTTTAAAACAGTTTCAACTAGTGGAAGTTAACATCTGTAACAACAGGTAAATTAATGTGATTGTAGGCCGAGTGAATCATTTTTGTATCCAAATCATAGTACTTAAAATTGTTGCAAAATATTTCTTTAACTGTCAATTTGTGCACATCCTAGATGAGCCATGAGCAAAAGAAGCTGAAATGTGAAAGGAAATAAATAAATTCCCTTGTTTCAACTGTCCCATTTGATGCTAGCTTGGTCATGACCCACTAGTGGGAGTTTGGCACTGATTGAATGCTACAGATGGTTTCCACACTGAATTCAGTGATAATTCATGGTTCAGGCACATGGTCTTTCATCTTTCAGTCGTTACAAATTTAAAATTCACAGTATGTCACAAGCGAAAGTCCGGGTATTTTATATATATTCCTCTTCACAGGTGTGGAACGTACAAGAGTAGGCTCTCATTACTTTACCACCTGAGATATACACAAACCTTTAACATTTTGGTTGAGCCTCCAGGCATAAGCCATTTATTCCTTTTCAAACATTGGTATAAATCATTGACATAATTACTGTCTTCACCCATTATGAAGTAAGGCTTGTTTGGGTGACAAAGTGAGGAAGTTGATGTTGCTTTTTGTTGAAGAACATGACTAGTAACTTTAAGGTTGTGACAAATTGTTAACAATGGAGATTAACATATGCATAATGAGATAATTTTCTGATGTGAATCATGAAAAACTGTCATTTAGACATGATCTATTCAATTAAATACATCTCAAGCCATGAAACCATAACATTTATAAGCCCCTCCTTCAAGGCACTTTATTCTTTCATCTATGAAATAATTGATGTCCTCTGTTTTTCCTTCTTTTCCATTGAGCATCTAATTGTTCCTTGCTTCCTTTAGGACCCTTGTTCTTCACAAAAGTAAGACAAAAGACCAGAGACTCTTTCTCTAAGTTTATATGCACTAAATTTATTATTGCAAGGACATGCTAATGTTCACACTTATTTGCTCAAAAACATTTCATGTTAGATTTTATGTTATGTTAAATTGTTAATTACTTTTATAACTATTGTTAGGGAAGGTGACTGTCCCTCATCCTCAATTGCAATCAACCATGGATCTATTTGTCTCATTAAAATGTTGCACCCCTTCTCAAATTAACCACTCCCTTTTCAAAAGGTGCGCTTATTGCTTTATGCTTCATTCTAGCTATCTAAGATTGATATGATGAGTGAAAACTGAAGACACATGAAAAGGCCTCTTTATGAATAAATACCTTATAGTTTCTTAGACACTGATCTCTCAAGTCATTGCACTAACCCATCTGTATCCTTGTGATGCCTTGGTATGCAGCTTTTGTGATTTTAAGGTTCGTGACAGGAAGCGTGTTTTGTGATTTTAAGAGGTATTGTTGATTCTCCTGACTTCTTACTAATTCGGTTTGGTTCAGAATCTGAGTGCAGGTCGTTTTACAAGTGAAACAATTGTTGTTCCTTTGGTGCAGCTTTTACGCAGATCCTGTTATGTCAGTCCAGGTTTGATTTCACTTGCTCAATTATTTACATTTCTTCCATTGAATTACCCAGTGTAGGTTACTTTAAAATTGTTAAAAGTCATGGTGGCTGATTATTCCTTCATGTTCTTGGCTTTTGGATGTCTCTGGATCATTGAATAATTTCTTATGCTCTAATAATACAATATACTGATAGCATAATAATATTGTTAACAATAAATAATAATCCAACTCTTTGTAACCTGAGCAGCATGATTCCTTGCAATTTTTTCAATGCTTTGATTTGCTATAATCCAACCTCATCAGTCGCTTCATTCAAAATGGAGTTGTTAAACAGCTTGTTCAGCTATCAAAATCAATGGATATAAACCATTACAAATAGAATACTTTTTCTAATACTTTTTAAAATTAAATTTATTGAGTATTGTCGGTCGCTAATACTCAATAGCGATGACTTTTTCGTGGCAACCATTTGGCAATCGTTGAGCGATCGCTAATGACAATTAGCGACCGCCAGGACACTTTTAGCGACGGTAAATGGCGGCCACTAATAGTTTTTTTTCTAGTGGTGATTAATGGGTCAGGAAATTCCATTGCTTTTTTTAAATAAAAAAACAACAAATATTTAGTAACGGATATAAACCGTTACAAATAGAATACTTAGTAACGGACATCAACCGTTATAAATAGTTATATATGCGTCAGAAAGTAAGAATTACCAACAGTTTTATCCGTTGGGAACAAGCTATGAATAAAATTAATAACCGTTACTAATAAATTGTAACGATTGCGTATGTGTTACTGAAATTAATTTCAGTCACGTTTAATAACCGTTAGTAATATTTCTAACGGTTATTAAGTGTTACTGACTTCCGTTACTTTTCATTTGTAACGCAATTGTGTCAACGTAAAATAACCGTTACTAATATTTTTTGTAACGGCCGCAGATCCGTTACTAATCGATTATTATGGTGTAGTGTGCTTGGGGCATAGAAACAAGATCAAAACTTCTCCCACTGTTGGATTTAATCATAATACATTATTTATAGTTGCAATGGACGTTAACGCAGACAGAAAACAAGCCTTTCAAACCCCATAAACAGCAGCTGCCTAGGGTGATATAAAGAAGATTTCCCACGGTTTCTAGGATTTCCAACAGTTAAATATTAGAGAAGAATCTAGGTAATGTGTTTTAGGGTACATTAAAGCAGTCTAAGGTGGTAAATAATATATATATATATACCTTTGTCTTAATGGAGTTCAACCACCATGGAGATGGCGTTTTATGGTGCTTCCTAGAAGAGAAAAAATCCAGAGCAGTGTTGAAGACGACCCAAATGGAGAAATGCGAAAAGTGGACTCGAGGCAAGATATAATACAAACTCGCATACTGGTCGATATTGACATATTAATTGTCGATATCGACCATATCGCAAAAAGACAAAAAAAAAAAAAAAAAAAGCCCATACGAGGGTCCCTCCCGTATCAAACCCAGAAATAGATTCTGCTGGGACGTATAAGCTCCTATAGGGATTGTACCCGTAATTTCCTCTTTATTTTATCTCCACTTGACACTCGTATTTTTAAGTCCATCTGTCTTTATTTTTAACCACTTATAATTTGAGTCTTCTGGATTTAGTTTCTTATGTATTTAACGAAAACAATCAGGCCCTAAGTATCTTCATTTTTTTAATTACCATTACGGCTATATATCCCAAAGTCTTTTTATATCCTTTTATGTCTCACAAACACTATATTGTAGAGTGATTCCTGCTCCTTCTACTACTTAGGTAGCGCTTTGTTCGCTGTAATGAAGGTCGGAATGGAATGGACATTCCAACGGAATGGTCATTACAACGTTTGGTTCACAAAAATTCGGTGGAATGACCATTACCTCCGGAATCCCATTCCCTTATGTAGAGGAATGGTCATTCCATTGGGGATGAGAATGAATGGTCATTCCATTCCTTTCTACTTTTTGTTGAGACCAAAATACCCTTGTTTCACATCTACCACTATTATAAAAGAAAAGAACTTGTGTGGGCCCCACCTATATAATTATAATATAATATATACACCATCTTCATCATCATCATTATTATTATTATTATAAGATTATAAAAGAGAAGAACTTGTGTGGGCCCCACCTTTATAATAATAAAAATCTATACATTATTATTATTATAAGATTATAAAGGAGAAGAACTTGTGTGGGCCCCACATATATAATAATAATATAATTTATACATTATTATTATTATTATTATTAAGAACAAAATAACAACTTGTGTGGGCCCCACTTAGATAATAATAATATAATCTATATATTATTAATCTTTTAAAAGAGAAGAACTTGTGTGGACCCCACCTATAGAATAATAAAATAATTTATACATCATCTAACAAGGGTATTTTAGCCATACTTATGTAAAATTTATTCCATTCCAGACATTTCCGTGTTCCAAACACAGGAACATGAATTAGTTGATTAATTCCTCAAACGTACCAAACACTGAAACGATAATGAATATTCCTACCTCATTCCATTTAAGATTCATTCCGAACTTCATTTCATTTTTTATTATAATCATTCCAGCGGATCAGACCCTACGTTATAATCTTTTCATCCATGGCAAACTGAGTTTATAATGGATGCATGGTGGTAGGGCTCGCTGACGTAGGCCAGGCAAGGTCCTCATCTTCCCTGGTATAGGATCCACTGTCGTGCGCCAGGACAAGACAACAACAGCAATGTCCTAACTGTGACAATGATAGGTCATTGACAACTTCCAGTGGTTTGAATTTGACATAAAATCAGTGTAAGACGTAAGTGGTGAGTGGTCCCATCACCACCTGTCTAATAATTACATATTTACATGGCCTCACATTAAGTCAATTGATAAGATTTTTGTTTTTAGTTTTGATTTTAATAAATCTTACTTGAATTTATTTTTACAAAGCTCAGTCCATTTAGGACTCTTCTTTTGACTAATCTCAGACGGAATTAAGTAAATTGATTTTTAATATTTTTCTTTGATGGAAAGAAATCTTTTAAGAGTTATCTACATGAGTAATTTTTCAATCCTCTCTTTTGACTTGACTTGGACATATTGCATAATACCCATCTACTTTTACGCATATCAGAACGACGGACAAGAAAAATAAGAGAAAACCTTATTTAATAAAAGTCATTGATCGCAAAGCTAAACAAGCTTAAAATTAAATCCAAATTGTTGATCATAAAGATCATGACACAAAGTGTGCTTTGCTTTTAAAATTTCAAATTACCCATTGTTTAATACATAAATCAAGATCCTTAAATTTATTTGTGTTACAAACCATATTAGTTTTACAATCAGGCACTTCCAAAATACAGAAAATGGCTTCTCATACAACAAAGGTAAAAGGAGTCTCACAGTATTTCATAGTGAAATGTGGAAACCTTACATTTGTTTAGTGAAAGGAGTAGTAAGGGAAGAGAAATATTCATATGACTTTTTACTCCTAGTTGATGGAAAAAGTGAAGTGAGAAATTAATAAAGTGGGCTTTTTTTTTTATTGTTGCTTTAATGGAAATAGTAAAAGGGAAAAGTAAAGTTGGGATGTAACACCACCAACCCTTTTACTTCTTGGGCCTCTTTTTTGTTCTAATTAATATAACCAAGTTTGATAATGAGGAGACAAATAAACTTTGTGAAAAAGTGAACTTTTACATTAACCCTCATTGTTTTTATATTATTTATGGTTGAGTTTACCCGACTTACCTCTGATCCAAATGGATTAATCCAGTCTAAAGAATTGGAAATCCTCTGATAGCGAAAAAAAAAAAAAAAAAAAACAAACCTCCTCTTTATTATTACTTCTACGCACATTTAAATAAATAAGATGTAAATTGGTGGGGTTTGAGTTGGGCCTATGTTGTTCTAGGAAGCTGACCCGATTAATGTTATAGTGACAACACCTAGACCCACGAGGAAATTGCCTCCTTAGCTCCACTCCTACGCATTTGACTAGACTCCCCCATGTAAAACTGAGAGTACAGCTTCATTGGGTCAGATATGGGCTGTGTTTTTAAGAATAAGATTTTCACCTATAACTAATTACACCAGGATCAACATATGGCAAGATGCCAAACACACCCTTAACTGCACTCGAGATTTTTTAGATTCTCTTTGGGTCTCTTCTCAGCTTTCCATAGTTGAAGAAATAACAGTGAAGATTCACAAACGGTCATAAAATAATCTCTTTAGATAGAAAAAATGATTACCCATCCATCATCATAGAAAATCAAATCTTAGAAAAATCCAGTCCCTAAACATTTTAGGATGAATTCCATTTCATGCAAACAAATTATACTCAGGGAGAGTCCTAGGGCCAGCGAGTGGGAATAGGTGCAAATGATCGATCATAGTGGCTGCTTGTGGTGCCCAGAAGATACCCCAGGTCTGTGGGCCCTACAAACTGGGGCATCCATAATCCATGGACATGATATCACTCTCTTCAAAGTCCAAAGTCCAAAGTCCAAAGTCAAAATGTCCACGGACAGAACTCTGATTTCCCGAGAAGGTTGGCACTTGGCACAGCAAAAGCAATTAATTGGAGGGAAAACAGCTGTGGAGCACGACCCCTCACGTGACAAGCACTGTAGCATGTCGGGTCGGCTTCAAACCCTAGATTGAGCCCCATCAAAGTCAGTGTTCATTAAATAATAAAAAAGCAAAGACATTCACATATTCAGAACATGGACATATAAAATCAGGTTAATTGGGGGTCAAACCCTGAGCCCACGGTCACATGCAAAGCAGGCAATAAATCCTAACTAGTACATGAAAGCAATAGTCATGGGTATTAATAAATAAATTTAGATTCCCAGGGATTAGTTTTATTAATTGTAAACTTTTCTTTATTTGAATTTGATGGTAAAAGAGATTGTCCTATCATTGTCACATTGGGTCCATGGTCAATAGACACTGTCGAGTTTGAGTAACTTGTAATTGTAATATACCATGTACTAATTGTAATATACCATGTACCAATTCAGATTCTTAAGCTCGGGCTTTACTTAACGAACACTCTCCCTTGCATGCAATCCCAACATATTTCATAGACGGGCCCTGCCATGTGGGCTATAAAAAAATGACGGAATCAAAACCCGCTCTGATACATGTGAGACACCATTTACCAACCCAAAACACACACACACACATATATATATATATATATATATATAAAGCCTTGCGAAAGGCATTACTTAAGCAATTTAGGATATAGAGTTTTACTTTACCAACAGTAATGCAAAAGGAAAATATTATGATTTTCTCACGGCTTTCGTTCTCTAACAAATATTATCAAAATATCCTAATATTATCAAGTGATTACCTTTTCAAGGGTCCACCGCAATTTTTTTTAACACTCTAAAAAACATCAAAAATATTTTTAGTGCCAAATTTTTTACTTGTGAAAGTCTACATGTGTGTTGAGTACTTTTGAATTGAAGACAGTACTCACCTAAAATTCTATTTTTTTTTTTTTTTTGTTAATCGACTGAGATGGTTCGGCCATGTTAGAAGGCGTCCAACAGAGGCACCTGTTGAAAGGTGTGAAAGCATGGAGTTTGCCAAGAGTAGGAGAGGGAGAGGGAGACCCAAGAGAAGTTGGAAAGAAACTATTAAACATGATCTTGCCTACATGGATCTAACGGAGGACATGGCCCTAAATAGATTTGATTGGCGTCGTCAAATCCATATAGCCGACCCCACCTAGTGGGAAAAGGCTTGGTTTGGTTTGGTTTGGTTTGGTTTGTTAATCTAGTCGGGGGGCTGGGACCCAAGAGAGAGCTCACATAAATAGAAACACAATCCACGCATATAGAAAAGGAGCTCATACACGCAAGAAGAAAGTCCACACGAGTGAAAATGGAACCCACATATGCGAAAAGACGTGACGTATTTAAAATTCGAACATGATAAAAACTATCGCTCCTTACCACTCGGGTAAAGAGCCGTATCCATTGGATGGGCTTGGCCCTTGGTTTGAAAGAGGGTTGAAATAGTGGAGCATTTTACACTGGGTCCCATGAGCCCCCACAGTTGGAAATGACAGGACATAAAATCAGGGAGGGAAGGGAAGGGAACATATATCCTTGTTAGCCGCGGTGTAAAGTAATAAAAGACCAGAAGAGACAAACAACAAAGATTGCGCAAGTCAGAGACAAGGGACCACATGAGGTAGGCCCACCACCAATCAATGCCCACGTGTGGACGCATCAGCGATTGCGACGGTTCTGCCGGTGTCAAGGCCTGCCCAGCCGTTGACCAAAAGACTTGGGAATTGGAAACAAATTTCCTGAAAGAAAACAAAAGCACGAAAACAAAAGCACGACCTTTTACCCGGAAATACATTTCTCCAAACACACCCTCTCTCTCTCTCTCTCTGCTTTGGACTATAGTCAGAGTTTTTTCATAAAACTATCAAGATTCAAGTCAGACTACTACAAATTAGAATCCAATTAGGAGTTTTTTTTTTTTTTTTCACTGCAAGGTAACATTTAGCCATGGATAACTATGTCCGGTGACTAAAGTTTTCTCCAGAGGTTTTCCACAATGGGGAAATAATAAAATTATCCATATTCATGTGATTTTGTAATTTTATAATTTTTGCTATATCGTATAAAAGATTTTCATTTGTTGGGTTGAGAAATAAATGTATCCATGTGATATCACACAGTTTATAATTTCATGCAATAACGCACAATCAAAAGTATTTTAGTCCATAAAAGTTGCATAAGTACCTGTGAGAAAATTATCTAATTTATGCTCTATCATATAAAAGATTTTCATTTGTTGGGTTTTAAACTAGCTAGGGGGTTGGACCACGAGAGACTCGCACACTCAGGGTCTAAAAGTTACACATATAAGAGAACGAACACACACATGCAGGGAGTGAGAACTCATACATGTGATGCGTGGGGAGAGACCAAAGTCGATCCCTAGTCACCCAGCTAAGCAATCCCTCATTATGAGAATTCGACAAGATGTTGAAAACAGCTTTGAATCATTCTGAGAATTCAACAAAATGTTGAAAACAACTATTTTCTAAGTCTGCCTCAGTGAAAGTGTTCATATTATTAATTTCCATTGCCTGTGAAGTATATATCCTGTAAATTAAAGGTACTATTTTCTTTTTTCGTTTTTTCCCAGCTTAAAGGGGGCTGGGCCCCTAGCCCTCTAGAGAGAGGCTCTCGGGTGAGGGAAATAAATCTCGAAAGAGGTTGGGGGGGGGGGGGGGGGGGGGGGGTTCTCTGGTGATGAAAGTAGATCTCCGGTGAGGTATCACGATCTCGGATAAGGAAAAGTGCATGCACGGGTTCAAATTCAAACAGGTAAAAACTAACGCAAACTCAGAGAAATTTTCATGTCTTTGCAAACTCCCTGTAGGGAGAAAATCCCTTGGGGTAATATTATTTTCTAAAATGTGGGTCCAGTCCAAAGTCTGAGTCACCTGATCTACAACGATTAGGAGACCATAATTATCATTGAAATCAGTAACCCCTTCTTGGATTTCTTCTTTCCAGTTTTGGGGTAATGTGAGAGTTTAAAAGAGTAATTAAGAAAGATGGGTGACATCATCTTGACTTAGACTAGGGTTTCTGTTTTCTTTTGACTTTTAGGCCGCAGTAAAACCCGGCTGCCTTCTCGCCGCAGCAACTGGACTTCAACAACTCTTCCTAACCATCTCGGATACGTTTTTATCATCAGATTCTCGTGAAAGTAACTTCTCGTGAAACTTTTATAAGCAAGTGCTTTCCCTTTCACCCAAGGTATAAATTATATGTAGGGCTATTTCTTCACAACAATTTTGAGATTTTGAAGTTCTCCAAATGACTTCTCCCTTGATTGAAATTTCAAATCCTCGTTGCCCATCCAACATTTGAAATGTTAAAATTATGAGAATTTTAAAAATTATCGGTGACTTTTTAAGTCGGTTAAAATTCAGAATTGTAGTTCTGAAAAAACGTGGCATTTGAAACTTGAAAGGTCAACAACGTATTAATGTCAAAATCCAATTATTAGAAATTCTTGTTAGAAATACCTATGAAAATAATGGGCCATGGGTTTGGAGTTAGTGATCCCAATTGTTTTTCTCTTTGTGGCCTTAGAAGGGGTTTTTTCCCCTCTACATCAAAATAAGGAATCTTTACATGCTGGTCTCCATAGAGAAATGGAAACTGTTTCTCTCTTTGGTGTGGAACTTTCACATTACACAAATGCACCCCAAGATGAGTGCTCTCCTATTCCGACTTCCCCAGAGCCTCCGGTAGCACAGCCGAGACAGCGACGGGTTCTCTGCCCCTGCGGGGATGGAGCGACAGAAGTCTTGAGAATCCAAGATAAGGTCACGGCGAGAGAGTGTCTGGTTGACAAGAATTCTTGATTTATGTGGCTGTCCTTCTAACATTTGGGAATCCAAATGCTCAAGACTCTTTAAACATACAAACCCTTTGAATTCTATTGAGATTTGACCAAATTAACTGCAATTTTGCTAAGATTCATTTAACCACACCCAAATCTCTCCAAATTCCAAAACTAGGCCTTTTTAAAATAATATTTGGCTCAAGCCAGTCGAGTATGGTCCAGTCCTTCCTGATGTTCTTACCTTGGTGGAAATATTGATTAGGGGGCTACATCCAGATTCAACCTTGTGGACTAGATTTGGGCTGTCTTTTAGGCTTGAGGCCTCAAACATTCCATCTCAATAATTTGGTGGCCCAAGTCTATGAATGCTTGCTTAACTACAGGATTGATTTGTGTGACATATGTGATATATGGCATGAAAGGGCACGTTTAGTTTTTCAAATAGAGTGGGCCCAGGCCTAGCTGTTAGTTCAATGTGCTGGATATCATCTATTTGTTAGGCCCAATAACTAAACAAAATTGGCTTGATGAGTGATTATGCAGTATCAAGGGGCCTATTTATCCTGTTGATGGGAAATCTAAATTTGCAAATGTTGCCTCCCTAGCTCAATTTACAAATGCTCTGAGTACCCACTGGCATTTTGGAATTTGTTGAGTATTTAAAGTTAAAAATGACAATTCAAAATGCTGAATTTTTAAAAACTCACTAATCAAATAAGAAATTTGAAATATGGGACAATTAGCTTGCATTGATGTCAAAGTTCCCATCATATGAAATTTAAAAGAAAAAATCAAAATAGATAGTATTCATAGATCATTGAGCATTTTGAAAGTCGGGTATCTAAGAATTTAGAAGATTCTATTAGTAAAAAGGGTTAATCTACAAAGCTGAATTTTTGAAAATCAAATTAAAAAACCTTCAAATGTTGAGGGTGTCCATGATGTTAAAAATTTCAAACGACTAAATGATATAGGTATTAGTAAAGGCATATGCCACGAGAAATTAAAGGTGGAGAGGTGTGTTGTCAGCCCGAGAAGAAAGACAATAATAAAACAGAAAGGTTAGGCAGTCAACCTCGAATTCAGCTTTTTGGCTAGCCTTTTGGTTGGTTGTTTCAATATTTTACTTGGACAAATGGCAGTCTGACTCAAGATCATCAAGATTTTGACAAAAGAATCCTTGTTGTTTGCACTTTTTAGGATGCCCAAATTGCTACTTATAGACATCTGTGTTGGCAAATGTAACAAGACATGCATTTCTTTTCAAGTTGGTAATTGTAGGAGCCTTGTGACTTGTGATTTGGCAGTCTATGTTCTCCAAAACTTAATCCTACCCTTACATAGGATTGGGCCTTGGTGTCTTTAGCGGCTTCGTCACAACTTACCAAAAAGCTTCCAAAAAAAGTCAAAAGTCTAAATAATTTGGGAGCAGCAGATTGCTGAGGACAAAAGTTTGAAGTTAGAACAAAACAAGGGCTAAGTTGTGAAGAAGAAATGAAGGTTTTGAGGATTTTCAAATATGAGAATAGGGTGGACTTGGAATTTTTCCTGTGGTCAATTACGATCTATGTTTCTTGAGGAGTTTGATAACAACTTAAAAAACCTCATATTGTAAACCATATTGTGACATACATAGTTTACTTTTTTTAGTAGACATGGATTTTGCAAGTAGTAGAATCTACAATTCGTGTTTATATATATAGTCACCTAGATATTAAGAGCCAGGTCTAAGGCAGTATGCTAGAATAATATTTTTAAACCCTTGGAGGGACAAGTAACAAGTTCTAAGGGCCTTTTGGATGCATAGAAAGGAAGAATCAATGGTACAAACTTAAATTGTTGACAATTTTCTCCACCCTCATTTTCTCCTACTCTTCTCTAATCCAAATGGACTGGATGGAGAAAATAATTCTCCTATTAGCTAACTTTTACATAAGATTGAAAAAAAAAAAAAAATTCTCCTAAAGGGAATGGACCCATATTTAGTAACACATTTTATAATATTAAGTGCTTCTAAAATTATTTTGACCTATAAAGTGTTCTTACTCAAATTCAAACACACAGAATTACAACTAGAGAAAATGGTGGTTTTTCACTAGGAAATTCCTTGCCTCCAAGTTTCTTCTAATTTCTCTACCTTGTGAGAATTCTTTACATCCAAATGGACCATGGTCAATGGCAATTCTTTCTTTTTAAATGCCTCTTATATAATCCAAATCATACAAGAGGGTTTAGTGGACAAAAACAGCCTTACTTGACTTTGGGTATCAGATAGAAGACAAGGAGTGGAAACTAATGGAATTAGCATTCAATATAGATTTTAATTAGATGGTTGGCAAACATGGCCTTCCAACAGAAAAAACCTTATGAATGTCCAATCACTTGCAGCTTTACCATAGTGCCTAACCGGCAACGTGATCGCCGGCCACTCCTTGTCCAGCCTGTCATGAATCCAACCATTCAAACATACCCACCCCTATGAATTGATAAACTTATGCCAGTGAAATTCACAAACAGTTGATTCACTTTTAGTTATAAAAATAGTAACCTCATACCTCCAATGACCAATCAATCCAACTGTATAAAACATTTGGATCATGGTGTCACGCTGGTCTATTCCAATTCATAGGACACTGGTGGGAGGAACAGTTCAGATTGACCAAAGCCAAGCACCAACAGTGCCATTTATCACACAGTGAGAGGCTCAACAAAACACCTACCGAGTGATTGGATCAGGTGAATGAACAACAGAGACGGGAGCAGAAATACCGAATCATCATGACCCACAAGTACTTGCTGTAAAAAGACTACTTTGTTAAATGAAACCTTACTAGAACTGAACTCCAAAACCATAAAAAGGAAAAGCAATTGCTGTGAAAGATGACAAGAACTTATCTGCCACTTAAAACTAAACAACAAAACCATTTCTTTCCAAATAAACAAGGCATGGAACTTGCAATCTTAGTAGTACCCACATCCTCCTGCAATCCTGCTTCCACTACTTATGTGCAATCTTACTCATGGCTATGAACAAGGAAAATTGGGGCATGCGTATCAGACATCTACGCAGCTAGGTAAGATACTCAAAAAGGACAAAGATAGAGGATTCCTCCAATAAAACAAAGTTGGTCTCTAGTCTCAACAAGAAAGAAATTGTTCGCTAAACTGTACATTTAACAAGCGATGAGCTCTTTCTACCGCCCTATGCTGTCGCTACCCAAATCCATCAGAATTGTCAGCTTTCGAGCTGTTCTCATGAAATCACTGCAAGGAGGGGGGAACATCAGCATTTAAAAAAGATAGATGCAAAAAAGATAAAAAAAAAAAAAAAAAAGGACTTCAGGGGAAAAAGAGAAACAGAAAATGGCTTTTGAAGCTAAAAGTATATCTTGATATGACACCTTCTTGACTGAAAAGATAAGAGAAAATAAAAAAGTTTCATAAAAAAATGATGGGACACTGACAAATCAGGGAGAAGAGCAAGAAATCAGAAAGCAATGGACAGCATCCTTATCGATGTTACTGATATAAGCATTTCTAAAGCTTGTTAACAAAAGACTTCAGTAGATTTGCAAATAAACAAAGCCACTAATCACAAAACCATGAACTGCCAAAGCAAAAAGGTTACCTGAATGGTTCAGCTCCAGTGTGTTTAACAGCACCATTTGCATCCCGGTAAAGCACATGGCTAAGCATTTCAGATTTCTCAATGCCAAACATGTTGGCCAGTCTTCTGTATAGCTCTTCGTATGAGCCAAGGACTGAGAGATCGAGAGTTCGACCCACATTCTCTGAATCCATGAATACTTTACAGTGCCCAGCTTCCAAACTGAGCTCACTTGGTTGGCGATCCTTATACCAAGGAAATCCTTCATAGGATGAATTTTCAGGCAGCCCATCAGATGTGAAGTTTGCCACCTTATCTGGATTCTCATCAGATGAACTGCTTCCAGTAAGGACTGGAGAGACCGTATCTCCAGAACAGCTTGAAGACATCTGCTGCTCAGTGAATATTGGTTGCCCAAATAGCACTAGCCGCGGTGTGTTTCCATTATCTAGTTTCCTTCGATGTTGTGGAGAATTCCCGATAGTCAGCAAACAAGAAGCATTATCATGGATGGTAGGGGTCCTGGTAAGGCCAGTGGAGATTCTGGAGGATGGGGCAGTGCGATCAAGCCCCTGAAAACCAGTGGGCAGAAACATGTGAAACAAAGGAGGATGCCTGGTTCCCTGTATGCCTGCAGGGGTGTTGTCAGATAAATGACACGGGGGACTGCTAAGCCCAAGAGGGTTGCCGGAAAATGTCGGCATTGGGAATTGACTGTCGAGGGGAAAATCAGGATGCTGTGGAAGCCGCGACTTTTTCCTTGGTGGTGAGAAGGGTGACAGATGGACGGTTGGCATGTTTGACACCAATTCAATCAACCATGGGCTGATACGTTTAACACTTTGTAGTAATTCTGGTTCATCCCATGTCACCTGCAATAGGTATTTTGCACACAAAAGATGAGATCTAAAATTGGTAGCAGTACCAGTACAGGAATCTCATATGCCAATGAACAACTAGAAACTTCAGTGGACAATGAAACTACTATAATTGCCCAAGATTTCTCAAAACCACCAACAAGCATTCAATTTGTTGGTGTATTACCATTGTAATTTCCTCACAGAGAATAGTTGAAAATTACCAGCAAGTGACTTACAGACAATTGTCTGAAATTCAGGACGAGGAGTTCTATAGGTTAATTTATAAATAACATAACCAAAACCTAAAGCAGTGCAATACTATTTATAAACTAGACACCTACAATCCTAAGGGAACAATAATCTTCAAATTTCCGTGTCTATAAATGATAAAGTACATTTATATTGTAAAGTTCATGTAACATCAATATTGTTGATTTTTCTCCTTTTTTCCTTTTCTTTATTCATAATATTTTTATAACTGTCTGGTCCATACTCATACTAACAAAAGCTGATATCGTGTATCCATGCATCATTCTAAAATTTGTATGGATATATCATTCAATAGAATCAAGACCAACACAAAACAGAACATGTCTAGTTTCTGACACTGACTGATATATACATGTCCAAGTCACTTATTCCACAATGCAGGACCGTGTAAAGGTCCTTTCTTAAGATTCACATCCTGGGTTATGGGTTGGACCAATAAGTTATCATATTTGGGCAACAAAATGCAGAAACCAAACTTTATGAACCAAAGGCATCAAAGAATAACAAGACTCCAGTGGGAGATCACTAAGATTTACATAACAAAGACCAGGGAGGCCATAGGCCATATTCTTATAGTTACATAGTTAAGCAAGTTAGGGTATTATCATATGACACAGCTGTAGAGGAGCTAGAAATCCACACAGTCGTTTTTGGCCCAAACCAGTTGACACTTAACACCATTTGACGATAGAAATTTTTAACAAAATATTAAATAAATGCTCAGAATCAGTGAAAAATATTTGCTCACAATGGACTTAACAACGGTTTGTATCTATTTCAATCGTCTTGACTAGTACTGGAGCAGTTCAAAACGATTCAGTTTAGACTGAAACATCCAAGGTGCCAGTTTCATTTTTACCTGGTTAGAACCAATCCACGCCAGATTTTAAAACACTGCTAACGCCTCAAGGGACCATGTATTGAGCTAAATGACAGTATGCAGATATTATTTGTCAGCATATTGATCTAAGTAGTAAGTACCATGCATGACTACAGTATAGCTGCATGAAAATAACTGTAGACCTTTAAACAAATCATATTACAGGATTTAACAGCTGAAGAAGAAAACACAGAAAAGTACTTCCAATTGATGTACTCTAACACATTAATGAATTCTTATTCATATACTAAACTTTAAAACATGGAAAGTGGAAAAGAAGATTACAACAGATTCACTTTAGTGGTTGCAAATTAAACTATAAATTCACAAAAGATGAAAGTTCAACACTAAACCAGACATCAATCATAATGTAATCTGTAAGCTACAGCAAAGAAAGAGTGACGGAGAATTGGGATACCTGAAGAACCCTCCAAGGCGAATTAGGCCAGCGAACAGGATCAGCAACTTGAACAGAGGATATGGTACCCATAAAATAGCTAGTCCGCAAAGAATCATCAGCCTCAAAAGGCATCTTAAACCTCATCCCCGAACACCACTGGATTCTCATCGCTGCTCTCACTGTCTGTGCCTTCACACAAAACTCGGGAGTGCTTGCACGAGGGTAGTAGACAACCTCGAAAGCCAGGCCATTTGCAGCAAGAGTTGCTGCCTCAGTCACAGACTCTGGCTTCACTCTCCATCTTCCCCTAAAACCTCCTCCTCCTCCTCCACCACCATTAGAATTCAAGTCAGAGTTCGCATTCCTTGCCCTTTCCTCTTCCTTCAATAAGACAGAGAACCCAATTCCGAGCTGTGAGAAACAGGAAGATGGATTCAATGCAGAAGTGGGAGACTCAGGTCCCCCACCAAGCCCTCCTCTCTTCGCCCTTCGAATTCCAACACAGAGCTCCCCTTTCTCTGTTCTCAAGAACACTATTGAATCCCCAGCAATAAGCTTCTTCTGGTTCACAAAAGTGCTCCAACCAGTCGTCAAAAGATGCCTGCGTGGGGTCCCTCTATATATATGCCTGAATTTCCAAATCTCGCCATGAACATCCTTGGCGAAGATGTTCTGAACAGGCGGATTTTTATTCATATCCAAGGGGGGGAAGATTGTATCTGCACAGTAGCGAGGAACTGAGAAGCCCCCACCATTGTTTGCATCAGATTGCGTTAGCGTCTTGGAGAATGAGCCGGGTTTCCCCTGACTCTCACCAAGAACAACCCCATTGTTTTCTTCTACAGAGAATTCCGATTCTCCATTCCTCACTGGGACCAACCGGATCTTCGCATAAACCTCATCACTCTCACGGTCAGCCAAGAACTTCACATCTGCAACCCTACAGAGGATTGTAGCAGGAATCCATCGATAATTCCCAAAATCCACATTCCCACGGGCGTGCTCTGCGTGCCCTTGTGGGAAGTAGTACACCTTTGAGTTCACAACAGGCATCTGAACCATGGCCCCAGCACATGCATGCCAGAGCTCAGAATCCAAGCACTTCTCACTCTCCATTGATTCTTTAGACGAACGTCCCAAAGCAGTCTCCATTGATTCTCTAGATGAATACCCCAGATTGATTAACGCAGAAAAAAAAATACTGCAAAAGAAATCAAAGAACCCTCAAAAGCATTAAACCCCAATTCCTCTGTTCCTATCTTAAACAGTACACACTTATCAGATCATGCTGAAATCAATCAAAAAAAAAAAAAAAAACCAACTTCAAAAAGATCACCAAACCCATCAATAAAAACTTCTCACCTTTTTTCTCTCTGGATTACCCAAAGAACCCTCAAAAGCATTAAACCCCAAAATTCCTCTGTTCCTATCCTAATCAGTACATAATTCTCATATAATGCTGAAATCAATCAAACTGAACAAAAAAATAAAAACCCAACAGCAGGCTAGGAAGAAACAGAACATCAAACCATCAATAAAAATCTCACCTTTTTCTCTCTAGATCACTCCTGTCTGAAAAAAAAAAAAAAACAATCACTGGGTTTTCAAGACACTCCACAAGAAAGCAAGAGAAGGAAGATGAAGAGAGCAAAGAGCAGAGATGGGTTCCCCTCTCCCCCTCCCTCTCCAACTGGGTTTCTTCAGTTGTTGCCTTTTTCTTTTCCAGATCTGATAAAAACTCTCTTTTTTCTCTATTACAGTTGCTGCTTTCTTCTTCTAATATCTATGTTCCTGTGGAGAGAACAGAAATCTGAATGGAATAAACAGAGCAATATATAAATGAGAAGGAGAAAAAGGCTAGTGTAATTAAATCTTTCTTTTGTTGTTTTGTAGCAGAGATGGAAAGAGAGAGAGAGAGAAGGATGATTTAGGAAGTTAGAATCCAATTTTTTTATATAAAAAGGAGCTTCTACTGCGATCTGTTTTGACATTATCCGATGAAAGGGGAGAAAGATCTTATCGGTTGTGCAGATAAAAACGGTTATCTTTCAAAATATCATATCGGGCTTCTTGAGATTACAAGAGACATGATCCGGAAAACAACCTTATTTGGAGGAAAAATCGGTCAGAATACAAACTTGCAAAGGCTTTTGAAAATTGAAAGGGTGGGATGTGGGACCCACCTGTGTTTATGCTTGTTGTTTGATAATTGATGCAAAGATGTGGTGGTGTCTGACATGGGCCATGGTGTTCTAGGGCTGTAACCACTGGTTTTAAGGAGTTTTCTGATCCATTGATGGTTTTTTAATTAGAGAAATTTTTAGTTGAACAAAAAAAAAAAAAAAATCTTGAGTTTAAAAAAGAGTAGGATTTTAAAGTGGGCCTTACTTGTGGAGAATCTCCAAATTCTACCCCAAGAGGAATTGGTCTTATCGTAGAGTTGAATTTTTGATAAAAGAAATATGATAACAACGTTATAATTATTCATTAAATATACATATATCTTTTTGGTCAAACGATTGGACCCGTGACGGGTACAATTCTTATTGGGATAAAATTTGCGGATACCAAATCTAAAGGGAGGGCATTATTGCTAGTGGCCCATTTCAATGGGTGGGCCATAGATTTGAGAATTATTTGTTGAGTTTTTATGTAGCTAAAGATTTCATTGATATTAGCGCATATCAATGTGTATAGCTGAGGAAAAATTGGTGTTGATGCATAAAATTTGTAAAATTAAGGATTTTCAAATCTTATGAGGGAGGGTCGGAATTAAAAATCTTAAAATGAGGATTCTAACTCACCCAATTCTTTGAGGACTTATAATTGCCAAACATGGATTTTTCAAATCCTCCTGAAAAATCGATGATGAATTCTCAAGGATTTAATTGATAAAGATTTCATTGATATTGGCATGAGCCCGTGTGTAGCTAAGAAAACTTATTGTCCCGTGCGTGAAATTTGCAGTACTAAGAATTCTCAATTCTCATGGAGGAGGGTTAGACTTGAAAATCCACAAAATTAGAAGATTTTCACTCACCCAAATCTTCAAAGATTTAAAATTGCCCAACATTTATGTTTTTTCAAATCCTCACAAAAACTGACAATGAATTCTCAAGGATTTAACTGCCATATGTGACCTAAAAAAAGCATTAGAGGATCTAGACCAGGTTTCAAGAATCACCAAATCAATACTTCAAATTTTGGATCCCCTTAAACAGATAAGATAGGGCTTTTCAAATTCCTTTTTTACCTATCCATTGTTCCAATTTTAAAAACACAGGGTCTGGTTGTGTCCGTACTTTCCTCTTTTGAGCTTTTGTGAGGGTTTTTATTTGGTTGATGAAGCCGACAGGGCCCCTAAATATCACTAAACCCTATCATACGCAATTGGGTTCATCATAAGATCATGAGTTGAAATTTTACATTTTAAATGCTGCAAAAGGAGCACGTTTTTATAGTCCTTTTTTTTTTTTTAACAATGCCTTCCACATGAATGGTTCAGATCAACATGAACAATGGGTCCATCTCTTACAATGAAAAAAGGGTGTTCCAACTACCAAATCACTGTGGGGATAATGGGATGACATGAGCAATGAGGCCCCACCACATGCTAGGGTGGGGTTGTACCTCAGTCACCCAGAAAACATGAGCACATGCCAAGGCCCACTTCTGGTCAGCAGACTGAATTGAACTACAGTGATGGTTCCAACAACACCACACGCACACACAATAATCATTTTCATTGGTTGAGTTTCAACATCAATCAAAATTATATCAGACATGAGTAATGAACACTTTGGGGGGCTTGTGAGTGGGGTTGGAACATGACCCACCAATTGTTTAGATGAATGGGCCCATGTGTACAAATTCAGGACCAGGGAAAAGCTCCATGGGAAGAAGAAACTCATGGTTCCCATTCAAAGCAGTTATGATTTGAGGGTTTGAGTCTGTCTGTGAGGCCCACTTGGGCTGGTTGCCGACACAAGCTGCTGACAAAGAGTTGTCGGACGTCGATTGGTTTTGTGTATTATAACGAAACCAGAAATTCTTGACGCTGGAGTTTCCGTCAGTTTTGATAGTGTTTGGACGTGCAGCCTGAAATGTGTGGAATGGAGAAAAGGTGAAAGGAAGAAATTGGCTATTGCGCACGGATGAAAGAAAAGGAAAGGACATGAAAGAAAAGGAAGTAGAGTGTCATAACTTTTCATATTTTGATCCTTCGCCTTGACAAGTTGAAAGTAAACATGGATTTTATTTTTTGCTTTCCATTTTTTATTTCAGGTGCCCTATCCTGGACCCGCCATACAAGTAGAAAGATGAAGCCTGCACCATATAAAATAGGGTTGCAAACAGTACGGTTTTGAGTCCGAACCATACTAAATCCAGAACCGGATTCATTTCTAAAAAACAGTTTTGGTGTTGACTCGGAACCTATTTTATTGAGTCCAGACCCAGTTTCGATAGGAAAACTCAGATTCGATTCCGGAACCGGATTCATCTAAAGGACCGGAATCTAATTCCAAAATTTATTTATTTTTATTTTTAAATAAGCATATCGTTCAACTTATAATAGTGTATCAACTATATCGCCTCTAGGATTAAATATAAAATAAATGTCTAAAAAAAAAAGTTGATTTTAAGCTATAGTTTATAACATCAACGACTTGTATGCCGAATCCTAGGTCCACGGGTCAGAACTTATATGGACAAAAAATTGGACCCTTTTATCACTTCAAGCCTAAATTAGGTTCTGAATCCATGTCTGTTTCTGAATTGGAACCAAAAATAGGTCTCAAATACAGTTTTTTTACTTGCCGAGACTTCCGCATAATTGGATAATCAGATACGACCCTAATGAGAAGGAGAGTCCACAAAGTGAGAAGAGAAGCATGTACACACGTAAGAATAAGAAGAGTATGTGGCATATCTGAATACAATTGACATGCGGAATTGCCAACCGAGCAACCTCCTTTTCCTACTTGAGCAAGACAAATAGAACTAAAAACATTTGAGTAGTTGCCATGTTTTTAGAATTTGACTGACTTAGTAGAAGAGCAGAAGATTAGGGCTCATAGTCATCGGAAGAGACCCCAATTACCGGAAGCCCATGACTTTCTATGTTTAGAGAGAGACCAATCTGGGAACTTTCATCACTTTTAGTGGGTTTCTATGTTGTGTTTTCTTGGTCCTAGTGCTGTTGGTCAAGGGATATGATTATATAAAAAAAACACCCAACGTACGCCCATGTGTTTTCACCTATGTGGTGTTTGAAGTTGCTTGACAGATAGCTTCATTAGTAAAAAATTTATCAGGATATCTTCAAATTTGAGGCTTTTCTCATGGTACCACAAGTAAAATGTGGCAAAAAGAAAACCAAAATCTAATAATTGAAAGTAATGAGTAGTAAAAAAAGGTGCCCCCTTTTTTGCTTGTTAATTGAAAAATTAATTTGAACTTATTTTGAAAGAAAAAAAAAAGATATGTAGACTAATATTGGAAGAAGAATATCTTCAGCATGTTTTCTTTAAAATTAGTTATTAAATATAGGGAATGTCGTTTTTAAAAGTAGCTAGCTTTCATGTTCATCTTCTCACATTTCTTGACTGATGAAATGCTGGCATGAACAAGTGAATGAATAGCAGATTCCCACTCCTGGAGATCACCTTGTTTGCTTGGGGTGGCATTGAACTTGAGATATCAGCTTTCAGATGAGTTAAGAAGCACTCCTAAATACCCAAATGTAAATTGGTTCATAATAATTTAAAAAGAATAAAGCCATTAATCCTCTGAACCTATATTAGGACAAGGATTAGATGATGATAATGATCCCCTAATCCTATATGCCAAATGGTGTATAACTAGAGTTTAGATTTAAATGAAAGTTTGTGCACTTGAATAATCTGACATTCTGACTCATGGTGATTCACTGCTCAACTATCCTATTTGATTCTTTTCCATAATCAATTAGAGCCAGATAATGAGGGTTACTCCAGGTAATCATGAGGTACTTGAATGGATGGCAATGGAGTCATAGGGATCCAAGTGGGGCTATAGGGAACTTTTTACCATTTAGAGTCATCAGAGAGATCGAGAATGTTGATTTCCTCTTTTCTACTGTTGAGAATCTTATTCTTTTTAATTTTTTTTTGTAAAAGCAGTTGAGAATCTGTTGTGTCATGAAAAAGCATAGACATTTAACCCAACTAATGATGATATGCTAAAACTAGAATAGGATGGGCTTGATACTAAGAGGCCGGTCACAAGAGGTCCCCATTATTAGCCGTTTGGAGGGAAATTTTTTTTTTTTTTTTAAGTTATAATTATGTCCTAGGGTGTAATGGTACGTTTAACCGTTCATTTTGAAAAAATCGTTAACCAGACTATAAATTACGGTTTTTAAAATTAAAAATCGTAATCGTAAACCGTTAAAAACCGAACTGCGGTTAATCGTTAAAAACCGTAAATGAACCGTATCCGTAAAAACCGTTAAAAATCATTTTGTCAAGTTAAAAATCGTGAAAACCGTTAAAAATCGTATACTTAAGTTAAGAATTATATACATATTTCATTTAAGTCCTTTATATTTTTTTAATTAGTATAACGATACGGTTAACCGTTTGCCGATTAACCGAACCGCACTTTACTGTTCGGTTCCATTAATAACTGTGAGTCAATACTGAAAATCGTAACCGAACCGTGAAGTGCGGTTTTTCAATTTTAACAATCGTAACAGTAACCGAACCATAAAACATGGTTATTAACCGCGGTTCGGTCAGACGGCTTTCTGATTTTCTTTTACACCCCTACTATGTTCATATACCTAATTCTTAAAAAACTATGCACATAGATTGAGTTTGATTGGCCCTTTTTTATTGGCAAAATCTTGGGCTGCCAAAATTCTAAATTTCTATAGAAAATGTCTGATGATAGAAATTAAATGCATGTTGTAGGAAGAAATTTAAAATTCCATTTCAGCTGCTATATATAGTGAATTCTTGTAAGGACTTATTTCTCTTATATTCTTTGAGTTTCAAAATGCTCCTAAGAGGTTCGCATTCGAACAATTCTGAAAAAAAATAAATAGTTTTTCAATACATTCTCCTTAACCAAACAGGCTAACTACACTGTTGGAAGCAAATTGACTCAAAAACACTATTGAGTATTGAGAAATGATTTACGGAAAAATCTCCAAAAACTCCTCATTTGTTTTTAGAGAAGCCAAACCCTATTATTTCGTACAAAGAGTTTTTAATATCTTTCTTGGGTACAAAGGGTTTTAGGGTCAATCCAAGACCTAATATCCACGTATACCTTGTGATTTGACACTCATCCAAGCTTGACGGTTGACACAGATAAAAAATTACCCATTATTTGATTGAGTTACAAAGAATAGAATATATACTTTTTTTTCGAGTGGTTATTGGTTAGTTTCATGGGAAAATTACACTTTATCACCATCAACTATCACCCTTTTTTTTTTGTTTTACCCACTGAATTTTAAAAAGTATCAATTGACCCCCTAAACTAATCCAATTGCACGGCCATTACCCTCTGAGGCCAAAATCGAGTTAAAATAGATGGAATAGAGCAGCACGTGACACACACTTTACCTCCTAAATTTTAAAAAAGTATCAATTGACCCCCTAAACTAATCCAATTGCATGTCACGTGTTGCTCTATTCCATCTATTTTAACTTGATTTTGGCCTCAGGTGGTAACGGCCGTGGCCGTGCAATTGAATTAATTTACGGGGTCAATTGATACTTTTTAAAGTTTATAGGGTAAGTGAAAAATGGATGATAATTTAGGATGGTAAAGTGTAATTTTTTCTAATTTTATTAAAGAATAATACAACCCGCTAGACGAGAAGCGAAAAGAAGATTTTACACTTGTAAAATTATTAATTGAAAGTTCAGATGAAAGATCTTTCTCCAACTCTAAACCACACCTTACCATTCTCACTTCTTTTATTGACATGCATGCATTGAGGTGAGCTCCATTCAAGTTTTTGACATGACATTGAAAAAGTAAATATCCAAGCTTTTCTCGTGTACCCTCCATTTATTATCCTCTGGTTTTCAGTGGGTTGCATGTTCTTCCTTTTTTTTTTTTTTTTTTTCAGACAGTGGTTATAAGTTGTGGTAGCCAAGTAAACTATAACAATTTCATTATCATTCCTACCAAAAAAAGAAAGATTTGTAATTTTGTACAGGTCAATGTCATTGCTTTTACTGTTCATTACACACTGAAACTCATTTGGGTGAGTATCTGTGGAATATCTGCCACTACCATATGCTGGAGAATTTAAGCTAACGGACAGCAACAAGAAAAGGTAGAGATTCTCAATTATACATGTTTTAAACCAAAAAATTATTAAAATAAAAAATTTAATAATTTTCAACACAAGAATAATGCCAAATGAGAAACTAGGGTAGCCTCAAACCAGCGACCAAGGATTGATCCTTAGTCCTCACTTTGAAGCATCCCTTGTCCCACGGAAAGAAGAAAGAAAGAAAAGTTTCCATGGCATTTGTTTTCACAATATTTCACTTTCTCATAAAAATTAACTAAAGTTTATTTTGTACTGTATTACTAGATGTGGTAAAACATTTTTCATGGTATAATATTTTTCTACCTCAATGTAAAACTGTAAAAAAACCATTTTTTACCTCTTAAGTTTGCTTTCCACAAAAATTGTTAAAGTTGCTAATATTTCAAAAAGTAAAGATTTTGAGAACTATTAATATAAAGAAATGAAGATTTTTTAGAAGTTATTCTCAATATTTTGCAAAATGTTTTTTGGGGCAATTAAAACCTCACCTATCATTCCATTTTATAGACAAAGTTTTTTCTTCTTCCTTAGATGGGAGTAAATTGTAAACTATTTTAGTCCTAAACCTAGCTGAATCTATTAGCCCAATGGGCAACCCTAGGTCTTCCATGCACCGACAGCTACGCCCACACCTGAACTGCACATGAGTATTCTTTTTCCAGTGTCTTCAATGCTACCCAAATACACCTCCTTTATACTCTCCACCTTTGTATTAGAGCATCTCCAATGGCACCTTCAGATTCCACATGGACACCCAAACGAAAGTATTTGACATGCAGGATCACTCCAACAGCCATGCCAAATGGGACTTGGCATTTGGCAAGGTTGGAAATGCCAAAATTGGCATATGGGAGAAGCACATGCCAAATAATATTTTGGTATATTTTATTCCAAAAGGGAGCAAAAAAAAAATGCAAGAATGCAAAATCTTTTTTTTCTTTTATGATGTAAGGTCCCATAAGAAGATGAAAATATAATAAAATAATAATTTGGCATATGGAGTCCATACTTTAGGAGATGCCAAGTCCTAAACCTTCAAACTAACACATAAGCCTTCAATTGAAATTTGGCATCTCCAAATTGACATATCTATTGGAGATGCTCTTAAACACCAGCTAGCTTGACCACTCTTGCTTAAAGTAGGGCTGTCAAAATTAACTGTGAAAACTGAGCCGCCCGGCCGAACATACCGTTTAGCCGGTTTATAGATTTTTTTTAAAACAAAACCGACCTAACGGTTTTTGTAAGTTTATCTTTTTTTTCAACAGTCGGTTTTTATAATTATGTTGAAACTGTTCGGTTAAAACCGAACTGACTGAACAAATTACTAAATATTATATATATTTTATATGACATAATACATATATGTATCTGTGTAAGTGTAAAACTTACACGTAAGAGTTAAGAGTTACACGTATGTAAGTCTTAGTGTCCTACACGGTGATATACACATACTTGGAGTGATTTAATGGTTTTTATATTTTGGGCTTTTGGCTATTTGTCATGGTATGTAATTGTATGTAATGGCTTTATAGTTTATAGGCTAAATTTGGTATACATGATTTTTGCCCAAAAACAGTATTTGGATTTAATAATTTAGGCCCAAAATAGTATAAACTTTATTGTTGAAGTCCAACAAAATTAGGCCCAGTCCATTAACCGAAGACCGACCGAAACAGACCGAACCGACATGTCGGTTTCCAATGTCTAGTATATGTACTTTGGTCGGTTTCGGTTATTGCAAAATTGTAAAACCAAAAGTTTCGGCCCGGGTGTCATATGTCATAAAACCAACCGAAAACCGACCGCGTACAGCCCTAGCTTAAAGCACGAACGTATATATGCATATAAAACTGTCATAGTTTTATTGATGTGGGGTCAATTTTAGACATATTAATTAATTATAATTAAAATATCATTAATGTCAATCTTTGAGAATTAGAAAAATAAAAATTAATAAAATTAGAAAATTTATGAGAAGCAAGAAATAAATTTATTTTTTATGTGATATTGAATATTATGCATTGCACGTCAAGTATTTTGACTTTTCTTTTGATTTATATCAAATCTTTTTAAAATGGTCATTCTTATTGATGGGTCTAATTGAAAGTGGAGTGTTATAGTTGGATTTATTGGGTATGAGTCCAGAAGTAGACCCCATGTACAAACTAAACAATATAGTTTAAAACTTCATAATTCTTAAGATTATTTTGGCGAGAATAATATAGTTATATAATCAGAGTATACTGGTCTTGATTTTAAATTGTTGAGTTATATAGACATGAGATTTTGTTTTTATCAAGAAAGTGCAGTTCTTTCTTTAAATCCATCTTCATCAACGGGATTTGAAAATAAATGAAACATTTATCTTAATCATATTTAATAGATAAAAATGACTAAAAATTATGCTTAAATAACTAAATAATTAAAAAAAGTAGAATAATAATATAAATTTATAATTTAGAGGTCAAGATTGGAATTGGTTTAGTCAAAACCATCAACTTTAATATACAACACAATAGGTTGGCAAAGAAATGATAAGATATTCAGATTTATAAATAAGTTATAAAGATCTATTAATTTGAAGGCCAATATTATGTAATTTAGGATATTGTTTATGTGTAGCAATCTAGTAGTAGTAACAATAATTTCAATAAAGTAAGAAAATACGAAATCTTATTTCAGTTATAAATATGACAGTGTCTTTACATATCTTCAACAAGGCAGTTCAATCAGGCCCATATTTCTAACATGCTCTTTATAGTCCTTTAACGCCAATGCCTTTATTAAAGGATCTGCTACCATGAGGCTTGTTGGGATCCCAACGATAGACACTAACTGATCTCGTACCTTTTCTTTTAGTATAAGGTATTTTACTTCCAGAAATTTTGATTTGCTGGAAACCTTGTCATTCTGAGCAAATCTTCTTGCAGCATCATTATCACCATAAATCTTCAAGGGCTCAGAAATGGTGTTCATAACACGTAATCCTGAGATAAAATCACGCATCCATAGAGCATGACCTGTGGCTTCAAAGCTTGCCACGTATTCAGCATCAAATGTGGATGGAGTCACTAAAGTTTGTTTTGCACTTCCCGATGAAACTGCCCCGCCAGCTAACAGGAAGATGTATCCTGAAGTCAACTTTCTTGTATCGAGGCAACCAGCGAAATCAGCATCCGAATAACCGATCACTTCCAAGTGATCGGACCTTCTATAAGAGAGCATGTGATTTCTTGTGCCACTAAGGTATCGCAAAACTTTCTTAACTCCTACCCAATGTGCCATTCCCGGATCACTTTGATATCTACTAAGCATGCCAACTGCAAAACTGATATCGGGTCTAGTGCATGTTTGTGCATATATTAAACATCCGATTGCAGCCGCATAAGGACAAGTTTTCATCTGTTACCTTTCAATTTCATTTCTTGGACATTGTTTTTTACTAAACTTGTCACCTTTTGTCATAAGTACATTTTGTGCCTTACACCCTTCCATACGAAATCTCTTAAGTACATTTCTAATATAGGCTTCCTGTGATAACCCAAGTAATCCTCAAGATCTATTTCGATAAATCTCGATTCCTATTGCAAAGGTCGCTTCACCCATATCTTTCATATCAAAATTGTTCTTAAGATATTCCTTAGTTTCGTAAATCATTCCAAGATCATTACTAGCCAATAAAATGTCATCGACATATAGGACTAAAATCATAAATCGGCTCCCACTAACCTTGAGATATATACAATGATCAACGGTATTTTCAGTAAAACCAAAAGATGTAATAATGCGATTGAACTTTAAATATCATTGTCTGGAAGCCTGTTTAAGACCATATATCGATTTCTTTAATTTACAAACTAGTTTATTTTCATTCTCTTTCACGAAACCTTCAGGTTGTTCCATATACACTTCTTCTTCTAGATCTCCATTTAAGAACGCTGTTTTGACATCCATTTGATATAGCTCTAAGTTGAAGTAAGCTATAATTGCCATAACAATTCTAAATGAGTCCTTTTTAGACACTGGAAAGTAGGTTTCATGATATTCTATACCTTCTCTCTGAGTAAAACCTTTGGCCACGAGTCGGGCCTTGAACCATTCAACTTTCCCTTTGGAATCCATTTTTGTCTTAAATACTCATTTACAGCCAACGGCCTTAAAACCCTTGGGTAATTCAATGATATCCCAAACTTCATTTGTGGCCATTGATTCTAACTCATAATTCATGGCATCTAACCATTTATCGGAATTCTCATTTTTAATGGCTTCCTTAAACGTCTTAGGATCTTCTTTAATACCAATATCAGATTCCTCCAAATACACTACATAGTCATCCGGAATAGTAGGTTTTCTCATTCGAGTTGACCTTCTTAACATTTCCGGATCGGGTTCATTGATGCTTTGTTGTGTATTTTGAAGTGGATCATTATTTTGTGCAGGGAGTGTCTCAATGATCGGATTTTGAAAATTGTGTGGTTGTTGTTCCTCTTGATAATGACTATCAAGTGGGACAACAACTCCACTTTGTTCAATAAACGACTCTTGTGGCTCCCTTATTTCATTGTAAGTCACAATTCTATTATGATCACTCCCACTTTTCTCATGATCCTCTAAAAATTTGGCATTTCCAGATTCAACAATCCTAGTTGTATGGGTCGGACAGTAAAACCTATACCCTTTAGACCTATCCGGATAACCAATGAAATATCCACTTATTGTTTTAGGGTCTAATTTTCTTTCTTGTGGGTTAAAAATTCTCACTTCAGATGGACAACCCCATATTCGAAAATGATTTAAGCTGGGCTTCCTACCAGTCCACAACTCGAAAGGAGTTTTGGGAACTGCTTTCGTAGGAACGCGATTCAATACATACATTGTCATCTTTAGTGCCTCTCCCCACATTGAATCGGGTAAGTTGGTGTTACTAACCATACTCCTTACCATATCCATTAACGTTCTATTCCTTCTTTCGGCTACACCATTTTGTTGAGGTGTGCCCGGCATTGTATAATGTGCTACAATACCTTCCATTTCTAGGAATCTAGCAAACGGGCCCGGGTTACGACCCGATTCAGTGTATCTTCCATAATACTCACCACCTCTATCGGATCTCACTACTTTAATTTTCTTGTCTAATTGCTTTTCTACTTCTGCTTTGAATATTTTGAAAACTTTCAAAGCATCAGATTTTTCTTTAATCAAATAGACATAACCAAATCGTGAAAAATCATCTATAAAGGTGATAAAGTATTCCTCTCCCGTAAAACATGGAACATGAATTTTACCACAAATATCTGTATGAATAATTTCTAAGGGTGCAGAACTCCTTGTGGCACTTTTCCTGTTTGTATTGATTTGTTTTCCTTTTATACAGTCAATACAAACACCATAATCGGTGAAATCAAGATTGGGCAATAAACCATCAGTCACCAATCTTTTTATTCTCTGTTTAGAGATATGCCCTAATTTTTTGTGCCATAGCCTTGATGAGTTCTCATTTAGTGACCATCTTTTTATGCCTATGTACATTCCACAATTAATGTGAGGTGTGTGTAAAGTTTGTTCATATATAGAATCTAGCTTTAATCTATACAAACCATCACACATATAACCATTTTCAATCAAAATATTATTGCTAAAAATATGCATAATACCATGTCCAAAGTTGAAATTAAACTTATTACAATCAAGTCTGGAAACTGAAATCAAATTTTTAGAAATATCAGGAACCAAGAAAGTATTATCTAAATCCAGGACATGACCAGTGTCAAGCACCAGTCTATAAGTGCCTACGGCTTCGACTCTTGATTCCTTTTTATTCCCCATCGTAATGGTTTTCTCGCTATCATTTGGAGTCCGTCTTGAAAGGAATCCCTGCACACAACCAGATACATGAATGGTTGCTCCAGAGTCGACCCACCAAGAATTTGATGGGATATTAGCTAAGTTGGTTTCTTGACATACAAAAGATAGATATTTACCTCTCTTTTCAAACCAACTTTTACGCTTTAGGCAATCTTTCTTAAAATGTCCAGTCTTTCCACAGAAAAAACATTTCTTTTGTGCACCTTTCTCTTTCTTGTTGGGCTTTGCATCCTGAACATTGGCTTTCTTTTTGCCTTTTCCTTTTCCTTTGAACTTGTTATGAGAGACAAAATTAACAATTAGTTGTCCCTCAACCTTAAGCCTCCTTTCTTCTTGATCAGCTTTTGCGATCAACTCATTCAATGACCACGGAGTTGAACTCTGGTTGTAAGCTACTTTAAATGGGCCAAACTCGGGAGGAAGAGAATTGAAAATGAATTGCACCAAATATTTTTCAGACACGGTCATATCAACTTCCTTTAATTTAGAAGCGATACTTGTCATTGTAAATATGTGCTCTCTTACTCCCAATGTTCTATTATATTTTATGCTTGTAAGACGGCTAATCAAGGATGCACCTAGAGCTTTATCAGTTATTTGAAACTGAGCCTTTATAGCTTCTAGTAAGTCCTTTGCATTTTCGTTCGCTTCCATGGAACCTCTAATGGTCCTCGAAATTGAGTTTGTAATAATTCTTATCACAACCTTATTAGCCTTAATCCATTTATTATAGGTAGCCATTTCATCAACTGAACTCGCATCTGTGGGCATTGTTGGCTTAGGCTCATCCAAAGCCATATCAAGGTCCAAATAAGTAATAGCTAACAATAACATGTCTAGCCATTCAATAAAGTTTGATCCATCTAGCATTGGTATATTCCCTAAAGTCGAAAGTGATGCCATGGAATTTGTAACTGAAGAAAAATAAATAAATAACAATAAGTTATGTGATGCTTTGAATTTTTCTACGCAATATACTGAAATTTAAAAAGTAATATGTACATCATTGGAAAACCACCTTTGGGTTGGAAAAACAATATGTAAATATATTACTTTTTCTTTAATTAATATGACCATGTTTATAAATATGTGATGTGATTGTATTGAATATATTCCTTTGGGTATAAACCAAATACAAGCATAATATATTTATTAACCATGTCATATTTCAATTTCAAATTATGGACAATCGTACCTTTGGGCTTGATTGAATCATTTCCTAAATAAAATTGAAATTTTTTAAGTGTTGTCATATCCTTAGCTCAATTTAGAAAATTAAACAATTATCTATAATTGGGTCGCTTTGGCGGCTACCATGTTAAGAAATTGTTAAATTCTTTAAATTGATAACAACAATTAAGTGATGAAGTTAGTTCATTCGGTCATTAAGTGTGATGAACCAATCAATCAAAATATTGGTTCATATGCACCATTATATAATTTCCGAATAACTTTATTATATCACATTTAAGTTGATTAGGCATCATTTCATAGATCAATGGTCAAAATTATAATTAATTGATCATTGATAAATGCCTAATATCTTTAATTAATTCTTCATAATCATACATCTATCCAATCCAAGAATTAAGTAACTCTAAATATTAAACCATAGTGAGCATATCTTAATATTAACAATAAAATAGAACTTTGATTTTTGCTAAATAAGTAAAATTTGCAGCGGAAGTATAAAAAAAAAAATTTAAACATAATTTTAAAAATAAAATACGCTCTAATTTAGAGTGATTAAGCAGTCCATCAGATCTGTCCAAGTGATAGATCTCAATGCCATCAATACACAGAAGAAAATGGATCGTCGATCCATGTTCAGATGTGTCTTTTATGATCAAAATAAGATCTGGACCGTTTATTATTGACCAATTTGTTCAATTCTGAAATTGATCAATGAATTCAGAATGTTTTGTATGGCCAATACTATTAATTTAACGGCTATGATTGGATTGAATAAACAAAATATAAGAATAATTAGAATCAAACTTTAATGATCAATCTAATTTGATCTTGACCAATCAATGCCCAATAAAAAAATTTCAGAATTCAATTAGACCCTATTAATGTCTGATAGAATGATTTGATAGTAAGAAATATCATTTGAATAATAAAAAACATCAATCATACTATTAATATACAATTTCATAGTTCAGGGTTAAATTCTAAACTTTGATTTGGGTCACTTTTAAAGCTTATTTTGGTCTATTGACTGTATAAATATGTACCGTCTAATAAGTGGGTTCAACTGAAAAATTTTCTCCAAAACTGAAATGGGTTTAGTGAGCCCTTAACGGGTCAGGCCAAACCACAACTGGCCCAAACCAGAACCTGACCCAGCCCATAAACAATCCAGCTTGGGCAGCCAGGCCGGGCTAGTAAGGTCAGGTTGACCCGACCTGCTGGCCTGGCCCAGCCACTCAATTATATCATCTCGGTAACTTTTCTGACATACTCTCATGCTATGATTATCATGCTACTGGCATGCCCAAAAATAATAACAGTAACCAAACATGAGATGAAAACCTCTTTTGTAATTCTTAAATAAAAATAATTTAAATGACAGATAATAAATCTTTTCTACCCATCTCTTCCGGATTGGGTTGGGCAATGTAATCCTCGTTACTAGGGCTATCATTATCCAATAGATTGGATACCCTTTATCAAATACCCAAAATTTTCTTTCCTCTGGGTATTTGAGTTTTTTATTCTGGACGAATCCAGTATGCCCCGATAAAACAATAATAGATCATTGGATTGAAACCAAAGGCTCTGATACCAAATGTTAGAAAATAAATCTTTGGGTCTGTAAACCCTCTCTGGAATCAATCCAATAATACTATAAACATTTAATCTAAACCAATAGAGAAGTAAGATGGTACCTGACTGTGTCTGAAAAATATTTGGTGCAATTCATTTTCAATTTTCTTCCTCCCGAGTTTGGCCCATTTAAAGTAGCTTACAACCAGAGTTCAACTCCGTGGTCATTGAATGAGTTGATCACAAAAGCTGATCAAGAAGAAAGGAGGCTTAAGGTTGAGGGACAACTAATTGTTAATTTTGTCTCTCATAACAAGTCCAAAGGAAAAGGAAAAGGCAAAAAGAAAGCCAATGTTCAGGATGCAAAGTCCAACAAGAAAGAGAAATGTGCACAAAAGAAATGTTTTTTCTGTGGAAAGATTGGACATTTTAAGAAAGATTGCCTAAAGCGTAAAAGTTGGTTTGAAAAGAGAGGTAAATATCTATCTTTTGTATATCAAGAAACCAACTTAGCTAATATCCCATCAAATTCAATAACTTAACTTTAATGTAACATTTGTTATCTTCCTTTTTTAGTGATAGATTAGATGAGTGTCATTTTTCAATCATCTATGACATTTTATCTTTAAACTATCATTTTATGTCATGACACTTGTTAGTCATTCTTTTCGTGTGATTAGATGAGTGACATTTGTCAATCATCTCTGAATTTTTTAACATATAAATAAGATGTGTTCTTCTATTTCAATGCATTACTCTCATTTATCTTTCAAGCTTTGGCATGGCCCCCTCGCCCACATTTTATTTCATTTTCTTAGAACTTCTTTTTATTCATATTGCCACGACAAATTGAGCTGACTGATGCTAGTGATGCCTAAGTCTGTGTTGGAATCTACCTAAATAATGAAAATTTTCATTTTAAAGGCTTTAAATTTACTTGTGCTTATATATATATATATATATATGTGTGTGTGTGTGTGTGTGTGTTAAATTATGTGCACTACTAACAAGCAACATATCGTTTAATACATACATAATATAAAAGAGATTTTTTATGATTTTCTTATACTTTTTTAATTAATTTTGATAATCATATAATTTAGACTTAAATCAAAGTATATTAACTTTTAGAAAAAGCGGGACTTAGGTCTATCCTTTTCCAAAATAAGCAAATTAAAAATTGAATAAGCACAAAAATGTAACCTAAATTTGGCGCATTCAAGGAATGTTTTTTTTAGAAGACGGTGAAACATGTTGAAAGGACTTACGGAATCTTGATCATGTAGGTCCGACCCTGCTAGCAAATAAGACTAACGGAATCTTGATCATGCAGACACAATATACTATATTGTGCAGGACCCTTCTTTCGTATTTGGAAGTTCAATTGAGTAATCAATTGCCAATAATTACATTATTAGTTATGTACTTAATTTCATTACTAGTACAATAACCCCTGGTAAGTACAGGCATGACCCATGCGCCAAGGGTCTCTATTCCATTTAACTAGTTTTGATATTATTTTGACAAATAATTATACATAAGTATTGTGTGGTGTAATTATTAGGTTAGTTATTTTAAAAGGCAAGAGGTCATTTTAGTTTTTTTTATCGAAATAGTTTAATATAAAAAAATCAAATTGAAAATAATTTAGTCAAAATTGAATTCAAAACCTTTGCTTTAATATATTATAATTGGTACAGTGCCATCTCTAACGTCCAAAAATTTTGGAACCCTAAATGAATGAGAAAGGCAAATCACGATCAACAAGTAGGAGTGGGCCGCACTTCTCAAACATCCGTGGAGACCTTTGTCCTTCTCCTCCACTGCAAAACCATGCCGACTGTCCTATTTAGGTTTCCCTCTTCCACACAAACAAGACAACACGACCAGTGACAGCAAACGCATAACGTTTGGAAAGCGACATATCGCGATATTTCTCATGGGGAAAAGAGAAAATCAAAATTTTCATCATATCGTGTTTGTGTAATCATGTCGAGAAATCAGTTGTTTGGTTTACCATGTATTCCCCAAAAAAAACATGGAAAAGCAGGGGAAAAAGATCTGTTCCGATTCCGTGAAATCTCAAGAAATTGGAAAATCTGCAAATGCGAGTACGACCAAGCCAAGACGGTTTCTTAAAACATATTTGTCGTTGTGCTCGATCCCGATATTTTGGTCGGGTGGCGAGATTTTTGCTAAGTGACGTGGGCGTTTCTGTTTTTATAACTCCTGACGTGTCGGACTCAGACTCTCTTCACAATTTCAGTGCCCATCTTAAATTTAATTACAGACGAACCCTTCATCAAGAATTACAAGTTGCCCCTTTCAAAAGGGATGTTTCCGCCCCAATCTAAGGTCTAACAAAACCAGCTATCTAGCTGAGAAATGCAATCAAACAAAGTCATTTATTCTTCTTTGGTAAATATTTAAAGTGAGAACTAATTCTAATTTATTATATGAAATTTTTTTATGGAGCCCAACTAGTAATCCATCCAAGCCTAGCAATGAATAGGGAACCCTTGATAGTTACTAATCACAAGGATTGACACACATTCGAATGGACTGAATCGTTGGATCGAGAGTTAAATATTTTTTTAAATATGAAGTCATTAAACTTGTGAGCCATGAATGAAGGGGTTAGGGGCATGAGTTTGGGGCCAAACTTGATACTTGGGGTGGTCTTATAGAGATCTTTCCGTCTCCCCCCGGTCCCATCCCCAAATGGGGGCCACAATTGGGCTCCATAAAAAAATTTTCATAAAATATATGAGAACTAGTTCTCACTTAAATATTACCCTCTTCTTCTTTTATTTACACCTTGTCTAAGGAGATTCTTTTAGACTTTCAAAAAATAATAAAAGTATTAGAAAATATATATTTTTTATTTAAGACCATTTTCCAACCTTTTTATTTTGTACAACAAGGAATACTTTTGGATACGGCTGTCAAAATTAACCGTGAAAACCAAACCGCCCGACCGAACCGACCGTTTGGCCGGTTTATAGATTTTTTTTAAAAAACAAAACCGACCGAACGGTTTTTGTAAGTTCATTTTTTTTTTCAACAGTCGGTTTTTATAATTATATAGAAATTGTTTGGTTAAAACCGAACCGACCGAACAAATTACTAAATATTATATATTTTTTTTATATGACATAATACATATATGTATATTTGTAAGTGTAAGACTTATACGTAAGAGTTAAGACTTACACGTATGTAAGTCTTAGTGTCTTACACAGTCAGATACACATACTTGGAGTGATTTAATGGTTTTTATATTTTGGGCTTTTGGTTATTTGTCTTGGTATGTAATTGTATGCAATGGCTTTATAATTTATAGGTTGAATTTGGCATGTATGATTTTGGCCCAAAAACAGTATTTGCATGATAGTAAACATTAAATGGATTCCTATTTTTATCCAATATAGAGCTGACATTTAATTAACAAGATGCTAAAGTCCTCTTAAATCTAACAGAGGCAATGTGCCATACTCTTTTTGCCTACCAGTCAGTGGGGGCTGCCTATAAAATTCAAAATCTACTTTAATTAGACTCGGGCCACTTAAATCCCATGTTTTAAAAATGATCATGCTGATAGTACATCAAGTTGGATTGAAGTGAAATTTGACCCTAAACCAATTTATAAACGGACATAATTTTGGGCCCTTTGAATTTCAAGGCAAGTCTACACACATTGATTTACAACATTTCCATCTTAGGATTCCAAGGACTCCTATTTGGCAGCTATAGACTACTACCTGATGCAAGCAATTTTAAAGGAATCGGGATCATTCGAGGGATTCTCCTATATATTGTGACCGTGAGTGTACCAATCAAGGTCCGCCACGTCATTATTGGCAACCTCTGTTCGAATGTATGGCAGGCTGCCCGCGGTGATGTGGCGGACCTTGATTGGTCCACTCATGAACACTGTGGAGGAAATCCATCCGAACTCATTTTAAAGAAGAACAATTAATCACTGTACAACAGGTTTTACCTCTTAAGAAGATGATTAGGTTTGTAAAACCGTTTAAGCTAATAGCTTTCTTTTAAAACTTAAAACTACAATAGTGATAATGCTCATGTCAGCATGCCAGCTAGCAGTATCTTACTTGTCTTCAATTGGACAGTAAGAAAGGGCAAAAGTCACCTAGAACCCAACCCCCTCTTTATAAAGATTTGGTTTAAAAGTCAATAACATGAGTCAGCACATTGGAAGTCAATAAAGTTTTTGGTTAATCTATGTGTACCTCTTGGTCGGCCTGAACCATTAGTGGTGTGTGGTGGCTGGTGGTTATTGAACTGACTTGCCAATCGTGGCCAAACCCCAAATGGTAATTTGATTTTGTTTTGTGATTTTCAACGCGATTAATTAATACATTGCACTTAGAGGGGGACTTAATCTAACCTCTTTTTCACTTTAACTCATCAACCCAGTCCATATCAAATCCTATGAAAATCAAATTAATGAAAAGAAAGAGTACATTCAAGCAGACTAAGAGAAAAAAAACGAAGAAGAAAACAAAGGTACAAGAGCAAGATGCTAGAAGACCAAGTTACATGACATGAGCCACGAAAGGAGTTTTTCTATCAATCCCTTATTTTGCTAGTGAGTCCGCCGTACCTCCCCCGACCAAGTTACATGACATGAGGCCCTCCCTCCCCCGACCAAGTTACATGACATGGGCCACGGAAGGAGTTTTTCTATCCATCCCTTGTTTTGCTAGTGAGTCCGCCGTAAACCCCCCCCCCCCCCCCCCCCCCCCCCCCTGGAGTTTTTCTATCCATCCCTTGTTTTGCTAGTGTGTGGGGAGATTTCCAGAACCACAGGATTAAGCTAATCACAGCCATCAGATGAGACTAAGCATTCTCACGTGCCGTCCGCGTGCCATCCACGTGGCACCAAGCTCACCCCGGCTACCGGGACAGAAGGTCCGGCCGAACTCAGGCAGCTCCGGGCCTTAGTGCCGAATTGGCCCACCTCGGTCGTCACCTCGGCAAGGAGCCCCACCTCGGCTGAGCCACCCCGGGTACCATCTCGGCAGAAAGTTCCACCTCGGCTGAAGAAGCCGGGACAGAAGCCGAGGCAAGAGAGAACCTTCACATGCGCCCCTCATCCCCCACGTCATCAGGCACGTGGAGGGATAGGGGCACGAGCTAGTGGGACAGACGCGACATCCAGCCGCCCACAATCTTCGCCAGATCCCTGACAGAACGGCATCCAGCGGCTGAGGCCACATCAGGGCAGGGCCCGAGGGCAGATCCGCTGGTACCCCTGCCGTCAAAAGCGCCCAACAGGATCTGGCCCAACAAGATGTGCATTAAATGCGATGTGGGCTGACCCGACGGGCATTTAATGCATAGTGTGCTGGATTGGACCACAATTAATGCAATGTGGGCTGATCATGACTTCCCAGTCAAATCACGGGACCCACACCACAATATCTCCCAAAGATACGATCTAAACTCTATAAATAGAGGCTCAAGCCATCATCCAAGGTACGCACAATCTCATTCACAGAGCCCTTACTCTGCCTCTCTTTTCTCCCTCTCCTTCCATTGTTCCAGTTCTCACACTGACTTTGGCATCGGAGAGCCTTGTGCTGCCTGCAGCCAGGGTCCTCTGACGTGTCTTCCTTTCTTCCTCCTCAGGTCCAGTCGGAGCCACAGCAATCTTCATCCAAGCCACCCGAATCAAGGGTCCTAATCACTGCTTTAAAGTCCTTAATTTTTAGGCACTTACAATTGGCGCCGTCTGTGGGAAAGTACTAACCCATACCTCAAAACCTTTCCCAAAACTCTTTCAAAACCTTTCTCAAAACCCTTTCCAATCACCATGGCTCCGAGGAACAAGAGAGGCGCAGAGCACCCGAAGTCCCTTCCCGCTGGGCCACTGGTCCTCCCTGGGCCATTGCCCTATGCGTCGGGAGGGGCCGCAGAAGTAGAAAGCTACCACACCGAGTCCGCGTCGTCCCCGCTAGAGCTGGGGGGCCCACCGCGGTTAAACGCTCCCCTTCAGGAGCGCTTCCCGAAGGACGAGGCCCCGGCGGCGGAGGGGTCACATCGGTCCGGGCGCCGCTCGGACCGCGATGGCAACAGAGCCGACCCCGCTCAAGCCGCAATCAGGGCTCAGAATCTCGCCCTCCAGGAGAAAGATGATCTCATCCGCCAGCTCAGGCAGCAGCTCCGAGAGAAGGGAGTAGTCCCCGGGGGCGGTGATCCCGTAGGCAGGAAGGATCCCGTCACCGGCAAAGACCTAAGAGATCACCTGAACGATAAGAGTCAGGAGCGAAGTCACGTCGGGAGCTCCTGCCATAACCACGAGGACAGGGGGTCGATGCCAAGATCGGAGGCGGCAGACCAGCAGGCTCTGATCAACCACTTGGTCAAGCAGGCCCTCCAGAACACCCTGAAGGAGGCAGGGCTCGCCCAGAGCCAGCCGGACCTCCCCGACTTCTCTGGCCTCGACTCATCACCCTTCACCAGAGAAATAATCGAGTACCCTCTCCCCAAGAAGTTCAGCGTTCCAAGGTTCGTCCTCTACGACGGGACCTCGGATCCAGGAGCGCATATCCGCCACTTCACGCAGAAACTGTCCATCTGGGGTGACGTTGGGCACCTCAATTGCAGAGTCTTCTCCTCCAGCCTGGGGGACCTACCCCTCAAATGGTTCTGTGCACTCCCCGAAGGATCGATCTCGAGCTGGGCCCAGTTGCGGGACTCCTTCCTCGGGAAGTTCCAGGCGCACAGAGTCATTCCCAAAACCGACAGCGACATCATGGCCCTCAGAATGAGGTGGGGTGAAAGCATCACTCGGTTTGCCAAAAGGTTCTGGACAGTTTACAGTGAAATCGACAACTCCTCCGAGGATGTCGCGATCAAGTCCTTCCAGCACGCCCTCCTGCCGGGATGCGAGCTTAGGAAGGAGCTCGTCCGCAACCCTGTTCCCTCTGTAACAGCCCTCATGGCGAGGGTGAACAAGTACATCGAGCAGGAGGAGGACGAAGCACGGGCCAATGAGAGCTTCGGCGTTTCAAAGAGCAAGTCTCGGAACGAGAGCCGTCATCGGCAGGAGGACCGACCGCGGCGGGAGGATCGATCTCGACGGAGAAATCGAGCCTCTGGGGGGGAAAAAAGGACCTACCGCAGAGAAGAAACAAGCCGAGACCCCCACTCAGGTGGCCGATCGTCGACCCCGACCCACGCTTCAGGAGGAAGCAAGAGACACAGATCGTCCTACTCTTCCCGCGGGAGCATCAATACAGTTTTCAAAGAACCGATTCACCAGATATTGGAAAAGATTCAGGGAGAGCCGTACTTTAAATGGCCCGCTCCCATGAGGGGCGACCCATCCACGAGGGATCAGACGAGGTTCTGCGCCTACCACAAGCAGAACGGCCACGACACTGGGCGCTGTTACTCCCTCAAGGATCATCTCGAAAGGCTCGTCAAGGATGGGCACTTGAAAGAATTCTACAAGGCAGCAGGCAGCGGGAGCAACGACCGACCTCGGCGCCAAACTGAGGAAAATCACGACAGCGACGGGTCGGAGAGACTCATAAGCGTCATCCACTTGGCCCCTACCAAGCAGAGCAGCGGTCAAGCCCGCGCCGAGGCCAGGAGGGCCTCCCATGGGAAACAGGTCATGTCGGCCGAGCTCGGGCCGTCTCCTAAGAAGGCCCGCAAAGAAAGGCCAAAGATCTGGTTCTCAGACGAGGACCTGAAAGGGGTCCAACTCCCTCACAATGACCCACTCATCATGACCCTAAAGTTGGGGAGTTGCAAGGTGCAAAGGATCCTCGTCGACTCCGGCAGTTCGTCCGAGATCCTCTACTTCGACTGCTTCACCAAGATGGGGCTCACGGAAGAAGACCTCCAAGAGGCACGGACCCCCCTCATCGGGTTCAGCGCCAAGCCCGTGTACCCCAAAGGGAGAGTCTCCCTCGAAGTCCGAGTAGGTGGCACGACAGTGGTGGCCGATTTCCTCGTAGTGGACACGCCGTCTCCCTACAATGCCATCGTAGGGCGGAGCTGGCTGCACCAGATAGAAGCCGTCCCCTCCTCCTACCATCAAAAGCTCAAATTCCCTTTGGAAAGGGATGGCGAAGTCGAGGTGGTCACAGTCAATGGGGACCAGCAAATGGCCAAACGCTGCATGATGGCCGTGGTGTCCGGCGAGGAAGAGTCAAAGCAAGTGCACATGGCAGAGCTGGAGGCAGAGCTGGACAGAGTCGGCCGCGATCCAGGAGAGAAGAGCATCGAGGATCTCACTGAGGTCAGGATCGACCCCAATGATCCAGAAAGATACTTCCTTCTTGAGAGCCAGCTCGCCGAGCAGGAGAGGTCCGAACTGCTCGGTTTCCTGTTGCAAAGCAGGGACGTCTTCGCCTGGACCCCGCAAGAGATGCCAGGCGTGAACCCCGAGGTTATGAGCCACAGGCTAAATGTGGACCCCCAGGCCAAGCCAGTGGTTCAGAAGGCGAGAAGGTCCGGAATCGACCAGTCTGCGGCCGTAGTTGAAGAGGTGGAAAAACTGCTAGAAGCGAGCGCCATCAGAGAAGTCCAGTACCCGAAGTGGCTGGCAAATACGGTGGTGGTGAAGAAGAAGACCGGAAAATGGAGGGTCTGCGTCGACTTCACTGATCTCAACAGAGCATGTCCCAAAGACTGCTTCCCTCTCCCGAAGATCGACCAGATGATTGACGCCACCGCCGGTCACGAAAGGATGAGCTTTCTCGACGCCTACCGCGGTTATCATCAGATACCCATGTACGGACCGGATCAGGAGAAAACATCATTCATCACTCCTAGGGGAACCTACTGCTACAAAGTGATGCCGTTCGGACTCAAGAATGCAGGGGCCACATATCAGAGATTGGTCACCAAAATGTTCCAGGAGCACCTCGGCAAGACAGTCGAGGTATACATCGACGACATGGTCATCAAATCCACCCAATCTCTCAACCATCTGGCGGATCTCGGGCGAGTTTTTGAAGTTCTCCGGAAGTTCGGACTAAAGCTGAATGCCTCCAAATGCGCCTTCGGGGTCGGATCCGGCAAATTTTTAGGAAGCCTCGTCACGCGACGCGGTATCGAAGCAAACCCGGACCAGATCTCCGCGATTCTGGGAATTCAGAGCCCGGCAACGACGAAGCAGGTCCAAAGGCTCACCGGCATGGCCGCCGCCCTCAACCGCTTTATCAGCAAGTCGTCTGATAAGTGCCGCCCTTTCTTCCAGTTGCTGAGGAAGAACCTGAGATTCGAGTGGACCCCGGAATGCGATTCGGCCCTCCAAGAGCTCAAGGCTTACTTGGCCTCGCCTCCACTGCTGACAACCCCGAAGAAAGGCGAAACATTGTACTTGTACCTGGCAGTCTCCGACCACGCTGTAAGTTCAGTACTGATCAGAGAAGATGAAGGGCAGCAAAAGCCCATCTACTACACCAGCAAAACCCTCCTCGACGCCGAAAGCAGATACCTGCCAATGGAAAAACTCGCACTAGCCCTCGTCAGTGCCTCCCGGAAGCTCTCGCACTATTTCCAGGCCCACCCGATAGTGGTGGTTACGGAGCACCAACTCAAGTCCGTCTTCCGGAAGGCCGACTTCACTGGGCGAATTTCCAGGTGGGCCGTGGAGCTCGGGCAGTACGATATTCAGTACCAGCCTCGGACAGCGATCAAAGCGCAAGTCTTGGCAGACTTCATCGTCGAGTTCACTTCTCCGAGTTCGGCGCCGAGCCCACTCGACCCCGAACTGGGGGGCAAGGGGGAGGATGGCCTAGTCCCGGAGACTGATTGCGAGCAATCTCGGAACAGCTCCCGAGATTCGGCTTGGAAGGTCTTCGTTGACGGGTCTTCCACCTCTAGAAGGGCCGGCGTCGGCGTAGTCCTCCAGTCTCCAGAAGGGCTAGTAATCGAGCAAGCCCTGACCCTTGACTTCCGAGCATCAAATAACGAGGCGGAGTATGAAGCATTGCTGGCAGGGCTGAATAGTGCCAAGGTTCTCGGAGCTCAACAGCTGGTGATCTACAGTGACTCGCAGTTGGTGACGAGCCAGCTCACTGGAGATTATCAGGCTCGTGACGATAGGATGGCAGCCTATTTAACCCTCGCCAAAAAACTCCTCTCTCAATTCCCGGAAGCAGAAATCAAACAAATCGGCAGAGATTCTAACTCACACGCCGACGCGCTCGCCAACTTAGCTTCCGCCGTCGAGGCTGGAAAAAAGAGAACTATAGAAGTGGGCTCATTAACATCGCCAAGTATAGAGCTCAGCCCACCACGGTAAGTCTTGTGTGCTGACTTCGGGCCCAGTTGGATGGATCCCATCATCGCGTACCTCAAAGACGACCAACTCCCCGAGGACAGGGCGCAAGCTCACAAGATCAGGCTCCGGGCAGCCCGATTCTGGCTCTCTCCAGAAGGAAAGCTGTACAGGAAATCTTTCACGGGCCCTTATCTCCAGTGCGTCCACCCAAGCCGAGTTGAAGACTTCCTTTACGAAATACATGAAGGCATCTGCGGAAGTGACATCGGAGGAAGGTCACTAGCATACCGGGCTATAAGCCAAGGATACTGGTGGCCATACATGCAAAAGGACGCGCAGATATACGTTATGAAGTGCGAGAAGTGCCAGAAATTCTCGCACAACCTCTATCAACCCGCACAGGATCTGAGCCCGCTCTCCAGCCCATGGCCTTTTGCTCAGTGCGGGCTGGACATTGTGGGACCCCTCCACCGAGCTCCGGGGAATAAGAGGTGGCTGATAGTTGCCACCGACTACTTCACCAAGTGGATCGAGGCGGAAGCGTTATCTTCCATCACAGAACGAGACTCAAAGAACTTCGTATGGAAGAACATCGTCACGAGGTTCGGCATCCCTCGAGTCTTGGTCTCGGACAACGGAACCCAATTCGACTCCAGCCTCTTCAAAAACTTCTGCAAGGAGCTCGGCATCAGGAACCACTACTCGACTCCGGCATATCCCCAGAGCAATGGTCAAGCTGAGATCTCCAACAAAGTTGTCTTGGATGGGCTCAAGAAGAGACTCGATGGAGCCAAAGGAAGGTGGGTAGAAGAGCTACCCAGCGTGTTGTGGGCCTAACAGGACCACGCCGCGACGCTCCACCTCGGAAACGCCTTTTTCCTTGGCATACGGAATGGAAGCCGTAATCCCTCTCGAGATCGGTCTCCCCGACCCTCAGATCTGAACTCTTTGACCAGGCCAGAACGATAAAAACCTCGCCCTGGGACTGGATCTGGCCGAAGAACGCAGAGAAGCCGCCTCCATCAGTTTATCAGCCTATCAGCAACGACTGGCAAGAGGTTACAATCAGAAAGTGCGGGAGAGGAAGTTTTCCATCGGAGAGCTGGTCCTGAAGAAGGCACTACCCGCAGATAAGGATCCAAATCAGGGCAAGTTAGCGCCGAACTGGCGCGGCCCGTTCAAGGTAGTCTCGACCGCGGGGCGGTCCGCATATAAGCTCGAATATATGAACGGGAAACTGCTGCCGCGGCCATGGAACGCGTCGCACGTGAAAAAATTTTACTTTTGAATGTATTCAGTTTATGCGAAATCAATGAAGGTCATTTCCTCTCCAAGAGTTTGTGTTCTAAATCAAAATTTGTTCTAAATCACGGCAACAACAAGACTCCCCAGTCCGGCAGGGGGACTTCTCCATTTCGTGCGCATCTCGGCTACGGGCCAGATAGCCAGCACGGCCCCTAGTGACGAGCCAATGGGACTTCTCCATTTCGTGCGCATCTCGGCTACGGGCCAGATAGCCAGCACGGCCCCTGGTGACGAGCCAGGGGGACCTCTCCATTTCGTGCGCCCCTGGTGACGAGCCAGGGGGACTTCTCCATTTCGTGCGCATCTCGGCTACGGGCCAGATAGCCAGCACGGCCCCTGGTGACGAGCGAGGGGGACCTCTCCATTTCGTGCGCCCCTGGTGACGAGCCAGAGGGGACTTCTCCATTTCGTGCGCATCTCGGCTACGGGCCAGATAGCCAGCACGGCCCTGGTGACGAGCCAGGGGGACCTCTCCATTTCGTGCGCCCCTGGTGACGAGCCAGGGAACTTCTCCATTTCGTACGCATCTCGACTACATGCAATGCGCCACGTGGAGGACATCCGCCCGATTTCCTCATCAACCCTGGCGCCATGTTTATTGCCATTTATGGTCTCCAGAATGCGGAGAATTGGCGCAGTCAACTATGAGGATCGTTTGACTCCTACCTCAAGAGTCACGCGTTATATTAAAGGCATTCAAGCACCACTCGATGCACATCCAAAAATGAAAGAAAAGCGAATGCAGAGAAAAATGCACAAGTGAAGAAGCTCGACTTTCATTGAGTAGACAAGGTGTTACAAAGCTGAGAAGCAAAAATTTTACATAAAAGAAGACAGAAATGTAGAGGAGCCCGGCTATTGTGGTTTCGGCGACTCGACCAGGTCGATCACCGTATCTTCCGAACCAGCAGCTTCGGCCGAACCAGAAGGGGCTTCAACTGGTACCTCAGCCGAACTAGGGGCAGAAGCCTCACTGGCGACTGAGGCATCGCTCGAGACCGGGGCAGCTGGAGCGTCGTCAGCAGCAAGAGTTTCGACCGGGGCGCTTTCAGTTGCAGGAGCTTCGACCGGGGCACTATCAGTTGCCGGTGCGGAGCTCGGCTCGGGATCCAGGTCCGAATACTTCGGCAGGTCCCGATAGACAGGGTGGTCTTCAGGGACCCCCGCTCGTCTCAGTGCGGCCAGGCATCCTTCCTCGAACAAGATTGCGGTGATCTCCTCCACCTGCTTCTCGTACAGCTCAGTGGCTCGATCTACCCCGTCCTGGAAGGCGGACTGGGCCTCGGCCTGAAGGGAGGCCTTTTCCTTCGCCAGCTTCTCCTTCTCAGCGCGACCAGCCAAGACCTCCCCTCGCAACCTGGCTACCTCGGCCGTCGACTCAGACTTCAACCTGGCCAACTCCGACTCCAGCTCGGAGACCCTTTTGTTCTTCGTCCAAAGCTCGCCTTTCATATGGTTGGCCCTGGACGAGAGTTCGGCGTTCTCAGTCAGAGCTGATGCCAACCGAGCGGACTCTCCAGCGCTGGCCACCTTGAGCTCTTCCATTCCCTTCCGCTGATCGTCCAGCTCCTTCTTCAACTTCTCCCGCTCGGACTCCAGGCGGGTCACTCTCGCAGCGTTCCTATCCCTCCTTCCCACCACGGTTAGGAGCCTCTGCACGTTCTGCAAATGGAAACAGAGAGTCAGGTTCGACCAAGACACTTGAAGAATGGAAAAAAGCGTTGCAAACACTTACCCGAAGACTATCCTGGATCGCCGAGACCATCAGGCTCTCATCCTCGAACCTATCGTGCGTCTCCATGTCTCTTGGCAGAGCACAGGCCTTGGCGAGAGCCCCGATCACCTCGGCATTTCCCAGCAGTCGGTCTTCAACATTCAGGGGCTTGCCGGTAGAGGTTTCCATTTTCGGCATCCACGGAGCCGGGGCAGTTCGGGGCCCGGAAGCCGATCCGGACACTTGCCCCGCCGAGATGAGAGGCTCGCGCGCTGGACTAACAGCCGACTTGCTGACCGGCGCACTCTTTTCGGCCGGAGCACTCTTTTCCTTCTTCGCTATCTTCTCGCCTCCCTTTTCGGATGGAGCTTTAGCCCCAGGGGCTCGTTCAGGAGTTTTGCCCTTCGACTGCAGATCAGCCTTCGAGCTCTTCTCCCCCGCCTTAGACTTCTTCTTGGACGGGGACCCCTCCTTCGAGCGGTCCGGCGAGCGTCGCCGAACTCCCCCGCTCGGGGCAGGGGCAGGAGCAGAGGGAGCACCGGTGCCCACCGGACCCGAAGCAGCACGAGTACCAGCAGGCGACGAAGCCCCAGAAGACGCTGACCTCTGCCTAAACTTAGCAGCCAGGTCCCTGACAGCGAGCTCCCTCGAGCTTCCCTCCATGTCCTCTCCAGAGAGATAAGCGTCCACTATCTGCGTCAAGTCCGGCAGCTCCGGATCAGAAGTGGACGCCTCAGCTCCAGACGCAGCTCGGTCGGCAACAGGATCGGTTAAGGGGACCCCGCTAAACACCGCCACTGATACGGTTGGACGGTCCGGGTGTATCTCGTCCACCTCAGCTACTCCGGTTCTCTGGTAATGGCCGCGATACCTCGGCGTATACCCGAGCAGCTTCCACGCCGACCGGGTTTCGTGACCCTTGTACCTTTCAACCTTGTTGATGTCTTCGGTGTTCCTCCTCCAACCTTCGCTAACAGCTCGGCGTCGCCTTGCAATCGCCTCTGCTCAACAGGCAAAAAAGAGTATCAGTTCGGCATCAATGAGGTAAGCAAAACAGTAAAGGAGAAAAGCAGTGAAGATTACTTGGGACTTCCCCAGGGCGACGTGGGACCGACAGCCTCCTGTCTTCACCCGGGCCGAACTCCCAGTTCCCCGAGACACAGAAGAAATCCTCCTCAGCATTCTTACTTGAGTCCTCCAAGGCTAGGACGAAGCCCCTTCGCTGCGGCTTCACACGGAGATAATATCTTCCCTCCCCAGCCTTGCAGATATCATATGTGTCCTCGATGTCGTGAGGGCCCAAGTTGGTCCCCAAGATCTCGTTCAGCTTCGCTGTGCCCATGATGACCTTGTAGCCATTGGGCATCAGCTGGCCCGGGGCGAGGGACCAAAGGCTAAGGCAGGCCCTAAGCAGGGGGTGCAGTGGAAACCTGACCCCACCCTCGATCACAGAGATCAGAGGGAATGGCATCCAGCCGCCGTAGCAGCGATACAGGGCAGCGTCGGCAAGGTCCGCCGGTTTCAGGAGGACCCCCTCCGGAATTTTGAAGGCAGCCCTAAACTCGGCTAAGCCCTCATCGGAATCTACCCTGAATCTAGGGGTGCCCATGACTAGAAGGGGCGACGACGAGGAAAAACCCTAGAAATTGAAAAACCCCAAGAAGAACCAGACGGAGGAACAGAGCGACTTACAGGGACGAAGAGGCAGATCAAGAGCAGATCCAGACGCGATCTGCGGTCGTCCCTCTTCGAACAGATCTCAGGAACCGGAGCAGGAATCGAAAGCCCTCGAACAGATCTCAGGAACCAGAGCAGAAATCGAAAGCAAAAGGCGAAGGCGAAAGAAATCGGGAGCGAGAAAAAGAAGGGGACGACCCTATGTGTAGAAGGCGAACCCTCATTTGGGTACCGCCTCCGAATTCGAAGAGACACTTCAAAGCCCGTGCCCGTCAATCAATGAGACAACGCAATCGGCGCAGAAGCTACGCGTGTAGCCGTCAGCTCGGTTCCAAAGGCGAACAGGGCAGGGCATTTATTGCTTTAAAGAGTTGAAGCGACACCAGGTATAAAGAGTTGAAGCGACACCAGGTAATGATCACAGTATCCCCAGACGGATTCTTCTAGCTTTCAACCCCTAAGGCTAGCACACTTCAGAGGTCAAAAGCTAGGGGGCAATTGTGTGGGGAGATTTCCAGAACCACAGGATTAAGTTAATCAGCAGCCATCAGATGAGGTTAAGCATTCTCACGTGCCATCCTCGTGCCATCCACGTGGCACCAGGCTCACCCCGGCTACCAGGACAGGAGGCCCGGCCGAAGTCAGGCAGCTCAGGGCCCTTAGCGCCGAACTGGCCCACCTCGGGCGTCATCTCGGCAAGGAGCTCCACCTCGGCTGAGCCACCCCGGGTACCATCTCGGCAGAAAGCTCCACCTCGGCTGAAGAAGCCGGGACAGAAGCCGAAGCAAGAGAGGACCTTCACATGCGCCCCTCATCCCCCACGTCATCAGGCACGTGGAGGGATAGGGGCACGAGCTAGTTGGACAGACGCGACATCCAGCCGCCCACAATCTTCGCCAGATCCCTGACAGAACGGCATCCAGCGGCTGAGGCCACATCAGGGCAGGGCCCGAGGGCAGATCCGCTGGTACCCCTACCGCCAAAGGCGCCCAACAGGATCTGGCCCAACAAGATGTGCATTAAATGCGATGTGGGCTGACCCGACGGGCATTTAATGCAAAGTGGGCTGGATTGGACCTCAATTAATGCAATGTGGGCTGATCGTGACTTCCCAGTCAAATCACGGGACCCACACCACAATATCTCCCAAAGATACGTTCCACACTCTATAAATAGAGGTTCAAGCCACCATCCAAGGTACGCCATTTTTCACACACAGAGCCGTTACTCTGTCTCTCTTCTCCCTCTCCTTCCATTGTTCTAGTTCCCATACTGACTTTGGCATCGGAGAGCCTTGCGCCGCCCAGGCCAGGGTCCTCTGACCGTGTGTTCTTCCTTTTCAGGCTTTCGGACAGCATCCAGTCATACCCAGTCACCATCATCTTCTCGGATAAGTCCTGTAAGGCACCTCCTTATTGTGGGTCATTATTTTCTGCACTTAAGCCTTTTCTTCCATTGCCACGAATCTGCCAAATGACAGGGCAGGTGCCTTGTTATTGATCGATCTAGCCAAGTTTGACTACTTCTAAACTTATAGATAAACTGCTTGTGACTACTCAATCCAAAAATGAGTAATAATTAGATAATTATTATGATGAGGTAAATCCCAATAGTGCAGGGATGGGTGAGGGAAGGCTGTTGAATTCCCTCAGATTCTAAATTCTATACACACAGGCACCTTGCTGTGACTAAAAAGGAAATCACATTGACTAGTCAGTATCAGGTATATGGCATGTGTTTGGTGGGGTTTTTGGTAGGAGGGTTGGGTGTTTAATGAGGTACACCTATATGTGAAGATGACCCATGTATTTTATTAATTTGCACGTACATATTGGTAGTTCTTTCATAATCCAAGGGCAAGTTATTAGCTTCCACCCTATATCAACCCTTGTCACCCTTCTACATGCATCTTCCTACAAACTCAAGAAAAGATGTCTGGAATCACAGAAGATGTCAAGGCCAAGGCCGAGATGTACTATGGAGATGAGATATGCAAGGAGAAATCCAAGTTCTTGCTCCAAGAGGTAGGACTGCCTAGGGGCCTGCTCCCGTTGGAAGACATTATAGAGTGTGGGTATGTGGAGGAAACTGGATTTGTGTGGCTCAAGCAGAAGAAGAAAAAAGAACACTACTTTGAGAAGGTAGGAAGGCATGTCACTTATGCTCCAGAGATTACTGCCTACGTTGAGAAGCTTAGGATCAAGAAACTCACTGGGGTTAAGGTCAAGGAGCTGTTGATTTGGCTTACCCTGTGTGACATCACTGTTAACGACCCGCCGACCGGGAAGCTCACGTGCAAGACTCCGACCGGGCTGTATAGGACGTTCCCCACTGACGCGTTCGAGCTGGAAGAAGGCAAGAAGTAGTAGGAGATAAGATTTACAATAAGCATGCATTAGTTGCATGTTCTCCTTTAATTTTAGTTGTGTTTTCCTTGTTTTGTTATCTTCTTTCTACGAGAATAAAGTTGTTCCTTAGATGTTGTACTTAGATGTAATACTTCCAACTGGTAGTGTCACTTACCTCATGTTTACATATTTACACTGGTACTGGGTTAAAAGATTCATGCACCTGATTAACACCGTGCCCAACACAATGTTATAATCAATGTTATAATCAGTATTGAACAAAGAACAAAACAACTGTCTTACTAAAAACTTACGTTACAAATGAACGGCTTTGTCATAGACTTGTATTCTACGAAGATTGATCCTTTTAGGCATATTGTACACCAGTCACTAGGGGTGTACACCGGGTTTTAAAACCCGGTCCGACCAGGCGACCCGGACCTAATCGGGCGGGTGACATAAGCTCTTTTACCGGGTCGGGTCTCACCCGGCCCAATAAGTCCTTATCAGGACCGGGTTCCGGGTTAAAAAAGTGTGGTTAATCGGGTTATCGGGTGACCTGATAACCCGGTTATACTTTTTTTTTAATATATTTATTTGTATATATATACAAATAAACATTAAAAATATATATTTATATTTACTATATGTTTACTGTATATATATATTTATAGTATTTTTTTAATCTCAATTATTGAAATTTTTAGTTGTTCTGAAAAAAAAATTTTAAACTTTATAATTAACCGGGTGACCCGGTAACCCGACCCGGTTGACCCAGTAACCCGAACCCGGATAACACGGATATAGTTTATCGGGCATTCGGGCGGGTTTCTTGTGTTTATAAAATTACCGGGTCGGGTCAAACCCGACCCGATAACCCGAGACCCGACCCGATGTACACCCCTACCAGTCACCACTAAGTGGGAAAGTTAATTTGTACAATCTATAATGTATTTGGAGGCAAGTCCGTACTTTTGTGTGTGTGTTGTGTGTGTGTTTTTTATTTTATTATTATTATTATTATTTTATTATTATTATTTTTTTTTGTGTGTGTGTGTGTGTGGAGGGGGTGGTTTGGTTATATGGGTTCTGAACATGTGATGTACTATATACATATGAGAGGAAAATGGCATAAGGAAGCTTTGTAAGCACCCTATGTTTCTCTTAATGAACCATCATTCAAGTAAATGAGAATATAGATGTTTGAACTATGTAATCCCATCGATACAATGGACCCTAAATGTTAGGAAAATTATGTGGCCCGACTGCCATTTTGCTCACACCAGATCGAGCCCGGCAGTGTGCTGCAAATGAACTTTCAACAAGTCTTGATCTGGTTGAGTCAGATAAGGATCAAACTCTTGGTGGTAGAGTTTGGATCAGGTTCAGACTCCCGGTTGACAGAATTCTCATGCTGGTCAGGAGATGTGAGATTTCAGGAGTGGTAAAGTCTGTAGTAGTCGTGACTCCTAGCGATTGCTCGATAAGGGAGATGAGAACCTTTGCTTGATTATCCAGTAGATTTGAGAGCATTCGTAGCGGGTCCGCATGTCTACCTCACACCGGAACGCACAAGGTTCTCGACGAGTTCGGTTCTGACACCCATCTGGGACTAGCTACTTCATTTAATTAAGTGCATGTTTCTTTATTAGAATTTATTACAAGAATTTGGAATGTTGTAGTTTTTTGGACATGATGTGATGGCTTGGCTCCTTACATTTAAAATGACATATTTCTTTCGTAAGAATTTTAAATTTCAGTCACCTAAAGGGTCTCAAATAGAGGTGGTAATCGGGTCGGGTTGTACTAAACGGGTCGGACCCGTTTATTAAACGGGTTACACAAGCCTAACCCGCATCTGACCCGTTTATTAAACGGGTCAGAAACCCTTAACCCGCACCCACCACGGGTTAGCCCGACCCGACCCGCTTAACCCGCATAACCATTGCGGGTTATACGGGTCAGGTCGACCCACATAACCCACATCCATCTAGTAAATAAATCGACTCAACTATGGTTCCATGCTTGACCAAAACTGACTTTTAAGATCAAATTTGGTCTAATCTCATATCAACAATCATTTGATACGCATTACCTTGCTTTCCATTAATAAAAAGCGTGGGGTTGAATTGGTTAAGGTCCATTTTTTTTTTTTTAGCCTATGCATTAAAATAATTAAATTTAATTTTAGCTTAAATAAGTGGGTTAAGCGGGTCAACCCTAACCCGACCCGCTTAATGGCGGGTCATGAATACTTGACCCGTGACCGACCCGACTATTAAACGGGTCGGGTTAAGCGGGTCGTGTCGGATCGGGTTGGCGGGTCGGATCATATTTTGCCACCTCTAGTCTCAAATGGCCTCTTGGAATTCCTAGAATTCCATTTTCTTTCCTTTTTGTTGGAATTTCAACTCTTCCACCAAAAGGAGGGATTTAGAGTTCCACCACAAGGAGATAACTTTTGGAGAGTTTGAAATTATTGAGACATGAATTATTGTCATTCTAGGGAAACACACTAGCCAAAAAAACCTTCCACTAAACCGTCGTGGATCATTATTCAATGGAGAAGCGGCCGTGTTGTATATAAGATGTTTCAATCTCGGTTATGTTCAAGGGTGTGGTGAACTTGCAGACAGGTCAGGTTGCAATGCATATAGCACTTGCTGGCATGCAAAACCATCTGTGCGGGCCCCACCTGGATGATACAAATCATGGACAGAGATGAATGGGAATGGGTAAGGATTTGATGTGGATGAGAGTATGAGACATGGACCGTATATCTTCCTAATAAGATGATTTTAACCCTTGTGTGAGGCAAACAGTACGGTAATGATTTTATAAGTGCAATATCATTTGTGGCATGCTTTTTACATACGCAGTTGCTTGTGGGGCCCACATGGGCCACACCAATACATGGGAAGGTGGGGTCCAAAGAATTGGATGTGACCAACCTGTGTGAACATTTTCAAGTCCATCACATCATTCAAACCTCTTGATCTGTGGCGCTCAAATTTAACAGTTTTTATTACATCTTTTTTTCTCTTTCAAATCAAACGGTCAGTGTCATTAGATCATCCTAAAAAAACTAAGTATCGATGGCATTCATAGGGGATTGTTGTGTGTCCCATTCAGATTGATCACAGGACGTCAACTCACAAGGGTCATGCTCATCTTGTGGACTTGAACACACCTGAAAGCTCCTCTTGTTTGTGGATCCTAGAAAAATAAATGGCGGATAATAACTAAGGATCAGGCAGATGTATTGAGCGCACTAGTGCTGAATGAAAAAGGGTACTGTGAGTATAATTTGGGGATAATGACCGTACCATGGCACTTATATTCTATAATTAGCTTAAAATTGTTGAAAAATACATTATTCCCATTGAACTATTCGTTCGAGAAAAGATGTTTTGAGAGTGACGATTTTTCGCAGAAAATATGAATTTTCCAGCAATTTCGAATTATTGGGTATAAAGGTTGCAGTACGGTCAATTTTTTTTTTTTTTTCCAGTCACTGGTTGGGCCGTTGGGGTGAGTGCATGTGGGCGATGCGGATCCACTGAAACTGAATGGATGGTGTTATCAGTACAGGTGACATTATGTACTAAGAAGATTGTAGGCCATAAAAGTCCTGGTCATGAAAAATGAGAAAAGTTTAGGTCGTGGACAATGAGAAAGAGAGGCCGCTAGGCAGTTAGAAATCTTGTCCTCGCAGATGTTAGCATTTACTGTGAACCCATCCATATTTGTATATAAAATAACTGGTCATCGATTATTTTGGACATCGGCCACATTAATTGGAATGACAGATACTGGCATAAATAGGGTAACCTATTTGGACGAATCGGTGACACGCGAGGGGGCAGAGGCACGGGCGAAATAGGGGATCCGGACTCTTCCTATTTAGTGTGATTTATCATTAACCAGTTCAACGGTCTGCCTATTATACTGATATTGTCTCTGCTTGAGCTTGCATTCTAAGGCCACTACTTGGATAGTTAGGATTGGTTCGGGGCCCATTACCAAGAATCCAATGTATTAATCACCTTGAGGAGTTGGTTATTATACAAGCAGCAACCTGAGACCTTGCATGGTAAGTTTAAGAGATAATAGCCCAGGTTGTGTAAGGTCCCGATGTTGGCATAAAAAAAAAAAAGTCAAAATTCTATGGTCATGAATAGATTGGTGTAAATCCAAGAATGCATTGGGCCCACTTAATAATAGATGGGCCTAAATTCACTTAGACGTTAGACCCACCCCCAAATTTTTGGAAACCTCGTGCCATACCTTTGATTCCTATAGGCTTGAGCCCATAAAGACATTACATCATTGTTCCATGCAAAATATGGGTTAGACGATGGTTCACTATTATGACCTTTTCAGAATCCAATGTCCAAAGCACTAATTGGGCTCCAATTGACAAGTTTGGCCTAGGTCATGTTAACATGCCGAGAAACAGCATAGCTCCATCTATGGCTTAATACAATGTTGTGATAATTAGCATTACAACTGGTTGGTTCTCCACGATTTCACACGAGTAAGAGTACCGAGTTAGCCATTTTGCGACAGCACACTGCCGGAATTAACAAGTAAATGTATTATTCCTAAGGTTAATGACAAGGAGCATGCCTTCATCAATAGATGAAGTATGATTTCCTAATTTTGAGTCATGTCCCACTTTTTTTATATTTATATATATTTCATGTAAAATGAGGGAATGAATGTTATATTTCGACACTCTTTTTTATATGAATGAAAATAAGAAATTATATATTCTTTCACCCGATCTTCATTTCCATGTTTACAGAAATTTGGCACACCCGGTGGGACATAAGCTCATGGTTCCTTTTCTCTTTAGTTAAAAAAAAAAAAATCTCTCAAATCCTATCGTCAAGTCTCATTAATGGCAACCAAACTTGTTGTCACCTTTGACGATGCCAAGTTTGAAGCCTATCTAGAGGCCAGACTTCAAGTGGAAGATTCCATGCAAATGATCAAGACCCACGCGAAGACTTCAAAGTGAAGGTTTGAAGAGTTGCAAGGAGAAAATGTGGTTTTTGAAAATTGTGTATTTGCTTTCTCCACTATTCACAAAGCTTCTAAAGAAGGTGAATCTCATCTGAAAGTCCCGAGATCCTAACCCTGGGGGGAGGGTTCTAGTTAGTGACCAATTATGCCCCATTTTAAAGTTCTTTAATTCAGTTAGTCACTGGTTATGATTATAAAATTAAATGTGAAAGCTAACAAAAATAATCATCACAAAGCATTCACCATAACACAATGATTTATAGTGGTTCGGCCTCAATGCCTACAATCAATGCCGTCTTGTGATCCTACACCCCACCGGATTTTCACTATCTATGCTTTTCAATAGGCTAACCTTTACAAAATTTCAAGGTTGAGCAATAACCTTACAACATGCTTTCCAAGGTTAAGCAATAACCTCTTGGGTTTTAAGGTCCACCCCTAACTTTTACACTTATGCTTTTCTAAGGCTAAGCAATAACCTATGCAACCAAAATATTTTCTCTCTAAGTAGTATTTAGAGTACAGTTGAAGAGATACAATTTAAACTCAAATACAAAGCCTCTTAATTAGGCGGATATGAAAGTGTAAATCTAACTCACACGTACACTATATGAATGCAAAGATGAATGCTCAATGTGTATGTATGAAAACTTCAATCAAGTTTTAAAATGATAGCTCAATAAATATACGCTTAAAGCGTTTAAAAGTTTAAAACACAAATGTTTTGATTGAAGTGAAAATGCTAATCACATGTTGTCTAAATAACCAATTTGTAAAGATATGATTCAAGTAATGCAAGTTGTATTGAAATTCCAAATCTAAGACATGTGATGCATGAGCATAGTTGTTTTCAAAATCAATTAGTTGATTTGCCTATGTATTCATGGAATGAAAATAACTAGCTAGAGATTCAACCAAGTATGAGATTCATGCTATGAGAGAAATCAAGGTTTTAACAAAGCATGAACCATTATGATATGAAAGTTAAAACAAACTTGGTTTGAATCTAAATGAAGAATCCAAAACAACAAGGCAATTTAAGGTGAAATACATGTAATGGATTCATCAAATCATAGTTAGCATACTAAAATAAATTTATCAAATATTTAAACAAGGCATGAAAACATATGATAAGGAAAACTAAGCTTACTTAGATGATTAACTCATGATTCCAAGCTTTAGCTTCCCTTTTGACCCCCTAGCATTCCTTAGCTCATTTCCTTTTGTTTCAAAACACCTCAACGAGTATCCCTTGGATCCTCAAATTTGGCCTAGGAATGAACTGTTTATATACAAAAAGTTGTCCAACGGCTAATTGGTCTCCCAACGGTAAAAAAATGGCTAGTTTTGACCATTCTGGAAAGTGAACCGAAGTGGGTTCGGTCAAGGTTTGGTTAACCGACATCTTGAGTTCGGTTAACCGACATTACTGTAGCAAAAGTAATGTAGCACCAAAAAAGTTTTACCTTCTAAAAAGATTAAGCAAAAAGCTACTCCAAAGTATATATTTTGCTAGTGGGAGTTCTGGGCCATAGAAATCATGCTTAGACTCATGTTTAAATTAATCTAAAAGTGTTTTCCAAAACATGAACCTATCAATGCCTAAGATGATTTTAAAATCTAGGTCCAAAGGCTTGCATGATTCCAAAATCTCCTTTTCAAAACTTAATACATCCAAGTTTAAAATCCAAAACATGCATTTAACATAAGTTCTAAAAGTTTTAAAATGATGCACGTGAAAATCAAGATTTCAAGTTTTTCAAAATCAATGCTCATGTAAAAACTCAAATGATGGTTAAATGATAATGCATCCATCAAATTGTAAAACACAAAATCCCTAACATCATCACCTACCAATTGGTCGGCAAGCTAGCGGTTAATGAATTAGCGAAGTGTTGGCTAACCCACAACTTAGTCAGCTAGTTGGTGGTTGAAAAGCAAACAAAGGTTCAGCGAACCGCCAAACTTCAAGGGCCATGCAAGAGACTTCGAACCAAGGAGGAGATTATCGGTTAACTGCCGCTTGCCAATCTCCTTCAAGATCCTAATCTCAAAATGATCGAGCTATGCCTGAATGGATCCAGATTTAATTGATCCTTTAAATTTCAGTCTAGCATAAATAAAAAAATAAAAGTGAAAAAGATAATTTTATGGATCCATGTGCTCGCGCCTGTCCTCCCAAAGCGGTATGGTTAACGAGTCATGGATGCCTAAAAATGGATTGAAGGCCCATTGTATCTAGCACTTGCCCCACCAGAGTGGTAAGGAGGTCCAACTCTTGTGATGATTGGACGGGGTCGCTTTCCCACACTTGCCCCACCAGAGTGGCAAAGTTTGACATGGCACAATCGCTTAATGAGGACTTTGGTGTGGGGATCGACTATCGATGCCCATTGACAATGGTTTTGAGCCTCTCACTTTGCTTAATGGAGATGATGTCATCTTGGATGAAAGAGCTTCACAATGGCCCCCAAGAACATGAGAGGTCCATTCCCTATCAAATTCTTGGCCGGTTCAAGTGGGTTACAAATTGTGACAAGAAAGAAAATGCCAATGAAATTTAGACCTCAAAGCAAAAAATATTGTCAAGATTTTTTCTCCAAAAAGCAAGTCATCCAATCCAATGTTCTATCTAAGAGCTATAAAGAAAGAATAAATTAGTGGATTGCACACTCAATGACCACAACTGATGTGATTAGCTCCAAGCATAAGAACAAGTGGGTCCCACATTCAAATGATGTTCTACACTTGTCTACTACATCCATGTATCGTCATCCATCATGCACCATGCAAGACCAAGTCCAATGGACCCCAACTCATAACCAAAAGAACCAACCCCAAACCCATGAAGTTAAAGCCCAAGTTCATACCCAAAATACCAAGACCCACTCAAATAGCGCTCTACCTATGCAAGGTCAAGCCCGATACCAAGTCAAGCAAGGTATGGGCAATAATCACGACTGTTAGGAATTTCATGTGTTGGTTAATTCATAGGTTGGACAAATTTCTGGTCCAAATCGAGTTGCAATTTTTGTTCTTTTAGATATGGACTGTGATATCACCCCAAGACAGAGAAAGAATAGAAGATGAAGGATGAAGACTCCTGGTTGCATAAAAGAACTGTTGAAGAGTCCAATCCGAAATTATTCACGCCTCAAGCCATTTTCTAGTGAATAGAGTCGCTATAGTGAACATGAGGCTCACTATAGCGAGCATGTATTGGGTCTAGCGGTAGAGAGCACGCTCCCTGTAGCGAGCACCCGGCTCGCTATAGCGAGCCAGGTTTCCTGCCAAGTTCGGACTCCTTTGTGCTGATTCATTTCAAACTCTTTCTCAGAGTTCTATTGCAATTCCAAAAGCCTCCTGTACGAGTTTTTGGGCTATATATTCATCTTATGTCTACCCCAGAACTTACGTATCTCCCATTAAAAGATTGAGAATCTTTTTAGAGACTTTGGAGAGTTCTGCAGCAAGGGTAGTTGTGCTGAATATTGAAGAAGAAGATTTCTTCTTTCTTTATTGCTGATTGAAGTACCTTGAGATACATCAAGGTGGTTTGTGTTAGTATCATTTTGAGAGGCATTAAAAGTATGGATGGATCAAGCACGGTAAAGGTGAACGGCGGGTAGTCGACGAGTCCATCGTATTCCTTAGATTGAGTTACAACCGGGAAAGGTTCTGTGAGTCCTTGTAACTTTCTTTATATAATGCTTGGTTTTTCGGATGGTCGCCAACACTCGTGGTTTTTCCCAAGTAGGGTTTTCCACCTTAAGAATCGTGTGCCTCCTTTCTTTTATGGTTGATTGATTTTTCTGATATTAAGTTAATCCATTCTAGTAGTTTAAAAAGGGAAAAAACCTTCAATGATAAGTAAAACTAAGTTGATTCATGAACTTTCCAGACTCAAGTCCAACGGATCCTAGCCTATGAGCAAAGAATCCAAATCTAAACCTTCAAAGGTAAGGTCCAAAGTCATGTAGGTCATACCAACGCCTAAAGGAGCAAGAGTCCACCCAAGCGGACTCAAGTCGTTCACTAAATCAAGCAAGCCAAGGCTCATTATTACATCAAAAAGTGTAATGTTAAGAAGATGATTAATCTGGCCCAAATTGAAATAATGGAAAAATGCTCAAGTGATTCTACGCATCAGTTGATTTCAGAACTTAAAGAAGAGGCGGCACATGAGGAGACAAGCATGAAAAAGGCACATCAATAGGCACTTAGAAGGAAAAGAAGAGCGGCCCATGAAGCCTGGGAATTTAAGGTCACTCCTATGTGGATCCCAAAAGAGCCCGAAGAACCAGTTGTTTCAATCAACGTTGTCGGTAAAGGAAAGAAGAAGAAAGATCCATCCACCTACATTCAACAAATGGTCGAAGTCTTTGATTCTAAACGGCCTAAGACAAGGAGTTTTACAACTGAAGGGAAGAAAATGGGAAAGGCAAATCCAACTATGTTTGATATGAATATTTCGGAGGTATCTTCAAATGATCAATTAGATCCGCCGGGGGCATCAAGTGAGTATGGGTCTCTGCTTCATCAGAATCTAGTATGGCACTCGTTTACATGACTTGTCACGATAATCAACCTGAATACTCATAGTCTAACCCTATATCCACCAATACATGCCAAAAAAAAAATAAGAAAATTAGGTGGATTGGGGAAGTGATGAAATATTGGCTTTGTTATAAGCTCAAATAAGCAAGGAGATAAAAACGAACCTCACAAAATGATCATGATGGTCAAGGTGAGGACCACATTGATGGCGAGGAAGAGTGATGGGGACCTCACATTAAAGCTGAAGACGTTCAAAAAATGATAAAAAATAAAGCCTAGTGAAGGATTACCACTGTCCAAAAAAGGATCAACGCCACCTTATCCAGCCTGATGAATGATGAGCCATTTCCACCTAAATTCAAACAACCTAATTTTCGTACGATGAAAGTACTTTATCTTATCAACATCTATGTCACTTCAAGGTGTTGACAAGACATGTAGCCAACAATGATGCATTGAAGATAAGATTATTCACTAGCACCTTAAAAGGGACAACATTTGAATGGTACAAGGTGCTACCAGAAGGGTAGATAAATTCATGGAGGGACTTAGGACAAAAAGCTCTAAATCACTTATTTGATGTTTATACCTTGGTGAGAATGTTGGCATTTGTGATGGGGTCCACTTGTATTTACACGTGAGTGGACCCCACTCACAAAAATACATTCCTCACAAGGAGTCTCATGTGATATGGATAAGAATAGCTCGAGTTTTATCCAACTCTCTATCTCTCTATTATATCTACATTCAAATTCAGATTTAGAGAGATTGATCTAATACTTGGTCCTAATCATTTCTCAATTCGAATTTGAATAGAGATCTTATCACCCATTAGCCAAAGGGCTATATATAGATGTGAGAGATATCAGTTAGCACCACTTTTCAGCAATTTATCTTCCTTTCACTAGATCTACAATTCTATATTATCATCTTCTACGTACATCCAGGGTGTCCATCCTTGCCCTTAGATCTTGAAGAGTGAATCATACGTGAATGATCTCTCGTAGACAGTGACAAATCTCCACATTAGTGCCTGATTCAAGCCGATGCAGTCCTTATCGCGTTTGTAGCAGTCAGCTCTTATAGATTCGTGCTTCCACTGCAATTACAACCTTCATTGGTATCAGAGCCATTATTGGTGCGCTCACGCGAGGATTTGATTTATTTTGGTTGCGAATCAGGTAACTCAAAACTTTGGCAATTATATTAGTTTTGTGTAGAAAATTAGATGGGTTTGTGCATGATCTAAATCGTTGGATTGGTAAGTCGTGTGGTTAAATGCTGCAAGTTGTCATGAACTGCAAGTCCGATGATTCACGTGTAGCCCATGTACACATCGGGAATTTTTTTTGGCATCTGGATAAGTACTAAAATAATAATAGAACTATGGAATCTGTGTTTTGGGTCCTTTTGGTATGAAAGCAGAGGACCCGAACGTAGACCTATAATATCTAGATGGGAACCAAACCTATCAATGGGTGGTCCCGTAATTTCAGTGGCGATACTTCACCACTGTACAAGGCTTTTGAAGATTGGAACTGGGTTAAAACTTTTACAGAGTAGAAACCAAACACAGAAACAAAAACAAGAATATCCATGGCAGTTAGTTTGCATTCAATCTGCCAAATACTTTCTTTTGTGAAACCGAAAGGGAGTTCATAATCCACATGGATCGGGCTTGAGCTTGCCAGTTCCTGGCCCAATTAGTTATCAGGCCTAAAATTCAATCCTGGATGGGTCAGCCCACGGCCACATGTTAGCTGGGGCCTTGCCACCCCATTTGTATATTATATATACTCTTTTTGTACTACATATGTCTAGGAGGAATTTACCCATAAAATCCCTCTAGGACCGCATACGTCACAACGGGACCCAAATTATTGTTCGATACGGGAGAGATCCTCGTATGGACTTTTCTTCTTTTTTTTTTTTGTCGTTTTGCAATATGGTCGATATCGACTATAATCGATATCGACCATTTTGCGGGAACCCAAAAAGAAAATGGGTTTGGGGAGGAGGAGGGAGAAGAGTGGTCGATATCGACCATAAAACTGTCCTCTTTAATTGTCGTTATCGACAACATAACTGAAACACAAAAAATACAGTCATTGTCAGTATCGACCACTTTTATTGTCGATATCGACAACATAACTGAAACCCAAAAAATACAGTCATTGTCAGTATCGACCACTTTTATTGTCGATATCGACCACTTTAAAACAAAAGCAAAAAAAAAAGATGATGGCATAGATCAGTGCTCCGTTTGTATATGCAAAGACATTTCCATCAAATCTCATTCCATCTTCCATCCCATGCAATTTTCACTTGATTGGTTTCTTGCATTTTCATTTGCATTCCATATCAATCTCAATGAACTCCACCCAAACAAACCCATAGCCATCACAGACCATCAAAAGCTTCTTTAGTACACAGTGATCATAAAAAACACAAAGTGGCCCAGAAATGAAACTCCATGAAAATGCCTCCCAGAAACAAACCCAGACTTTTCTCCTCAAATGAAATCCATGGAAATGCCTCAAAAACCCTTCTTCTTCATTAAAAAAAAAGTTTTCATGGAATCTCAATCTCAACCAAACCGTTGATTTGCTTCAAAACAACCTTTAGTTGGGCCTCCAACCATGATGATAGCAACGACTCTATCGTTCCAACTGCCCATATCGTCGTGTCAAACAATAACCAGAGAATTAGGATTGGGTTTTGGAATTTTGCTGCTCGAGGGCCTTGATTCATCATGCTCAGGTGAAGGAGTATCAAACTGAGCTCTCCGATTTGGGGTTTATCCTCATCTTAAAAAAAAAAAAAAAACAAATTTTACAAAATATGAGACTAGGGTTTTGAAATGGGGAACATTTAGATTTGGGGAAATTACAAAAGTTGTAGCACCTAACCTGAAGAATCGTGGACTTCATCTTCTTCTTCGAGATACTGGGGTTTCTGCCAAACAAGATCTTCATCTACAACGCGAACTCTAACATTGATGACTTTGGCTTCCTCCTCCTCCTCCTTCTTCTTCTTCTTCTTCGTCTTCTTGGATTCCTTATTATGATGATCTTCGCTAGGGTTTTGATATCTCTTAAGGTATTCTTTGAGGGAGACTGATGTGGAAGCCGAAGTAGAAGAAACTGGAACAGAGCGATTCCTCCTATCTTCTCCATCCTGAAAAACCTAATTTTTATTTGGGTTCCCGCAGAATGGTCGATATCGACCATAAAAGTGGTTGATATCGACCATTTGCTAAAAGACAAAAAAAAAAAAAAAAAAAAAAACGCACATGTAGAGCCTTATTCGTGTCTATGGTAAATACGACACCTCCGAAGTGGTATAGGATCCTATGAGGCCCTACCAGGTAAATTCCTCTATGTCTAGAAAGGGCAGGCGTTTTGACTATATGTCCAGGAAATTTATGCGGGGGATAATAAACATTATAGACTAATAACACCCAATGAAGACCACGCTTGTGGTGGCCTGCTCCAGGAAAGGTTTCGGTTTTTGTAAGCGGGCAATGATCATCAAAAGTTTTTCTTAAAGAAGGTTTTTCTCTCTGAGCCTGCTACTTGGAGGGATTCTTGGGACCGGTCCTTGGACCGATCCCAAGGCTCCCTCCAAATATCATTGATATTTGGAGGGAGCCTTGGGATCGGTCCAAGAACCGATCCCAAGAATCCCTCCAAGTAGACTTTTTGTTTCTCTATTCTGACAAAAAAAATAAAAAATAAAAAACACTTGATTGATGTGAATATCGTATCCAAGTTACTTGTTCTACTTGATCACTATTAATGAGGTGGGCCATATGGTGTATTTATTTCTCAGTGCTTGTGCATCAAGAGGTATCGAACACGTTGCTGTACATGAACATAAAGACCCACTTGTTGAATATGTAATGGTTTTCTTTATTATTATTTTGTTCATTTGATGCTCCGTTCATCTGTCTAGCCCTGACAGGAGAAGATTATAAACTTGGTGTTTAATCTATAATGTTTATGGGATGTCCCTGGGATTTCGAGATTAATAGGACGAAGAACGCCCAGTTGCACTAATTGCTCTCTTTGATCGAGTCGATTCTAAAAAAAGCCTTATCCCACTAAAGGGGGACATTATATGTTCGAGGACAGTGGTTTTTAAGCGGGACCATTGTGACCCCACTACTTTCCTGGGGGCTTACCTGATCGATTTGATTTCATAAGACCGAATTGGAGGCTTCGGTGCAACCTTCAACCAATTGAGCATTTATTTGTGGACCCTAATTTATGGGGTGGGGGGGGGGGGGGGGGGGGGGGGGGGGGTGAGTGATAAACTATTTACACCTTTTTTCCCTATTAAAGGGATTCACATCATCCAAAATTGTCATTTGTTGTACTCTTTTCGCATCTTTATAATTGCATAAGGATCAAAGTATTGAATTGCATGATGCTATCAAATCACCCATGTAATTACGATAATTTTTTTGAACGACCTTGAATTCGCCCTAGGCATGAAGGATTTTCACTACAATGTCTTAATTCTCGGAATGATTTGAGTGCAAAAAGAGCAATACTATGTGTGCGCTGCCAATGTTGTGCATTCATTGATCATCATTTTTTTATCTTATTTCTTTTTCAGTGATGGCTTCCAAAAATATCATTGCTGACCTTAATAAGGGAGATAAGTTAGATGGTAATAACTATGATAAATGGTACCGGACCATGATTTACTTGTTCGATGAACAAGAGGTCACGTATACCTTGGAATCGTTTAAGACCCGACTTGAATTAGCAAATGATGTTGCACCCATGCCCACATTGAATGATTTTGAGAAATGGGATAAAGATAATCGGACTGCTTGTAACATTATGCTGAGTAGTATGCATTTTGAATTGGTTTCCACTTAAGAAATCTACAGTACGGCTGATGAGATGTGGGATGCCTTGAAAGAAGAATATGGTGAAAGTACCGTTGGTAAGACCTGTGTAATGACCATGGAATTCGATGCGTATAGAGTGGCCCTAGGTGTAAACCTTAGGGACCACCTCCTTAAAATGAGTCAAATGATTGCGGATCTTGCAAGGGCAGGAAATGTACTAACTGAGGACCAAAAGATCATTGTAATCCTGCGATCTTTACTTGATTCTTGGCGCACAATAAAATAAATTTTGACTCACATAGAGGCAGTCAAAACTTTTAAGGATCTGTGTCACCATCTTGAGCTCAAAGCCCAAAGAGTTCAAGTAGAGATCGCTGGACAAGAACTATTTGCAAAACAACAGCCTGTACTAGGGTCGGGGATTAAGGGGACGAAATGCAAACATAAGTCTCAAAACGAGACTTTTCAAAATGGGGCAGACAGCCAGAAGAAGCTTAAACAGGACCGGAATGCACCCAAATAAGACCAAAAGAAGCATTGGAAGCGTAACAAGCCCAGAGACTTAGCCAAAACCAAATGCTATAAATGCCAGGAACTTGGCCACATCGGTAAAACTTGCCCCAAGCGAAATACGGTAAACACCCTAACTTTGTCACTCTCTTTGTTATGCTCCAAAGCACTTTATGTGGATGAAAGTTCTAATGGATGGATGATTGATTCAGGGGTAACCAAGCACGTGACAAAGGATAGGAGTGGTTTTCGGTAGTTCCAGTCAATAGATGTCAGTTGCAACAAGCTCTACATGGGAAATAATTCTTACGTATTGGGAATCGGTGATTATTTTCTTCCAATTACATCTACAGGAAAAACTATGGTGCTCCATGAGACGCTTTTTGTACCCGGCATGAGGCGGAATCTCCTCTTTGTCTGCCGCCTCGCAAGGGACCGTTTTGATTTTCGTTTTACTAGGGATAGAGTTTTCATTAGAAAAAATAGTCCTATTTATGCATGGGGTTTTATTGTAGGAGACTTATATGTTTTGGATTTCACTAATTCAATAGTTGGATTTTCTGATTTATTTATGGTACATGACACAAGCTTCGAATCTATTAAGTGGCATGCTCAATTGGGCCACATAGGAAAAGATCAAACGATCCGATTGGCTAGGGAAGGACCGCTTGGATCTCTCACACAAGTACAGTTGCCCACATGTGAATCTTTTGTAACAGGTAAAGCAACAAGAAAACATTTTCCAAAGGCAAAAAGATCCAAAGCCACCATTGAAATCATCCACTCTGACATTTGTGGACCAATGAACGTGGCTAATAGACAAGGAACTCGATATTTTATTACTTTCATTGATGATTACTCTCCCTTCTAAGTATGTTCCAAAGACTCTGTATGAGTTGTGGACCGGTAGGAAACCTTCTTTGGGAGACCTACGCCCGTAGGGTTCTTTAGGGCATGTCCTTATCACGCATCCTAATAAATTGGAACGTAAGACAATTCCAAGTATCTTTGTGAGATACTCTGAATTGTCAAAAGGATACGTTCTAGTTTATAAGGATGTCATCGGCTGATTAATTGAAAAAGAATCTCGTGACGTAGATTTCTTCGAGTTTCAATATCCTGAAAAGAAGAAGACAAGGGTGTCCATTGGACTATTTGAAATGGATGACTTCTCCTACCAAGGGGATCCAACACCACTTGCTGGTCTTAGTGGGAGAGATCCTATGGAGTCACAGGTAAGTGGGAGTGATCATGATGCCCTTAGTCATTCTTCTTGTGGATTAATTCCAAAGAAGTATTTTGAAATTGAGGAAACTTCTTATGCATACATTGTAATTGACGAGGACGAACCACGTTCTTATAACTAATCAATGGAGTCGGTAAACTTGAAGGAATGGATGCTCACGATGAATGATGAGATTAGCTCTATATGTAAGAACCATGTATGGGATCTTGTGGGTCTTCCCAAGGGTAGGAAAGCCATTACAAATAAATGGATTTTCAAAATTAAGTGAAAAGCTGATGGTTCCATTGACAAATTGAAAGCTAGGCTTGTGGCTAAGGGGTTCACACAAAAAAAAGGTGTGGATTATGAAGAAAGTTTCTCCCCTGTGGTGAGATTTTATTCTGTCCGCATGATCTTATCTATTGTGGCCCATATGGATTTAGAACTACACCAGATGGATGTTAAGACTGCTTTTTTAAACAGTGATCTTGAGGAGGAAATATACATGAAAGAACCGATAGGACATGTGGAGAAAGGCCATGAGGATAAAGTTTGTAAACTCCATAAATCTATCTATGGCCTTAAACAATCCTCGAGACAATGGTACAAAAAGTTCCACAATACAATCATGTCAATGGTTTCTCCATGTGTTACAAAGATCATTGTTTTTATATTAAGCGATCTAAACATGAATTTGTGTTGCTATCCCTTTACGTTGATGATATTCTTTTGGCTTGTAATGATATTGGTTTTTTAATTGAGACCAAAGCTTGGTTGTCAATTTTTTTTGAAATGAAAGATTTGGGTGAGGCCGAGTTCATTTTGGGGGTTAAAATTACGTGGAATCGTACAAAGCGCATTCTTGGTTTGTCCTAAACAACTTATATTGAGAAAATTTTAGAGAAATCTAGAATGGCCAATGCTAGTCCCATTGAGACCCCGATTGATAAGGGTTGCAAATTAAGTGTAATGCAATATCCTCAAAACGATGTTGAAACAAAAAGAATGGCTTCCATACCCTATGCCAGCACTGTAGGAAGTTTAATGTATGCTATGTTGTGCACCCGTCCCGATATTTGCTATGCGGTTGGGTTGGTTAGTTGATTTCAAAGTAAACCATGTATTGCTCATTGGAATGTCGTCAAACGAATCTTCCAATATTTAAAGGGCACAAAAGATATGATGCTTTACTATCACGGTGGTGGCTTAAGTTTGCTAGCATACAATGACTCATCTTTTTTGGATGATCCCGATGATGGCAAATCCACATCGGGATATGTGTTCTTACGGGCGGGGGAGCCATTTCATGGTCCAGTAAGAAGCAGGAGTGCACGGTCATGTCGACCGCGGAGGCTGAATATGTTGCTTGCGCATTGGCGGCCATGGAGGCCATATGGATTCGCCGTTTTCTATTGGATTTGGGACTAGTATCCATTGCCCGTGATTCCATTCCATTGAGAATAGATAGTACAACTGCCATATGCTTAGTAAAAGACCCCCAGCTTCATCTGAGGGTAAAACATATCAAACGAAAGTGGCATTTTATCCGTAAACAAGTAGAAGCAAAAGAAATAGCGATATCTCAGGTGCCATCTTTGGAAATGATTACTGACCCGATGACCAAAGCCTTGGTGCGAGAACTATTCGCTATTCATGTAAGGCGTATGGGAATGAAATATACATATAATCCTTTTATTCAGTGGGATTGAATTGGTCTTATTTTAATAAAAGTTTTTTTTCTCATTGTTTGTGGTTATATGTGTGTTATATTCCTTTCATTCATGCATGTGCATATACTTTACATTGGCAACATGCATAATAAGTGTATGTATTAGATGCACACGTGGCACCAAACATGTGAGGTCATCCACTCGCACGGATAAAGACCACCATTTATGTCTTAGTGATTGATAGGATGAGGTGCATGCATTTGTATGATATATTGATTTGGCCAATATGGATCTTATTGGTGCGTACAATTGTGTGGAACGCTAGCTCAGTCTTGTGTGCATTGGGGGTGATGTGGATCACAAGACTGAAAGAGACTTAGCATTAGTCGTCCGACAAATCACACCCTAATAAGTCCAATAGCCTGTTTTAGAAACCAAGCGTGCATGGTTGCGTTTGTAACGACCTGCTTTCGCAGTAGTGAATTGGTGCAATGTTAGCATGGGCTCAGTTATGGAGCTAATGCATTTTCACACTGCAATGCGTGTCTATAGACATGCGTGTTTAAGGACCTACCTATGAGCAATGGGATAATACCCTAGAAATCCTATTTGTTGTGAGAGAGTTAGTCTCGTAGGTGATTCTTAAGCTTAGAGTTGGTTATTGTGTGAACCAATTCTTGAGGCTCTTGTACCCTTATACCAACCTCTATGTTGGAAAGATGAGATCGGTGATGCTACTTTAGCTGCGGTTGTGCCACGACGACATATGAACCTACGAGCCGCCGTGCTGGGATAGCTGCTTGATTGATTCTGACGCTCATAAGTCCATGGAAAGACCCCTTGACATCACACTCTAGTTTATACGTGCTTACGATATTATAAGCCCGGGCTATATCGAGTGTTGTTGAAAATTTTAAGACAAACAATTTTTTAAAATATATATATGTACAAATATGTTTGTAAAGTTTTTTTTACTTGATAAGTTGAATAAGCACGTATGTTGGTTAAACACGACTCAAGGGTATGAGTCAACATCCAATCCGGTGTGGTCATGCAAGTGTCTAGGGCAGACTATCTGTCGGTGAGTTGGTGTATTTTAGTCAGATGGCGACTTAGTTTAAATTCTCTCCGTGAAGGTCCCACTATTCAGGTCCATTTTTACTTTGTAGACTTTGATGATGGAAATTAGTGATCTAATGGGATGAATCTTGTTCGGTGCGAGTGGGAGATGTTCGAATTTGTGGTGGGGCCCACTTGTTTTTACATGTGGGTGGATCCCACTCACAAAGATACACCCCTCACAAGGAGTCTCATGGTGATATGGATAAGAATAGCTTGAGTTTTGTCCAACTCTCTATCTCTCTATCATATCTACATTCAAATTCAAATCCAGAGAGGTTGATCTAATACTTTATCCTAATCATCTCTCAACTCGAATTTGAATAGAGATCTTATCACCCATTAACCAAAGGGCTATATATGGACATGGGAGATATCAGTTAGCAACACTTTTCAGCAATTTATCTTTCTTCCACTAGATCTACAATTCTACATCATCATCTTCTACATCTAGGGTGTCCATCCTTGCCCTTGGATCTTGAAGAGTGAATCATATGTGACTGATCTCTCGTAGACAGTCACAAATCTCCACACGAGTGCCCGATTCAAGCCGACGTTGTCCTTATCACATTTGTAGTAGCCAGCTTTTATAGATCTGTGCTTCCGCTGTATTTACAACTGTTGACATAAAAAATGTCACTTTTTCCTCTTCAAACTCAAGAAAGCTACGTGAAGCCGCAACCTACCACAAACAGGCAATGCTACTTTCAAAAAGTCAAATCTTATCAGAATCAAACAAAAATTGCAAGATCCTTCAAGACAGCCGAGAAAGGAGTACACATGAAGTTTCGGGTCATTTCAAAATTATTTGGCCTAACTTCACTTCTCCCAGCAGCTGAACAGGAGCTCCCGACGGCGACATCGTTGAAGACATCAAATATTCGATCAGAGCCTATGGATGGTCCCAAAATACCCCCAAAAGGCTCTACGACAAGTTTCAGGTCAAACCGACAACGTTTGACCCTATATCAACCCTCAAACAGCAGAATCAAGCCTCTCGGCGGCGAGATTCACCGAGACCATCACTCATCAAACAAAGCATATGGGCGGCTTCAAAATGCTTACAAAGGGCTACATGTCAAGTTTTAGGTCATTTCGACAACATTTGACCAAACTGTGACTCTCGGAAGCCAAATCAAGCCTCCTAGCGGTGAAGCTCCCCGGGACCATGGTTTCCAAATCGGAGCTAATGGATCGTCTCAAAATGACTACAATAGGCTCCCTCTCAAATTTTATTTCAATCGGACACCGATTGACTGCACATCAAAGCGCGACATCTTCCTCGCGATAAAATAAAGTCTACTAGCAACAGGACCCCACACGGCTTCAAAACTAAAAAAAAAGCCTATGGTTGGTCTTTTTTATTGATCAGAAGACTTCACCTCAACTTTTAGGTCATTCCAACATCGTTTGACTCAGTTTTGGCTTCTGATGGCAAATCGGCAGCTCTGCGTGACAAAGTCTTCGGCTTTCCTGGAAAATTTGAAACTTTGCACTCCAATATGCAAGGATTCTCATCAAATTCTTTATAAGGAAATCAAGCCAATAAATGTACAAAAATTTCAGAAAAAATACCGAAGAATAAAGAAGTAGAAAAAACGGGAGAACGATCGAAAATCGGCGACGAAAAGGGGAAAAATCCCCCATGGTCACCGGCGACCTTGGCCCATGGTCGCCGGCGACCATGCCCGACGACCCTGGGTGCATGGTCGCCGGTGACCCTGGAAATCCAGATCGTCGGATTTCCGCCGAAAGAGCATCTTTCGGTTTCTTTTCGCGTTTCGAGATTTCCAGCCCCTGTGGTTTTCCAAAATCCTGACTTTTGAGTCACCAAATCCGTCGATCTTCGTCAATAGCACGGGTCCGTCTTCAAGAGTATCAAATCATCATTGATCTCCAACCGGTAAACCAAGAAAGTGCACTTTCTATCCGATCGATCGAGAAATTGACATGACAGATAGCACCGGCCCGCTGTTAGCAATCATTGTCTGAAGTTTCATCCAATGTCGATCAGCATGAAGATCCATCGATGATCATCGCAAGAAGAATTCCAAAAGACGCGGCACGGCCCGTGACTCTTCAAGTGACTTGGCGACCATTTAATGCTGTTAATTGACCTGTTTATGGCAACTTATTGCGGTCATTAACTCATTATTTTGGACGGCCTAATCAGAATCAAGGAAAAAAGAGTTACAAGTCCAGACAATCATTGCATTTAAACCATGAAACTCCTCCCATGATGGAGATTAAAGGCAAATAAAAGCCTTTAATTCTCCACCGACCAATCAGAAGCCAAGAAAAAAGAGTTACAAAATAAAAGAACTAAAACTTGTAACTCCTCCCATTGTGTGGCTTTAATTCATTAAAAGCCCATAAACTCTCCTAAATGGCTACCAAAAGCCTATAAATAGGAGAGCTTTCCAAGAAATCAAAGGCAGTCCGAAATCACGAAATCCATATAGAAAATTCGAGAGAAAGAAAAGAGAGAACTCTGCTGAAGTTCTGCATCGACCACCGCTACAAGGTGACAAAAGTCCCTTGGGGGGCACCCCATAAGGTCCTTTGCCTTCTCCTTTTGCCTCCAATGGCTTAGACGTGGCTTTTCAGCCCGTCTATTTAGCTTTTTATTGGACATAGGACCTCCTCTTGGTCTTTATCCTTTAAAAATATGAGGTTAAGTCGAGCCAAGCGAATCAAGAGCATCATCTGTTCTCATCTGCATGGATGATAGTTAAGTCCAAACATGGCTTGCGACCGTCAATCTGAACGAGTACCCCACAATCTCTTGAGAAGTTAGATCATCATTTTCTTTCTTTTCATTGTATGTTGTATTGTTTAAAGAGACAAAAAATAAAAAATCATAACTCATGTCTTTCACTATTGATAAGAATTGTAAATCGGCTATAAATGCCAAACATCGCCTTTTACGGCAAAAAAAACCGCATTTTACGGCAAAGTAAATGAAATCGCCTCTTACGGCATTTCAAAAATCAATGTCTCTTTAATTTCTTTATATGTGCAATGAAAACTTGAACGAAGTTGATTTCCTTTTTTACTTGTGATGGTGGATCTCCTGCAATTCCAAGTTGAGTAGAAATTCTGGCACACCCACACAAACAAAAAACGTTGATACTCGCTTTGCCCTCCGGGCGCGAAAGGGTCATACCCCACGGACTCTTACGTCCGCCGACCTCGGTAAGCGCCGAGTAGCGAAAGCGCGGTCCATCAAGCTGGCACACTCGTTGGGACTCGTTCGTTTGAGAACACGATGCTTAGAAATGAAATATTTGCATATCATATTTTTGCTCTATGCTTATGCTTCTTTTCTAGATTCGTTGGCTACTTTCTAGTTGGTGGCCTATATTGGATATCGCATCTAAGAAAAACAAGTAGGAATTTTTGTTGAAAATTTCTAATTCTATCTTTGAGTTTATTTCCACTCTTTCTCTTTTGCAAAAAAAATAAAAAATAAAAAAATAAGATTTTTCAGTTTGGATTCAAACACTACAAGAAATTTCACTTTTACCGGCGCTAAAAAAACGCCGGCAAAGGTCAATAAATCGCCGGGAAATGGATTTCCCGGCGATTTCTGATGCGCCGGTAATTCGCCGGTAATACTACGCCAGTAATGTATTTTACCGGCAAAATAAAGAAACGCCGGGAATGGAATACACATTGCCGGCGTTATTTTTCGCCGGAAAAATAATTTATTTCGCCGGAAAAGAGGTCTATTTTTTGAATAATAAAACTTTTAAAAACTTTTCCCGGCGTTATTTTTCGCCGGTAAAGGACTTCCCGCATTATTTTTTTGCCGGAAAAATTCAATAATAGAATTTTAAAACTTTTACCGGCGTTATTTTTCGCCGGGAAAATAATTTTTAAAACTTTTTAAAACTTTTAGCGGCGTTTTTTTTGCGCCGGCAAAACATTACCGGCGTTATTTTTCGCCGGGAAAAGAATTGTTAAAACTTTTTAAAAGTTTTAGCAGTGATTTTTTGCGCCAGCAAAAAATTACCGGCGTTATTTTTCGCCGGGAAAATAATTTTTGAATGCTTTTGCTGGCGTTTCCATGCGCCGGTAAAATATTCCCGGCGTTTTTTTGCGCTGGGGAAAGGTAATTTTTTCAATAATAAATTAAGAAAAAATTTTTTAAGAACTTTTGCTGGCGTTTTGGGGCGCCGGCAAAACATTAATATAATTTTTTTAAAAAATTTTGCCGGCACTTTTAATGCGCCGGCTAAGCATTTATATTTAAAAAAAAAATATTTTTTTTAATATTTTTCCTGTACTGGTCAGGCCCCCTGTACGCACATTTCAAACACAACAAACATTGCTTTTTGGACATTTCTAATATCATTAGAATACCAAATAAAACACTAACTATTGCCATCTTTTCACAAATTTTACATTCTAATCTAATATTTTTTATGTAGGTAAGTTAACATGACTTGATACGAAGCCTTCCAATTGTTTGGACAATAAGCACCTTCCAATTGTGCTTTTTTCATTGCAGTCATCTAAATTTCAACTATGATTGCAGTAGCAGTCAAGGATAGCCAAAAGTTCAAGATCACATACAAATAGAGCATTTCAAAAAAAGCACAAAAGATGATCCTAAATAACATATAATGTCAGACACTCAGACATGCTCCAAAATATAGGTGCACAGCAAATTAAAAAATCCAAGAAACACATGCCAAAATGTACGATGAACAGAAAGTAACCCAATATGAAAAGAAACAAAAAGACATACCTAGGAAAAAAAAAAGATTGTAGGACATTTGCCAAACCATTCATCACCAAACAGAGAAAAGGAAATGAATTTATTAGTGCATTATATATAAGTATTACAATCCAACATAGATTAGAAAGATAGAATGGGTACAAAAAATGAAACATATCGTCCCATACATTTATTTATTTTCTTGAGATTAAGTCCTACAGAGATCCAGAAAGAAAGAAAAGAAAAATGAAAAACAAAGAACAAGGCTCTACAAACAAGCAGTGATTAGTACATCTAAACTTGCAATTAAGTGAAAGCAAAAAAAGAGTGAAAGCATCATATTTTTAATATATAATTAGGAGGATATTAAGAATCTAAAATCATCTAAAGCGTTCGAACCATTTACCAAATTCCTTAATATGAGTGTGGTCCACATCCCTAACACTTATACGACCACCATGAGCATCCTTAATGATCTGCTTATGTGTCCTGCACCATAGGCACAAACATACATGAAACACTTGATCAAAAGAAAAAAAAAACTAAAGAAAGATTTGCATATATAACATTTGCATATGTAAAATCCAATTTCCTATCCCAAGCATAAAAGGCAAACAACCCTAAAAGAAAGGTAATTGCAAGCAACGTCAATCAGGTCAATGGTGGTTGAACACCGGCAAAAGTTCTCAAGGAAGACCTGGTCCCTCGGGCATATAGGTGCAACAATTACAGATGACACATGCACTTTCTTTCTAAAGTCCAGTTACACTGGAGATTTGGGTCGCCCTGAGAGGAACTGGATTAAGATCTTTGCACTATTGAGCAGGTCCAAATACTCTAAGATGATTTCAAAAGATCTGAAGTAGCATCTTGAGGATTGTCTAATGCTGTTATCAAGATAAGGCTGCTGCTGTCCACAGTTGATGTCTCTTTTATGATTTTATCCATATTCCAAGAAAATGGAACATTGAAGTGGATTTAGTCACAAAAGCTGGAGTTCTGAGATCTCATTTTGTTTCAGGTAGTTTTATAGGTTTGTTACTTTGGTTTTTGTGGTGACTTTATGGGTGTCTACTGTCCTAGTAGACAGCTTACAGTCTATCTCTTGAAGATAACTTCTTTGTTGCTTTTTCAAAAGCAAAAGAGAAAAAAGCAATGCTAGCCAATCTTCTATATTCTAAAAGTTGCTCAAAACTCTACTAAATCATTCAAAAGTAAGACATGGATCGGACAATGGCTTCTTTATTGTTCTCTCAAGAGATCCATAAATAGGATGGACTATTGATCTGTATTCCATCACCAGAAATCACCAGCAATGACTGCTTGCTAAGTGCCACCAAAATGTGAGTTGGATCCTAATCAAATGTAAAAAATTTAATGGTTAACAAACTAAAATGCTGTCACTAACTCATGGTCACGGGTGGAAAATGAGATTTATATATGTATTTATTCTTTCCTTTGAGCTGGTTGAACAAGTGATACTCAAAACAGTCATCATGTATGGGCATTCAAGGAAGTTCCTGTAACGAGGACAAGTGTTTGCTTACAGCAAAGAAGACCAGGCTAAAAGACTTCCAGATGATTTCAAAAGGATTGGTCAGCCTCTTTGGTACCTGAAAGAAACAGACAGCATCATTTACATTGTGAAAAGAAAAGAAAAAAAACTTACTACTTAGCTTTGATCATTACTTTGATGACATTCAGATCTGAGAGAGTTATTAGCTACCATTAGATAATCTATATAGTTTATACCAAAGAGATTAAGCAGAGACACAGTCCATTAAGATAATGGTCTTTACAGTTGAAAAAAGTTATTGATAACTGCTACATTGGTATGTCAATTAAAAGGTTCTATGGTGAAAACCAGCTTTAGAAAGCTAGAACACTCCCTCCTTAAAACGAAACTGATTCACATTAGATCAATTTTCAGCAAATAAACATGTAAGGCTTCAGAGTTTTCTTTTTTCCAAATCAGTAGATGAGTTTCCGGAGTTACCATGAGATTTTCTTTTTTCCAATCCCTTTTTTCTGCATATATAACATATGCAATATGCCAAACAGTCTTCCAACATCACACGAGATATACAAGTATACAACTAAACAAATAAACAAAGCATGGAGAAAATAAAATACTTCCAATGATTCACCCAGAGAAACATCTCACATAAACTTAATCTCCGTCTTCATTAAGAATGAAAGTCTTTCTATTCAATAAGTTTGCTATTTCACATAAACTTAATCTCTGTCTAGTTTGATCTTTGGAGTAAAAAACTTGGCTTGCTTGAGACGCTAATATGAATGGCTCTTTCCTTCCTTATCTTTTCCTTTCAATTTTTCCATGTTCACCATTGTCATGTTTGTATTGGGATCAACAATGCACCCATTAGTCTTGTCCTCTACTTTGAACCAATCACAATAAAATAAATTAAATAAATGATGGTATCATTTAAGTTAGAATAAAAACCAATGTTTAATGTAGAAAAAAAGAATTATAGAACACATCAGCGGGTTTGACTTGGATGCTTCATATAAGATTAGTGCAAGGTGGGCAGAATATAGACAGACGAGGAGTGCTCTGTGATTGTTGGGTGCCACTTTCATTAAAGGTCATTTCCTTAATAAGGTGACAGCTCCATTATAGGATAAATGCAGGGTGGACAACGTATGGCCTTACAAGCTAGTGCGATTGATATGTAGAAGTGTTGTGCCACTTTGATTAAAGGGCATTTGTATTGGTTATCATCTATTTATTTAAGTGATGCAAGGTGATAGGACTTAATATAAACCATACCTCTTTTTTCTTGTCCCTTTTCCTCTTCACCTCACGAAATGGATCTGTGTAAATATAGACAGAACACATGAGCTACATGAAAAGCTCAGTAGCAAAACAAAGCAATACAGAGTAAGTTTCAATGTATACACACCTTCATGTGGAATACTGTATCACAAACAAGGTAAGAAAAATATGACATTTAATAGAAAGCATCAAATAGCTTTAAATTGTTATCCAAATCTAATGTTAGAATTACATAGACCAAATACAGAATATGTTCTAGTTTAGGAGGAAGAAATTAAAATACCATCCGCAGTCTCTAGATTGACGTAGATTTCCCATGTACATAGTGAGTCTAGTTCAGATATTACAATTAGAAAAGGAAGTGATGATTTTTCAATGCTTTTTTATCACTGTTGATTTCATAATCATATATTGACACCAAACCTTGTAGTCTTTTCCTACTAATGGATCTTTTGCTTGTTGACTTCCTAATTATGGATCCCTTGCTTTCTGTATTTCTTGTTGATGTATTGCTCATGGTGATCTTTAGAATAGTGTTTTTGTTATTGTGGGGTTTTTTTTTTTCTTGCTTCCTTCGTTTTGTTGTTCTTACAGCGTCTTTAGGATTGATAATTAACACAGAATCTCTAGGACAGTAATTCCTTATAAGACATACTTCCCATTGCGAATTGCGATTCTTGTAATATCTGATTGATCTACTGCACTACTGCAATCTTGTCCCACATGAGAAAAGATCACCACTGTAGGCTCACATAATTCCTTGATTTCATCATATGTACGAACCATCTGTGATGGTTCCTTTGTCTTCTGTCCAACCCAAACAATCAAGTTTGAGGAGTTCCGCTCTGGAAAAAAAACTTGGCCCAAGCTGCCTCTCTATCATCCTTGGGTGCAGTGGTTCTACTTTGAATCCTTTTCTCCAACTGGCTGAAAAAGAAAAATAAGAAAGAAATTTGTTTCTTGATACCATCTGTAAGTACTCCAAGCCTAGATGCATATAAACTTTTTTTTCCCGGAAATTCAATTCACCAATGAAGCATGAATGACACAGGAAGTGTTAATAATCTCTCTTCAAAAGGGAAAAGGAAAAAAAAAGAATGAATGAGGAAAAAAAATCCCGCAGACAGCCCAAGCTGCCTCTCTATCATCCTTGGGTGAAGTGGTTCTACTTTTTATCTGTTGAATCGCTTCTTAGGCTGTCTTCGATTACTGTCTTCTTTTACTTCATTTACCGTTTAGAACATGTCCTGACATATATGAATCTTGACAGGTGTCAGGGGCGGAACCAGGATTTCATCTCGGGGGGCGGGGGGGGGGGGGGGGGGGGGGGGGGGGGGGGGGAAAACTTGAATAAATTTTTATTTTACCAATTATTATAACTATCATATTTTAAAGTTTTCTTTATATATAGTTGTAAGTTCAAGCATGAAAAATATATTACAATTTAAGACTAAATTTTACATGAAAATCAAAACCAATATATATTCAGCCTTAACAAAATATAAGCAAAGAAAAGTCGTAAAATAATTGTTTCTTAATACATTTCAACTCAATCATCTATCAAAATGGAACTCGACGTTCTTTCAAATCTCGAAAATCATCTATAATTGATTATGTGCTAAGCTTCTCAGCAATTTCTTTTTCAATGTACATAATCAAAGAGTCGGAGAGAAAATCATCCTCCATTTTGTTGCGAAGCCTAGTTTTGACAATATTCATGGCTGAAAATGATCGTTCAGTAGTTGCAGTAGAAACTGGAAGAGTAAGCACAAGTTCAATCACTCTAAAAATAAGTTGGTAGACTGTTGATCTTCTAGTCTTTACCAACCATTGACATAGATCAGAAACAGTTGACAATTTTTGAAAGTCTGAATGTCGAACTACATTATACTCATAATGGTGAAGTTGTATTCTCAATTGCATTTTCTCATTTTCTGTGAAGTCTTGAGGATAAAAACTGTCTACCAACTTGCAAATATCATCGCCTCTGAAAGATTCTTGTGCATTTCGAGGATCCAAAGCTGAGCTAAGAGTAAGCAACTCTACTGCATGCTCACTAAACCGAAGATTTAATTCTTGTAATTGAGAATCAATCGCAGCATAAAAAATCTCTATTCTATAATGATGCTTAATTGTAAACTCATCTTGTTGATGGCGGGCTCGACCTCGTCTCGCAACATAACGAGCATTCATATCCGGGACATCTATTTTGTGTGCCTCACAAAATGATTTCACCTTGGTAAGTAAAGCATCCCACCCAACATCTCTCAATTTTTGGATAAGTGTTTTAGTAGATGAAACAAGATGCATGGCATTTAAAATGTCTTGAGATTTACATTGCAAAGCTTGACAAAGTAATTCAGTGATCTCCATAATTTCTTTCATAAGATGCAAGATGAAGACAAATTCAAATGAAGTCATTGCCTCGTAAGCTGAGTCCGCATCTCCTCGTTGAGAAAAAGTAGTTTCGTCCTCAATGATGTTAATTAGAACTGCACATGTTGGACTAAACATCTTTATCAAGCTAGAAACTGATTTTAAGTGAGAACTCCAACGAGTATCTCCTGCCCGTTGTAAAGAACCAATCTGATTAAGTCCTCTCCCACTCTCTGTTGAAATTCGAGATGACTTGAGAAGTTCTTAGAAGAATTGAAGAATTTAGTATCTCAAGTATTGATTTAAGTTGGAATTATTGTCAACACAATGTCACAAACATGATGTTAATAGGCTGGTGTTGATAGAGCTGAAAAGAAGAATCAGAGTTCAAACAGTCAGGAATTCAGAATTCCTGAAGCAGAGTCTTCGGTCGACCGAGCACCCCATGCGGTCGACCGAGCAAAGAGAAACCTGCAGAAACAGATTCAGGCACCTTTTAGTTATTTTCGTGACACAGTGTGTCTTCGGTCGACCGGGACCCCCGGATGTCGACCGAGCACGAAAGTTGTCTGATTCCAGACAGTGTATGATGTCGACCGAGCAACACAGGATGTCGACCGAGCACGGGATCAGAGTTGCGCAGAATCAGAAGTCTTGCACGAAAATTCAGCATTCTTATCTAATTTGTTTGGGACTCTTTCTAAACGAATTGTAGCCTGTTTTGAATACAATTAAGGGTTACTATAACCTATATAAAGGCATGTTTGGCTCGTTTTTAAGTAGACACCAAAGAGAGAAAGAAGAGAAGAGAAAAGAGAGAGAGTTTTGGAGAGAAGAAGAGTGCTGGTGCTGTGTGCTGTTGTGCTGCATCTTTCTACAGCAAGTGTGGACGAGGATATGCTCTTGAAGATGATGTTTCGTCCATAAGATAAGTGTCTCTCTGTTTATGTTTAATTTTCAATTTGTAAGGGATTGAGAGAGAGAGAATTGTAGAGGGGAAGGGCTGTAGACAGAGTTTATCTTCTATTCTGTTTTTACATCAAGTTGGTGCTTGATGTCTGGGGTTTGGTGATCCTATCTGTTGGTGCAGATAAATTGTAAAGGGAGTCGGTGCTTCCTAGATAGTTGGTGCTATCTGAAACTAAGGGTTGGTGCTCTTTGTCGTTGGTGCGACTAAATTAGATTCAGATCTGTCCCGGATTGGTGTTCGGACAGTCTTTGAACCGTGGACGTAGCCTTTCGGTGAACCACGTTAAATCTGGTGTCATTGTGTGGTTTGACTTGTTTTGTTGTTGAATTGGACCTGTTTTTTAGAAATCACTGATTCACCCCCCCCCTCAGTGATCGCGATATCCAACAATTGGTATCAGAGCGAGGCTTCCTTGATCAGTTTAATACGCTAAGGGTGATCTCTTGTCAAATCACATGGCAGTCAATACAGGGAATATGAAAGCACCTCTGTTTGATGGTTCTAATTACTCTTTTTGGAAGATTAGGATGCAAGCCTTCATCAAATCTCTTGGCTATGATGTTTGGGAGGCTGTCAGAGTCGGTTATAATACTGCCACCGTACCCAATGATACTGCATGGAAGAAGTTGGCAGACAACGACTCCAAGGCGCAGAATGCACTCTTTAGTGGCCTTGTGGATAGCGAGCTTGTCAAAGTAATTGCATGCAAAACAGCTAAGGAAATTTGGGACAAGTTGCAAAGCATACATGAAGGTGATGAGAAGATTAAAGAAGCCAAATTGCAAACTCATCGCTCTCAATTCGAGTCTCTTCGCATGGAGGAAAGCGAGAATGTTGACTCGTATATGCAACGAGTGAATGAAGTCACGAATGACATTCGTGGACTAGGGGAGGAGATTAAAGAGCCGGTCATCGTCAAAAAGGTTCTAAGATCTCTTCTTCCCCGGTTTGATTCAAAAGTCTCAGCCATCGAAGAAGCCAAAGATCTGAATGCATTTTCCATGGATGAATTACATGGTTCTCTAACTGCCTATGAGATGCGCATAGGAAAGACGTCTTCATCTGATAAAGAAGCGGCCTTCAAAGTTCAGAAAAAGGCAAAAGAGACTGCTGGTCATGATGTTGATTCTGATGATGATGAGCTTGATGCTCAATTTGTTAGAAAGTTGAATAAAGGAAGCAATGGCAAGTACAAAGGGAAGCTACCCTTTAAATGCTTCAATTGTGGAGGTATTGGTCACTTTGCTGCGAAGTGTCCGCTAAAAGAAGACAATGATAATGACTCTTATGCTGAAAAGAGTAAAGGAAAGAGAAATTTCAGAAAAAGAGGCAAAGCTAAAAACTTTCTATGTCAACAAGATGACAGCACGTCTGAAACTTCAGACGATGATGAATCAACCGAAGCTCTCTTCATGGTCACTGTTGAAGAAGAAGAAGAGCTAGATCCGGAAGAGGAAGAGGAGGCTGAAGTCAATCTTGAAGAGGAACTCATAGCCGCACTTGAGGAGCTTAGCATGGAACGCTAAAACAAGTAAGAAAAATCTGAAACTTCTCCATGAATCTGAAAGTTCTATTATTGCTTTGAAAACTCAAGTAGAAGAATATAAAAGAATGGTAGAAGTCCTTGAAAACCAAATAAGTATAAAAAAGGAAGAGGCTATGAAACTTGAAACTGAGATCGCTAGAGCAAAGGCTGAAAAATTTGGAAAATAGCAAAAAACTCAAAGCTCTCCAAGCGATTGAAGGGACTATGAAACTCGATGAACTACTGAAAGTTCAAAGACCTGCCCACTTCAGATTTGGTCTAGGATTTGAGAAAGGTGAATCCTCTAAGATTGCACCTCCTGAAAAGAAAGAGTTTGTGAAGCAAGTCACTGCACCTTCTAACTCTATGAAGCCCACTCAACCTAGAAAGGAGTCCATTCCTGTTAGAAAGGTAATGAAGACTAACCAGCCACAAAGAAGATACAAATTCTATGGTTATTGCTTTCATTGTAATATGTTTGGACATAAAAGAGCTGATTGCAAATTCTATGTAAGAAACAGCCCATTTGTGACTAGGAATCCTTTTTCAATCCTAAACAGCCACAAAATTGAGTGCTATATGTGTCATAATTATGGACACTTGGCTAGGGATTGTAGATTGCACATTGCTAACAAATTTCAGGTTGAAAAGAAACCCAAGTTAGTCAAGGCTTGGAGAGCAAAGCAAAGTGCAGAAAGTCCCAAAGAATCTCTCATTGTGCAAATGGCATTCAATGCACAAAAGAAGGCAGCACCATGGGTCCTTGATAGTGGTTGGTCAAGCCATATGACTGGTGATAAAGAGAAATTCATCAAATTACAGCACTATGAAGGCGGTTCAGTGAAGTTTGGCAACAATGATGGTGCCAAAATCTGCGGAAAAGGTGTTATTCAGCTTATGGCAAACAAGATCAGATCGGAAGAAGTCTTATATGTGTCTGGATTGAGACACAACCTGCTTAGTGTGAGCCAGATCTGTGACAAGGGTCACGAAGTTATCTTCACAAAGAATGGGTTTGCCATCAAGAAGAGTAGCAACGGCAAAACAGTGGCAACTGGATCAAGAACTGCTGGAAATCTCTATACATTGTCAGATGGAGCTGAAAAGACCTGCTTAATGAGTCGGACAGAGGAAAGTTGGTTGTGGCACAAACGCCTTGGGCATCTAAGCTTTGATAACATGTCAAAGATTTGCAATTCAAAGGCTGTAAGAGGCATGTCTACAGTTGAAAAGCCTTCCAATCCCATTTGCGACTCTTGCCAAAAGGGAAAGCAAACGAGGGTTATGTTGAAGTCAAAGGAGCATCATTCCAAGAAACCTCTTGAGCTAGTGCACACTGATCTCTGTGGACCGATGCGAACTCAAAGCACCAATGGAGATAAGTATTTCATGTTATGCATTGATGATTATACTCGTATGACATGGGTATTGTTTCTTAAGCATAAGCATCAAGCACTTGATCGTTTTAAAGTGTTTAAAGCACAGGTTGAAAATCAATTGGAAAAACGTATCAAGATTTTAAGGTCTGATCGTGGAGGCGAGTTCACATCTGAAGAGTTCACTAAATATTGTGAACATCATGGCATTCAAAGATTGTGAACATCATGGCATTCAAAGACAGTACTCAGCCCCTAGAACTCCACAGCAAAATGGAGTTGTGGAACGGAAGAATCGCACCGTACAAGAGATGGCTCGTACGATGCTAAGTGAAAGCAAGATGGCTGACAAGTATTGGAAAGAGGCAATTCATACGACTGTATACATTCAAAACCGATGCTTGATCAGGCCACACGAAGACAAAACTCCCTATGAGCTATGGTTTGGAAGAAAAGCAACAGTCAAGCACTTCAGAGTCTTCGGAAGCAAGTGTTACATCAAGCGGCTCGAACAAAATCCGGGCAAATTTGAAGAAAGAGCTGACGAAGGTATATTTCTGGGTTACTCCTCTACTAGCAAGGCATATAGGTGTCTTAACAAAAGAACCAGAAAAATCATAGAAAGTGCTGATGTGAGAATAGATGAGAATATTGAATCAAAGAATGCAACTCATAATGACAGTCCAGTTTATGAGGACTCGAGTGAGATTGATGATGAGATGGCTGAATCTAATGATTCTGAGAAATCAAAGGATGACTCAGAAGATACTACACCTAAGAAGCACAGCACTTGGGTAGAGCAACACCCTAAGGATCAAATCATTGGAGATCCTAAGGCAGGCGTTCAAACTAGACAAAGTGTAGTTAGCAATTACTCACTTATGTCCACCATTGAACCCAAGACTGTGGCTGAAGCCAGTCTCGATGAAAGTTGGTTGAAATCTATGCATGAGGAGTTGGAGCAAATTGAGAAGAACTCCACATGGGAACTTGTTCCTAGACCTACTGATAAGAATGTTATTGGTACTAAATGGGTCTTTCGGAATAAGCTGAATGAAGATGGTCAAGTCATTAGAAACACAGCAAGGTTGGTTTGTAAAGGCTATGCTCAAGTTGAAGGCATAGATTTTGAAGAGACCTTTGCACCGGTGGCTCGTCTGGAAGCTATTCGTATGTTTCTTGCATTGGCAGCATACAAAACCTTCAAGGTATTTCAGATGGACGTAAAGTCAGCTTTCTTGAATGGTTTACTTGAAGAAGAGGTCTACATTGAGCAACCTGATGGTTTTCTCATCAGCAAAAATTTAGATCTAGTGTGCAAGTTGAAAAAGGCTCTTTATGGACTGAAACAAGCGCCAAGGGCATGGTATGCAAGGCTGGATCTCTATCTCCGCAAGATCGATTTTGGAAAAGAAATGGTTGATAGCAATCTGTATGTCAAAACTGAGTTAAGCAAACAGCTGGTTGTCATTGTTTATGTTGATGACATAATCTTTGGTGGCAATGATGAGGAGATGTGCAGGAATTTTGCTGAAGAGATGAAGAAAGAATTTGAAATGTCGATGCTTGGAGAACTAAAGTTCTTTCTTGGTTTACAAGTTCAGCAGCTGAAACATGGCATCTTCATATCACAAATGAAGTACATTAAGGAAATGCTGAAACGGTTCAATATGGAAGACAGCATGCCAGTGAGCACACCAATGTCAACGAACACGAAGCTTAGCAAAGATGATAAGGCCTCGTCCGTTGATCATACCACCTATCGCTCTATGATAGGAAGCTTGCTCTACTTGACTGCTACAAGACCAGATCTTCTACAAGCAGTATGTATGGTTGCACGTTTTCAAGCAGCACCAACTGAAACGCACCTTACAGCAGTGAAAAGAATCTTTCGATATCTGAAAGGTACTATGGAGCTTGGTATCTGGTATCCCAAAGGCAAATCCTTCACTCTTGTTGCATATTCTGATGCCGATTGGGCTGGATGCGTAGATGATCGCAAGAGTACTAGCGGCGGCGCATTTTATCTTGGAGAAAGATTAGTTGCTTGGCATAGTAAGAAGCAAGACTCAGTATCCCTTTCGACAGTGGAAGCGGAATATATTGCAGCGGCAACTTGTTGTACGCAAGTGTTATGGATGCGGCAAATGCTCTCTGATCTAGGAGTTCCTACAACGGATCCTACGCCGATCCTATGTGACAACACGAGTGCAATTCATATATCTAAGAATCCTGTTCAGCACTCTCGAACAAAGCATGTAGCAATTCGTTATCATTTTCTTAAAGATAAAGTTGCTGATAGAGAGGTCAAGTTGGAATATGTTCCAACAACTGAGCAAGTGGCTGATATTTTCACGAAACCTCTGCCAAAGGAAGTCTTCGAGTATCTCCGGAAAAAGTTAGGAGTTACTCACTCTCCTAAACCGTAGGAGTTGTGCTTGAAAGGGGGAGCAATGCATTCATTAATATCCTATTCGCTCCTCGGTTTGGTCCCTTTGGACTTGTTGTCAAAGGGGGAGAGATGTTATGCTATGATAGCAAGGAGAGATGTTATGCTATGATAGCAAGGAGAGATGTTATGCTATGAAAGCTAGGGGGAGATAATTGACAATGCATGGTTGTTATTTCAGAATTTCAGAATTGGTTCCAAGTGAGTGTTGAAAAGAACTTGGAAGAGCTGCAAGCTGGAGTTGAAAGAGTTGAAGAGTTGTTAGCATGATTGACAAAGTTGTTAAAGTTGACAACAATTCCAAAGGGGGAGATTGTTGAAATTCGAGATGACTTGAGAAGTTCTTAGAAGAATTGAAGAATTTAGTATCTCAAGTATTGATTTAAGTTGGAATTATTGTCAACACAATGTCACAAACATGATGTTAATAGGCTGGTGTTGATAGAGCTGAAAAGAAGAATCAGAGTTCAAACAGTCAGGAATTCAGAATTCCTGAAGCAGAGTCTTCGGTCGACCGAGCACCCCATGCGGTCGACCGAGCAAAGAGAAACCTGCAGAAACAGATTCAGGCACCTCTCAGTTATTTTCGTGACACAGTGTGTCTTCGGTCGACCGGGACCCCAGGATGTCGACCGAGCACGAAAGTTGTCTGATTCCAGACAGTGTATGATGTCGACCGAGCAACACAGGATGTCGACCGAGCACGGGATCAGAGTTGCGCAGAATCAGAAGTCTTGCACGAAAATTCAGCATTCTTATCTAATTTGTTTGGGACTCTTTCTAAACGAATTGTAGCCTGTTTTGAATACAATTAAGGGTTACTATAACCTATATAAAGGCATGTTTGGCTCGTTTTTAAGTAGACACCAAAGAGAGAAAGAAGAGAAGAGAAAAGAGAGAGAGTTTTGGAGAGAAGAAGAGTGCTGGTGCTGTGTGCTGTTGTGCTGCATCTTTCTACAGCAAGTGTGGACGAGGATATGCTCTTGAAGATGATGTTTCGTCCATAAGATAAGTGTCTCTCTGTTTATGTTTAATTTTCAATTTGTAAGGGATTGAGAGAGAGAGAGAATTGTAGAGGGGAAGGGCTGTAGACAGAGTTTATCTTCTATTCTGTTTTTACATCAAGTTGGTGCTTGATGTCTGGGGTTTGGTGATCCTATCTGTTGGTGCAGATAATTGTAAAGGGAGTCGGTGCTTCCTAGATAGTTGGTGCTATCTGAAACTAAGGGTTGGTGCTCTTTGTCGTTGGTGCGACTAAATTAGATTCAGATCTGTCCCGGATTGGTGTTCGGACAGTCTTTGAACCGTGGACGTAGCCTTTCGGTGAACCACGTTAAATCTGGTGTCATTGTGTGGTTTGACTTGTTTTGTTGTTGAATTGGACCTGTTTTTAGAAATCACTGATTCACCCCCCCCCTCTCAGTGATCGCGATATCCAACACTCTCGAGCTCATCAATGGCAATCAAATGTGCAATTTCAGCAGCTTGAGCAACTTTTAACTAATCATTACGCTTGCATGAAGTGCCAACAATATTGACAATAGAAGTTAATTTAGTAAAAAACTGATAAATTGGATTAACTTCTTTTGATACTGCAACTAATGCCAATTGCAAGCGATGTGCTAAACAATGGACATAGTAAGCATATGGACAATCTTTCAAAATCAAAGCTTGTAATCCATTCCACTCACCCCGCATATTGCTTGCACCATCGTATCCCTGTCCCCGAATATCCTGAACATCGAGATTATGATAAGACAATACATTATATATCTCATTTTTTAAAGTCAATGATGCAGTGTTGGAGACATGAACAAGCCCAAAAAAAACGCTCTCGCACAAAGCCATCTTTGTCGACGAATCTCAAAACTATAGCCATTTGCTCCTTCTTTGACTCATCACGAGCTTCATCAACAAGTATACAAAATTTTGCATCACCAATTTCTTCACGAATTATCTTCTTCACTTTGGTTGAAAAAACATGTAGAATTTCTTTTTGGATCTTTGGTGAGGTGTAAGAAGCATTTTTTGGAGCTTTATCTAACTCAACTTGGATAATCATGGAGGCTGACCAGCCTGACATAAACTTACATCCTAGAACTTTAAACAAGAATCAAGAATCCTAGAAGGCTAGAACCTTACCTGAGAGGCTGAGATGCAAGATTATGAAGACAGAAGAGGAGAGGGACTCCACAGGCACAAACAGAAACAAATGTATCTTCTTCTTCTTGGGATGGCTGGATGGGGCTGGAAACTAAAAAGGTGGTTTTGGAAGGATTAGGGGTGGAAAGATTTTGGGAAATGGGAATAGGGTAAGTCAAAGGGACGTTGTGTTACTTGTGTAAAGGGGTTGGGGCCTGGAGGGGCCAGGGGTGCATTGGACAAATCCTGGGAGGGGCCCATTTTGGTAACTTTTAAGGATTTTCCAAAGCCTGGGGGGGCCAGGGCCCCCTTAGGCCCATATATGGTTCCGCCACTGACAGGTGTATTCCATTTAAGTATAGAGATTCTAAAAACCTCTAAGCTAAGTACATATATGAATCATGGCTATCAAGCTCTAAGCTATTTGATATAAAAACCTCCCAACTTAGAACCATGAGGCTAGTTATGGTGATGGGTGTGTTGGCCACCACTGTTCTACTGTTTCAGTCATTCATGCTTCCCTATTGAAGTTCTTCATGTTCTTCATTAAAATGTTGAAAATGTAAAAGTTGAAAATGTAATACCATTCAATGTCAAGGACGGTCAAGGCAATATAATTTCCACTTTTAAAGCCAATGCTATCTTCAGCCTGGAAAAAAGAAAAGAAAAGAAAAATTATTTGCAACAAGATCAGTTAAGACAATGAAATATAACAAAAACATTTTTGCTCCTTTTCTAAGAGCAACATCATAGTTAGAATAAAAAGATCGTATCATGTAAAAATCCCTGCACTCACCGTGCACCACCTGCACACACCCTGCACTCACCATGCACCACATGCACTCACCCTGAACTCACCCTGCACCACCTGCACACACCCTGCACTCACCCTGCACCACCTGCACACACCCTGCACTCACCCTACACTCACCCTGCACCACCTGCACACACCCTGCACCTCACCCTGCACCACTTTCAGACACCATACACAAAAAGGCAGGGCCGGCTCACCATATAGGCAGGTGAAGCAAGTGGTGGGGGCCTCACCATGAGGGGGCCTCATAATTTTATAGGCCTGGGTGGCTTGGTTGGGTTTTCTTCCCAGTTCCCACTTCCAAAGTCGAATCCCCGTTCCCAAACTCCAAAACCAGAACTAGAGAAGATAAATGAAACAGAAGCACAGTAAGGTTACTATTCTAAAATAAGTCCGTTTTTAAAGGTATCAAATCTCACTGGTAATCGTTTGAAATGAATTCAAATGAACCCGAGCTAGAAGAGAAAATCGATCACAATTTGACCCGTTTTCTAATGAAACTGAAATCATCGAAAAATTCCATCATTGGAAAATTTTCATAAAATCAGAATTACAAATAAGTCCTTTTTTTTTATATAGAAAATACTCTTTTTTTTTTCATAAAATGGCATTTCAAATCAATATGGCTCCAAAATAAGAAATGTCCAACACAATTCCAGAAATTCATTGATACCAATAATTCCATATTATCTCATCATATAATTAATCTAACACATTAATCAACACTAATTAACAACTAATCATGCTTAATTTGCAACTAAACATAATTAATTAAATAAAAACACATTTCCAAAAATCATAATCTGATGTCTAAAGGCCTGTTGGATTGGTAACATTAACATGATAATAGAGCTTTTTCCAAAAAAAGAAAAGAAAATGAAAACAGGGTATGTTTGCCAACGAAAACCACATATGCTGATATGCGTAATAAAAAAAAAGAAAAAAAAAGGAAGATGGGGTTCGAACCCATGCACTATTGTGACGGAACGTCACTTGTTCTGCACCGTCCGCCGTTTGAAGTGGTTTTGTTTCATGTGTAAATCACATGCGATTCATTCTACCACCCCCTTACATGTGAAAATTAAATCTGAGTACGAAAATAATACCTTTTTACACATCAAAATTTCACACGTGATGCGTAAATGACCTCAACCAAACATGAAGGTGTGTAAATAACTCACATATGAGTTATTTACATACGTAAATGCTCTTAACCAAACAACCCCTAAAAGAATTGTATATGGATAACTCTTGACCTCTCATTGTTAACCATTACTCTGATAATTCAGTAGTTTTTGTCATCACCATTAATGATTTTATGCTATTTTCGATTATTTCATTTAGCAGAAGGATTTAAATTGAGGGCTGCATTTTCTGCTTGGATTGGATATTTGGACTGCGCGTGCTCTTTTGGGATGAGGGTTTTCTGATGTCACACATAGAAGTTAGGGGCCTTGTTTATACTTTTGCCTGGGGCCACATATTGTCTTGAGACGGCCCTGAAAAAAGGTATATCTACACTGTGAGTATGATAGATCTAGTATTCTTCACTAGGCTAGACTACAAAATGCATTTTTACTACTGAAAAATTTGTGGCCATTCATCCACCTCATGCTCGTGGCCTATGGCATGGTAATCTGACCCTATACAATTGTGAGCCCCACATTGATGGAGAATAGATCGGAGCTTCTCTGATCATACAAAATTTGCCACACAGTTTGAGAGAACGGCCAGGAGTGAAATGCCATAGATGAAAGTGGACAGTTAAGATCATCTTGATCAGCATGATTTTTGTGTGGCATCTGGATTTGTGTGCATGTATGCGGACTTGCCATGTGTATGGTGGAAGTTGCTTCATTTTGACATGTAGGCAATGCATTCAGTTGCCTGGTCACCTCCATTTAGCATATAATGCTAAAAGCCTATAGCAACTTTTAATTTTATGTGGATATTATGTAGGGAGATACCGTGGAAATCGTCATTGTTAGTGCCGGGGGCATTCGGGGAGGTTCATGCCTGTATATATAGTTTGTTTAATTTTAATTTTCATGCCTGGTTAGCCACTTTTAATTTTCTTGAAGCACACTTTGTTTAATTGTTAGGGGAAGGCCATATATAGTTAGGTTCATGCCTTCTGTAAGTGTAAGATGCTGCAAATTTTAGAGACAATTACCATGAGGGGCATTACTGAATGCTGTGGAAACAAACATTGGGTTGCATTATTTCTGGCCTCTGTGGAGGACCCGAAGTCACACTCTCTTCGCGTGCGTGTGGGGGTCGGGGGCATTTGGTATTGCTAACCAGTGGGGGTGAGGGGCACTTGGTGTTGCTAACCAGCTGTGCTAAGGAGATATGTCTGGCTTCTCATATGGATGGCCACCAATGTCACAAAAATGTTGCAATATTAGGCTTTATATATATATATATATATATATAGAATATGAGATTATTATGGTAGAATATCCTATAAATTAGGAATATCAAAGCCCAACCCCAAACCCCATCCCTGTTTTTGTGTTTTTTTTTCTCTAGTGCTGCCAATAGTTTCTAATGTAATTTTTTCTTTACCAAAAAAACAAAAAAGAGAGACTAAATGGGCTTTGCTTGGACCTGTGACACTAATCTCTAATTGGCTCTAATTAACTTAAACTTCTATCATCCATTGAGAGCCCTTGAATGTGGGGTCTGTCTTGTCAACTTTGAATAATGAAACTGTCAGCCACACCAGCTGAAAAATGGTAAATCCAAACACAACTATAAAGGCCCAAATCAATTCCAGTTCTAGTAGTAAATCCAAACACAACTATAAAGCCCATGAAAGATAAGATTCCATTACCATAAATTCGGTTCCTTTCTTCCTCCCCCTGCCTCCCCTGCACACACCCTGCATCACCTGCACACAGCCCCATGTGGATCAGTTTTCACCATAAAAGGACGGCCACAAATTCAATGTTTATTTAAAATAAAAGCATTTTTCATATGGAACTAACAACTCTGGAGATCACACTGTAAAATGATCTGCATGGGGCTGTAGTGCAGGGTGAGGTATCACATTTAAAAAACAGATAAAAGCATTTTTCAGATGTCATTTCCAATTTAAAAACAGATGACATGGGAGGTATCACCTAAAAACTGAGGAAATGATGCACATCTCAGCCCGGTATTCAACATAATGAGGCTCCCATTTTTTCAAACAAGCGGCTGGAACTTCTTCACTGAGGCAAGGCAACATGCAAAAAAAATTTGAAGAAATTATAAGTCAACAACAGAGTTTGGTAGAAGGCTCATGTTGCCGAAGGGGTTAAACCCATCGGTGGCCAATCCTAACCTCACATTGCGGATCTCCGGTGCAAACTCTGGAAATTTCAAATCAAATTCCTTCCATTCCTTATAGTTGGCCGGATGCCTACCCAGATCGCCATCCATACCATTCTCATGGTGCCATCTCATCTCTTTGGCCGTCATCCTGGAGATGTATAACCTCCATAGCCTAGGTATCAATGGGAAGTAACGCAATATCTTATGAGCGATTTGCTTACCCTTGCCATCATTGACCTTGTACCTAGGCTCCCCACATTCTGGACACTTATCCAGGTGAGCATTCTCCTTCCAAAAAAGTCTGCAATCATTCTTGCAGAACTCAATGTGCTCGTATCCCAAGCCCAAGTCACGCAGTAGCTTCTTGGCCTCATAAACGGACGCGGGCACCACATTACCTTCTGGTAGGACATCCTAAATATCTCCAAGACCTTGTCAAATGACTTGTTGCTCCACCTGTATTGTACCTTCACATGTAGCATCCTAATGACAAACGCTAATAGCGTTTCTGAATCTTTACAACCAGGGTACAAACCACGCTGGGAAGCCTCCAGCATAATTTCAAAGTTTCGCACATCATCTATCCCTAGGGTATCATCCATCATGTAAGTCCCCCTGCCATGATCCTCTAGTAACTCATCATATCCATCCCGGTCCTCATCCGATTCATCCTCGCTATCATCCAATTGTGCAAGTTCCCCATGCTGCAACCAGGTGTCGTAGGATACCAGCATCCCACGTACGAGTAGATGGTTTCCCACAATCTCATAATCATGGTCAAAACTGTTGCAGCAATAGTTACATGGGCACTTGATCACTCTACTCCCACGCGAATTTGCCTTTGCGAATTCAATAAAAGAATTCACCTCGTCTATATACAGCTGACTGAATCTATTATGATACAGTAGCATCCAACTCTTGTCCATATCTGTTTATATATATGTAAGGTGGTGGTTAACTCAAATTCGACCATTAGATGGTTTAAAAATAAATGTAAAAAAGAAATGAATGATAAGATATCCATTAAACTCAAATTTGGGTTGCATCAACATATCTTCTCCATGAATCTAATTATTCTATGCAACTCAAATCTCAGCATTCATGAATCTCGCCCCATGCCCATATGATATGCATGTTTTTCACAGTCAATCTACATATTTATTTTATTCAATCCATTCAACTAATTTCCCATCTACAATCATAAGAAACAATGTTTCTTTCAAACAGAGGAATTAAGATTCAAATGAGATACCTGCTCGCACACAGTGATAGGATTCCTCTGCTGCTACTCTCAAAGCTCCAACCTAATAAGAGAAAAAACAAAAAAGAAAATTAGATTCTGGGTTGAAGTTAAAGTGGATTTCGTCCGTATTTTGCACCAAATGAAAACTAACACACCTTCAAAAGGGAAAAAATCGAGCTTCAATTTATCATACACAAGGAAAGCCTCAAGGCAGTTTGCTGAGACCAGCTGTTGCGCCAAAAGTAGTGCATAGTATGAAAAATTCATTTATGTTATACATCAAGCCCTCTTTGCTTCTAAAAAAAAATTCACATGAATGCACAGAAGGCCAAATTAAGAAACATGGACTCATTATGCTAAGAGAATACCTTTTGCTAACAATATCTACATGTCCTTTTGTGATAGAGGGAATTGAAGTGTTAAATTGTGATAGAGAGAGAAGAAGAAGATGAAGATGAACAAAGGGTGCAAAGGCCCCAACCAGGAAGCTCTAGTTTTATGTTTGTTAGTGTTTGGAACCCCATGAACATGCCGTCTGATTAAAGGCACAAGACCTTGAAGAACTTGAATATTAGCAGCCGACTTGTGATGCCAACAGCTTACCAAAAAGATATTGCTGATTCTTCAATGCACAAAGGCCTCAAAGCTGGAATCCACATGTGGGCTGTCGGTAGTAACTACATTATACAAGTTTATTTGGGTAAAAAAGACAGAATATGAAATCTTTAGCTGTTATGATTCACTATACATCTTCATTATATTCTTAATCATCATCATTGATTTTACTCATCAATCTGAGGTTGATTTATGCACCACTGTGCATTTCCTAAATTTGTTGCCCTTAAGCCACTCATTTCTAAGTTTTCATGGGAAATTAACAAATTCCAAATGATGTGAAGATGGTTAGGTCAACTAAACTGTGACTCCTTAAGGCAATATAGATGCTAACTTGTGGCAGCTTATTCACCATACACATGCTATAAATGAATACCCATCTATGTTTTCGAATTGTTGAGCCCCATCATTAAGAGTTCTAATTCATTTACCATACACTTGCAATACATTATGCCAGTCTAGAATGTCCAAATAGGAGGTGCCACTTTGAATTACATCCTAACCATCTAATTGGTGCCCATTGATTAAGTTGTTTAAAAGAAATCTGGGGTTCACGATCTTTAGAAAAGATAGAATATATGATTGTTCTGACCTTTGGGACTAATTAGAAGGTAAAAAAAAAGAAAAGAAGATGGGATCCATGATTGGACGATCTGGATTGGCATGCATATATAACTTTTGTATAATAAGCGAGTTGTGACTACATTCTGCTTTATGGAAGGAAATCTTTTCGTATACAATCAACTAGATTTCAGTTGCTTGGAACCTGATGCTGTTATTATTTTGCCTATGGATTGTTTGTTGTTGATGTAGGTTGCTCAAAGGATTGGTGTGCAGGTCTTAGGAAGAACTAACATGCATAATAATATCCTTGGGAGAGGGTTCTCATGTTGCACAGGTTCCCGACTGTAGACTTCAGTTATGCCTGTAGTTGCATATTACAAAATTAGAAAAATGATAGTAAGAAGAGGATCTGTCCCAAAGTGTCTTATATAAGTGGTGTGCCATTGATATTTGTTGCATCATTGGCACAAGAGCTGGTATCCAAGGTTTAAATAACTAAGTTGTTCTATGTTTCTTTTCTTCTTAAACCTTTTAAAAGTATAAGCTAATGCCAGCATAGCTATATGCTCTGTGGTCTAGGACGTGGACTGAGAGCTTAGGCTTAACCATAGCAGACACAACTGCTTGTTTGGAACATTGAAAATTGAGTGTAGGTTAATTTTCGGTTTAGACAAATAGTGTCATGTGCGGATAACCTGAGATACCTACAAGTTAAAGTAGTTCCGTTCTTTGACATGGCTTGAGTTTCAAAGATCTGTTCAGGGCCAGGGGTTTGATGAAGATATCCGTGTCAAATCTCAGAGTCACAAAGCCATTTATTTGAGCGGACAATGATGAGTCCTGGTCAGCAGACAATGCTCAATCGCTTATTGGCTAAACACCTCAATGAGAAGAGAGGTCTGGCCGGCCTGCCTCCAGACTAAACAGAGATGACAAAAGAAAGAAACCCATCCTTTGCTAAACAAGAAGAAATAATCCAATTATCTAAATCTCACTTCTTATCTATGGACTTCTTCTCCTCTTTTCCTCTTAGATTAAGGTAAGATTAATGCAAAAATTACAGAGGAGAGAGATAGAGAGAGAGAGAGAATGGAAATCAACTACTTTTCATTCTATTTTGCATCGTTGACACTTTTTCGCTTCTCAAAACCCCAAATCACAAAAAACCCAACACAGTTCCACTTTTATAAAACACGAAGATACTCAAATCTTCACATACACAAACACCCAAAAATTATATGTACACAGACAATCTCAAAACGAAAAGGGAGTTCAACCATGTACTATCAATTCCACACCATATCAAACCCATAAATAAAATCAAACAAAATTAAGAAACGAAAGAAAAAGGAGGTAGCAACAAAACCCCAATGACAAGAACCCACTTTCGATCTATAACCACTACCCCAGATCATTGCAACGATGAAAGGAGAAGAAAAATAATCGCCTTTATTTCATTCCAGATCTAAAAACAAATGAAAACAAAGAAGAAGAGAGAGAGAGAAAAAAGAGAGAGGGAGAGGGAGACAGTCCTATTTGGATTTTGAGGATGGCAGGGGAGAGATGGTCAGCTGAATGTGTGAGTGATGGCTGCTGCCGCTGCGAGGAAAATGTAGAGGGCGAGTGATGGCTACTGCCGCTGCGAGGAATATGGAAAGGGCGAGCGATGGCTGCTGCCGCTGCGAGGAAAATAGAGAGGAGAAGATCGATGAAGGGAATCTCGAGATGGGCGCTGAAGTGAGGTGGGCACTGAAGAGGAAAATGGAGAGAACCTGCGCTGAAGTGGGGTGGGCGCTACCTGAGAGAGAGAGAATCCGAGAAGAGGAAGAGAGGGATGGGAGAGAGCGAGAGAGGGATGGGGATGAGCGATCGAGGGAGAGGGCGTGAGAGGGCTGAGGGAATCGAAATGAAATGGGACGTTAATATCAGAGGGGGGGAAATAAAATGCATGCGCGAAAGGAAAATGCGTTGGCGGGGAATTAAATTACCTTTGACGGCAAAAAAGAAGAACGCTGGGAAAACTGGGAAATTTCCTGGCGAAGGCAGAATACACGCCGGGAAAAGAAGATATTTGCCGGCGAAAATTATAAAAATGCCGGCGAATAAATTTCGTCGGCAAAATTATACTATTGCCGGCGCAAAATCAGATTTCGCCGGGGATAATTATACTTTTCCCGACGTAATAAGAAAACGCCGGGGAAAAATACTGGGAAAAGTGCATTTTGTTGTAGTGAAAATTGAGAAACTTTGATCTTTTTCCTTTCGGGCCTGTGCTCGCAGAAATGTAAAGCCGACTCGGATCAGGGAATGGGCCATTATCTATCTTCGTTGAGTCTGTTAGAGATCTTTATAAAAAATAAAAAAATCAGATTTCTCAGTTTGGATTCAAAATTGAGAATATTTTCCCCTTCGGGCCTATGCTCGCAGAAATGTTGAGCCGGCTCGGATCGAGGAATGGGCCATTGTTTCTCTTCGATGAATTTGTTAGAGATCTTTGAAAAAAATATAAAAAATCAGATTTCTCAGTTTGGATTCAAAATCGAGAATTTTGATCCTTCCCCTTCAGGCATGTGCTCGCAAAAATGTTGAGCCGGCTTGGATCGGGGGATGGGCTATCATTTTTCTTCGATGAGTCTATTAGAGATCTTTAAAAAATAAAAAAAATCAGATATCTCATTTTGGATTCAAAATTGAGAAACTTTGATCCTTTCCCCTTCGGGCCTGTGCTCACAGAAATGTTGAGCCGGCTCGGATCTGGTAATGGGCAATCATTTATCTTCGATGAGTCTGTTAGGGATCTAAAAAAAGAAAATCAAATTTCTCATTTTGGATTCAAAATCGAGAAATTTTGACCCATTCCCCTTCGGGCCTGTGCTCGTAGAATTGTTGAGTCGGCTCAGATCGGGGAATGGGCCATCATTTCTCTTCGATGATTTCATTAAGGATCTTCAAAAAAAGAGAGAAAATAGAGTCGAAGAACACTAAGATTGCACCAATTGCATTCTTCGACCACGATTGATTCAAGAAAAACCTTGTCAAGAGTGCGGAGACAGTTTGACTGTTCTAGGCAAGGGTCCTCCAAACGGGTTTATTAAGTAATCCTACCTTTACTTGGGGGCTACTCTATCGATTGAGGTTTCATAAGACCGAATTAGGAGTCCTAAGTGCACTCATCTGTCTTTAGATTCTTTTTCCAAAAAAAAAATCTTCAAAAAAAAAAACTTCCGTCACTTTTTGGATTCAGATTTGAGAAATTCTGGTTCCTTCCTTTTCGGATATCAGTGCTCACAGAAATGTTGAGCCTTTGTTCGGATCGGAATACCATTTGCTCTTTTTGATGAATCCGATCTTGATCTTAAAAAAAAAAACTCCCATCACTATTGGATTCAGATTTGAGAAATTATGGTTCCTTCCTTGTCGGATATCTATGATCGCAGAAATGTTGAGCCTTTGTTCGGATCGGAATACCATTTGCCTTCTTTGGCGAATCTAATTTTGGCCTTTCAAAAAAAACGAGAATCCCATCTCATATCCATTACATGGATGCGATTTCTAACATTTGTGCCTAGCAGTACTAGTACGCCCTTTCTAGGTCTACTGTATTCGCAACCGACACTCTTGTTCTCTTCCACTTTTGTGCCTAGCGGTACTTGTATGCCCTTTTATGGTCGACTGTATTTGTGACCGGCACATTTGTAACTCCAACCTTATATTCGTCTTACCTCGAGCAAGCCTTGCTTCTCGATAAGTCGAATTTAGGTTTACAATTGCTTCTAGCAGTCACTGGATCGCTCATTCTGGGCTCTCCATACTTATGATCAGAATAATTGTACCTTTTATGGGCTTTTGCCTTCTTCATGTCGCTTGGGTCGGTCCGTGACCTTCGAGCGATTTGAAAATACAAAACCATAGTTTTTCCCATTTATGGTCATTATATTCTTGTGATTATTAATGGATGTGGTCTTATTTCAGAAATTTTTCGAAACTAACATTGGCATCTTCCTTGACCATTACTTTCGATGAGAATAAGTACCAACTCATGCTTCAAAAGAAGCAAAACTCGCGCACTCACAAGCACCCTATCAGCTGCCGAAGCGTCACCTCTCTCGCCAACTCTCTAAACTCCGGGTCGACCTCGACTCCCCGGACTATCGTCTTTGGGACGCTGGGACCATTCCCACTTCCCGAAGAAGAAACCGTGCCTACTAAAAAGTAGAAGATCGCCTCTCAACGTGTCACCAACATGACACGAACGGGGAGCGTTAAGAAACCCGAAGCCCACGACACCCTCGGAAGCCTCAACCTAGAAACAACCACGTCTATCTCAAGACTTGGTCTCCAAAACCTTCGCCAAAATAAAGAAGGCCCCAAGCATCCACAAAGCCAGCATACCTGGCCCCATTCAAGGAGAACCAGTTTTACCCTCTTGCATACATGAAAGAGGAGAGACCCGTCTCCCACTTGACAAAGAATCAACCCAGCATGAGCCGGCTTGTTCCTATAAGCCCAAAAATTAAATCAAATCATGCATCACAAGGCCGCAGCAAAAACTTGCCAAGCCCTACACTCCTTCGGGTCGACCCTTCATCTCTACAGGGGCCGAACTCGAAATATTCAAAGCTTCGCTGCAACAGACAAAGGACCGAGTCCGGATCTTGTCCATGCTTAGCTTCAAAGAAGATAGGCTCGGCTGCTACGCTCGAGGGAGCATATCCTTCATTGCCAAAGCCCAGCAAGAGCTTACCGAAGAGGGCCTATCATCGTACACTTCAAGTCTTTCACAAATGGGTCGAAAAAGAAAGACCCAACCAAGTTGTTGCTGTTCGTATGGTTTGAAAAAAACCAGAAGACGCCCAAAGTCAGCAACCAAAATCCATGTCCGGCGACCAGTGACTCCTAGCGTCTCCAGGACAAGAAGACATATAGAAGAATCCCTTGCTCCTTCAAGCCAAAGACAGCGGAGTAATCCTTCCTCAAGCTCTTCATAAAAAAGAATGAGCCCCAGCTCAGTCACCAGGACAATTTCTTCGTTCGAATCCCGAGGGATGAACGTCCTGGCTACAAACTCTGAGCCACCTCGCAATCCACCTCAAGATGATGTGATCGCATGCATCCTGCAGTTGGAACAAGGCCAACAGAGGATTGAGACTCTGATGAAGAACCTTCTCCTCGCCTTTCAAAATCAGGTGAACAATAAGCCTCCTCCAAATCTTCAAGATAACGAAGTAAATGGAGAAGAAAATGAGTCACATGCCCTTACCAAAAAGGACGTGGACAACATCCTCGTCAAAGCAAAAGAAGATGATAGAGTCAAGGAACAGGGATCAAGCCACCATAACCCCGATGGATGGACTCAGTCCCGTTTCCCACAAAATTCAAGCATCCTACTCTCCAAACATATACTGGGAAAGGATCAGTCAGACAACACATCATCCACTTCAAAATCTTGACGGGAGTTATCGCGAATCAAGATGCTCTCAAGATCTGCCTCTTTGTAAGTACCCTAAAGGTACGGCCTTTGACTGGTACTCCACTCTACCGAAGGACTCCATCCAAAATCGGGCCATGCTAGAGACACGTTTCCTGACTCACTTCAAATGTAAGGATCATCCCGCTACTATGGCTCGGCTCTGCAGCTTAAAACAGGGGGAGAATGAGTCGACATATGACTTTATTCACATGTGGAAAGCAATGGCGTACAAATGCTCAGATGTACTGCCTCAAGCGTCGATGGTCGACATCTGTCGAAACAACATGAGAGCAAGAATCCGCTCCATGATCATCGACAATAAATCTATGGTGGCTGAAACGGTGATCAAAGACCTCAACAGTCAGAAATAATCAAGGAAGGAATGATGTGAAATTAAATTCAATCTTTTAATACTGCAAGTGCACAGCTGTCGTTTTGAGACAGTGACAAATACAGGTCGAATCCCACAGGGAGCACTACTGAAATCTTTTTTTTTTTCTTTTACTAAATTTGATTTTTTTAATGAATATAAAAACAGTTCAAGATTTGAATGAGAGATAAAGCTACTATGCAAGATAAACGGATAACAATATTGACAAAGGTAGATCAGAGCAACAAAGAGTCCATTAATTAATTTCAATTCTCAAATCACATACTTTAATTTAATCTTTTGCCTTGCAAAAATAACTCAGATAAGAAACAACTCAATGTTTCTGACCCGGAAGATATTCTTTTTTTTTAATTCAATTCTTAAACTGAAAAACCCAAGATCTCCATCACCTCATAAAATATAAATTACTTTGAATATCAGTCAACAAATTAAGCATAAAATATCAAAGGCATAAAAACCTAAGTATATTCTATCAAAAGAAGATTTACTGATTATAAAGAAATTTAATTAAAATATAAAGTGGAGGTTTGCCTGCGGCACGAAGGCAAATCTATTATTCTACTAAACATGCATCATAGAAACATAAAGATTAAATTAAAGACATAAAATGAAAATAAAATTACTTAACTTCACTTTGTGCTCCGATCCAAAATAATTGCTCCTCCATTGCAAAAGATGTGATTTTCATTGAGAACTTCAACTTTACAACTTCTCCTTCACAAAGATTCTCCTTCAAAATAAATCCTTGGACATGGCCCAAGGCTACCAAAATAAAATAATGGAGAAAAAAAGTAAGTAAGAGAAGGTGTGGCTAGGTGAGAATAATTTAATAAAGAAAGATGGGATGGTTTGTTTGGAAGTGTGGGGGTCTTTAAATAGGGCATGAGCTCCCTATTCTTTCTCTCTAGATCCTCTTTTTTAGCATAAGAATCTCCCTTCTTTGGTAAGTCTTCTTCTTGGTTTCCAAGCTTGCAAGATTTGGCAAATAATGGTAGAGATTTTTGGAGAAAATCTTCCAAAGCAATTTTTGTAAACTCCTTGCTTGCTCACACCTTCCAAATTTTACTTTAAGCAAATCCTCATGAAAATGGACCCACTTTCTTTGATAAGTTCTTTAAACAAATCTGAAATTGAATTTGTAGCAAAGCTTGGCATGGTGTGGGACCACATGGGGAGTGCACACACCTTGAAGTGGCATGGCTTGGATATTCTCTGTGAATTTCTTTTCTTAATTTCTTTTCAAGGCGGGTCCCAATTAACTAAAGATTCCCTACAAGAATAAAAAGAATAATTCAGCCATAACATGTTTAAGAATAATTCAGCCATAAAATGTTTAAAATTTATAATTGTCATGCATGGGACCCGAATGAGATCATGCACATGAATGCACCATTGGATAATTTTCCATGAACTAATTGATGATGCAAGAATAAAAAAGCTAATTTGTGTGACACTAAGATGATGTAAACCAATGATTTCATAAAATTCATGCAAGATTGATGATTTTGACTAAAATTCCCACTTTGATGCTGAAATGCATGGAATTATGAAATTCTATGAAATTGAGTGCAAATTACCCTAATTAAGTCCACAAGGTAACATAAAATGATCCATGAAAACTACAATTTTGTGGACTTATCACACCCCCAAACCAGCTTTTTGCTAGTCCTCGAGCAAAATGAGAAGTTTGCTATCCTAACAATTGCAGAAAAATAAAAAGAAAAATGCCACTTTCGCTGGCCCTCTCGACTGCATTTAGCGTATGCAGTAAGCCCTTAAACCCGTAGGTTCCCCCTAGTGGACGAGTTGTGCCTCGTGAGGGTTTGCAGTGAATATACCCACAAAATTCTTTTTAAAAAAAAAAAGATATGAAAAAAAATGCGTAAAACCTAACAAAATCCAGGGAGACTTCTTCCAAGAGAAAATTTATGATTACTTCAAAGACAAATCCTAAATTCGGTTCACCAATCCCATCTTTTGGTCAATAATTCTCGAAATAATGCTAATTTATCGTGCACGGTGAAAAGTATGTATATGTAATAAGCATCAAATGATCAATCACGAATTTCCGTGAAGATAATAATATATATTTTTTTATTCTGGGTCACCTAAACTTAGTAAAGAAAAATAGTATTCCTCTCAAGGCGATAATGACGGCTTTCGCACTACTGTTTTTCAAAGGGCGTGATTTATTTATTTATTTATTTATTTTCACACACATGTGACTGTGCAATGCCTAGGTCCCTTAAGCTTTCTAATTAACCCATGTAACGAGCATTCGACTAATGACTCCCAAACCAGATGGCTTTAGGGCATTAATATGTAAATTCCCCTAAGGGCTTACTGGCTCAGGTTAAAAAGGCTACGAACCCAAAGTAGTCACAATGTTTTTTTTTTTTTTTGTTTTTTGCAGTCCCTAACAATAGGCAGCCCTTTCCATGTATCCACCTGTCAACACTAAGGGTTGATTTTTTTTTTTTTAAGAAAAACAGAAATCAAGGCTTCACATTCAACCTTGAAAATGTATACAACCTGTGTAAAAGTGAGGGATCAACGATCAGCACTTTTCCAAAAACCTTTTCCATGAATTAAATAGTGAACCATTGTTTTATTTTGCTCAAAATAAATTACTTCAGCCAATAAAAATTCTCTCGAAAGTTTCCTTCTAACCTAACAATAACAAACCTTTTTTTTAAAATCTCCTAAAAACCAAAGCAAAGCGAAAAAGAAATGTATAATGAAAATTGAACAAATGATCACATGTCAATTTCTAACTCACACCCCCAAACCTAAATGCAACATTGTCCTCAATGTTATGAATGCATGTGTAATGTGAAACTGAACAATAAGGAAAATTGAAACATCTTACCATGTGGAGTGAGTGCAAAAGAATGTGATCAACCAGCTCAATTACCTTCCAAAATTGGGTTGCCTCCCAAACAGCGCTAAGTTTAATGTCGTCAGCCCGATCTGAAAAAAAATGATCAGTCCTGGTAAATTGGGTCTTCCAGAAGGATATCCTCAATGTTTTTATCCTTCAGTTCCAGAAATGGTTTCAACCGTTGACCGTTTACTTTGAAAATATCACCATTTTTTGGATTTTCAATTTCGACAGCACCATGAAAGTAAACAGTCCTGACAATGAATGGACCAGCCCATCGGGTTCGTAACTTCCCTGGAAACATGTGTAATGGGGAGTTATACTGTTGACACCAAAAATGTCACCCTGCCTCTTCAAGATCCAAAGAGCTACATGAAGTCGCAACCTGCCATAAATAGGCAATGCTACTTCCAAAAAATCAAATCCTGTCAGAATCAAACAAAAACCGCAAGATCCTTCAAGACAGCCAAAAGAGGAGTACACAAGAAGTTTCGGGCCATTTCAAAATCATTTGGCCTAACTTCGCTTCTCCGGCAGTTGATAAGGAGCTCCCGGCGGCGAAAAGCATCGGAGACACCAAATCTTCGATCAGAGCCGATGGATGGTCTAAAAATACATCCAAAAGGCTCCACATTAACTTTCGAGTCAAACCGACAACGTTTGACCCTACATCAACCCTCGAACAGCTAAATCAGGCCTCTCAGCGGCGAAGCTCCCCGGGTCCATGGTTTCCAAGACAGAGCCTATGGATCATCTTTAAATGACTCCAATAGGTTCCCTGTCAAATTTCAAGTCAATCGGACATCGGTTGACCGCACATCAAGCCGCGACGTCTTCATCGCGATAAAAATAAGTCTACTAGTGATAGGACCCCAAACGGCTTCAAAACTCAAACAAAAGCCTATGGTTGGTCTTATTTATTGCTCAGCAGGCTTCACCTCAAATTTCAGGTCATTCCGACATCGTTTGACCCAGTTTTAACTTCTGACGGAAAATCGGCAGCTCTGCGCGACAAATTCTTCGGCTTTCTCAGAAAATTGGAAACTTCGCAAAATAAAATACAAGGATTCTCATCAGGTTTTCTACAGGGAAATCAGGCCAATAAATGATCAAAAATTTCAAGGGAAAATACAGAAGAAAAAAGAATCGAAAAACAGCAAAAACGGACACAAAACGGGACAAAAAGGGGGAAAATCCCTCCAGGGTCGCTGGCGATCCTGGAACCCGGGATCGCCGGGTGGGCCCCGGAAACTCCATTTTTTGCCCTTTTTTTGCGATTCGAAGCGTCCGACCTCTGGTATTTTCCAAAATTCATACTTTTGAGACACCAAATCCTTTGACATCCGTCAAAATCACGGGTCAATCTTCAAGAGTATCGAAATCAACCTTGATCGCCAACCGGTTAACCAAAAAGTGTGCTTTCTACCCGACCGATCGAGAAATGGACAAGATAGATGGCACCGACCCGCTGTTGACAACCAATACCTGAAGTCACATGGTCATCTGATGCCGATCTACATGAAGACCCATCATTGATCATCACCAGAAGAATCCCAAAAGACGCGGCACGGCCCGTGACTCTTCAACTGCTCGGCGACCACTTAATGCGATTAATTGACTAGTTTTATTACAGTCATTAATCCATTTTTATGGACGGCCCAAACAGAAGCAAGCATTTGGGAGTTACAAGTCAAGAGATTCATGGCATTTAACCCATGAAACTCCTTCCATCATGGCGATTAAAGCCGATTAAAAACCCTAAATCTCCTCCGGCCAATCAGAAGCCAAGAAAAAGGAGTTACAAAATAAAGAATTCAATCTTGTAACTCCTCCCTTTGTTGGATACCGGGATCACTGAGAGGGGGGGGGGTGAATCAGTGATTTCTAAAAAACAGGTCCAATTCAACAACAAAACAAGTCAAACCACACAATGACACCAGATTTAACGTGGTTCACCGAAAGGCTACGTCCACGGTTCAAAGACTGTCCGAACACCAATCCGGGACAGATCTGAATCTTATTTAGTCGCACCAACGACAAATAGCACCAACCCTTAGTTTCAGATAGCACCAACTATCTAGGAAGCACCGACTCCCTTTACAATTTATCTGCACCAACAGATAGGATCACCAAACCCCAGACATCAAGCACCAACTTGATGTAAAAACAGAATAGAAGATAAATTCTGTCTACAGCCCTTCCCCTCTACAATTCTCTCTCTCTCAATCCCTTACAAATTGAAATTAAAGCATAAACAGAGAGACACTTAACTCATGGACGAATCACCATCTTCTTGTGCATAATCTCGTCCACAATTGCTGTAGAAAACGTCACCACATCAGCACACAGCAACACACACCAGCAGCTTCTTCTTTCTCTCAAGAACTCTCTAAAACTCTTCTCTATTCTTTCTCTCTTCTGGTGTATCTTTAGAACGACCCATACATGCCTTTATATAGGTTATAGTAACCCTTAATTGTGTTCAAGACGGGCTACAATTCGTTTAGAAAGAGTCCCAAACAAATTAGATAAGTGTGCTGAATTTTCGTGCAAAACTTCTAATTCTGCGCAACTCTGGTTCCCGTGCTCGGTCGACATCCTTGCTTGCTCGGTCGACCGAAGACACTGTCTGGAAATAGACAACTTTCGAGCTCGGTCGACATCCTGAGGTCTCGGTCGACCGAAGACACACTGTGTCACGAAAATAACTGGGAGCTACCTGAATCTGTTTTCTGCAGGTTTCTTCTTGCTCGGTCGACCGCATGAACAGCCCGGTCGACCGGCCACTCTGTTTCAGGAAATCTGAATTCCTGACAGTTTCAATTCTGATTCTTCTCTTCAGCTCTATCAATACCAGCTTATTAACATCATGTTTGTGACAATGTGTTGACAAGAATTCCAACTCAAATCAATACTTGAGATGCTAACTTCTTCAATTCATCAAAAGACTTCTCAAGTCATCTCAAATTCCAACAATCTCCCCCTTTGGAATTGTTGGCAACACTATTGGAACTTCAACACTTTCAACTCCAGCTTGCAGCTCTTCCAAGTTCTTTTCAACACTCACTTGGAACCAATTCTGAAATTCTGAAATAACAACCGTGCATTGTCAACAATCTCCCCCTAGCTTTCATAGCCTAACATCTCTCCTTGCTATCATAACATAACATCTCTCCCCCTTTGACAACAAGTCCAAAGGGACCAAACCGAGGAGCGAATAGGATATTCAATGAATGCATTGCTCCCCCTTTCAAGCACAACTCCTACGGTTTAGGAGAGTGAGTAACTCCTAACTTTTTCCGGAGATACTCGAAGACTTCCTTTGGCAGAGGTTTCGTGAAAATATCAGCCACTTGCTCAGTTGTTGGAACATATTCCAACTTGACCTCTCCATCAGCAACTTTATCTTTAAGAAAATGATAACGAATTGCTACATGCTTTGTTCGAGAGTGCTGAACAGGATTCTTAGATATATGAATTGCACTCGTGTTGTCACATAGGATCGGCGTAGGATCCGTTGTAGGAACTCCTAGATCAGAGAGCATTTGCCGCATCCATAACACTTGCGTACAACAAGTTGCCGCTGCAATATATTCCGCTTCCGCTGTCGAAAGGGATACTGAGTCTTGCTTCTTACTATGCCAAGCAACTAATCTTTCTCCAAGATAAAATGCGCCGCCGCTAGCACTCTTGCGATCATCTACGCATCCAGCCCAATCGGCATCAGAATATGCAACAAGAGTGAAGGATTTTCCTTTGGGATACCAGATTACCAAGCTCCATAGTAACCTTTCAGATATCGAAAGATTCTTTTCACTACTGTAAGGTGCGTTTCAGTTGGTGCTGCTTGAAAACGTGCAACCATACATACTGCTTGTAGAAGATCTGGTCTTGTAGCAGTTAAGTAGAGCAAGCTTCCTATCATAGAGCGATAGGTGGTATGATCAACGGATGAGGCCTTATCATCTTTGCTAAGCTTCGTGTTCGTTGACATTGGTGTGCTCACTGGCTTGCTGTCTTCCATATTGAACCGTTTCAGCATTTCCTTAATGTACTTCATTTGTGATATGAAGATACCATGTTTCAGCTGCTGAACTTGTAAACCAAGGAAGAACTTTAGTTCTCCAAGCATCGACATCTCAAATTCTTTCTTCATCTCTTCAGCAAAATTCCTGCACATCTCCTCATCATTGCCACGAAAGATTATGTCATCAACATAAACAATGACAACCAGCTATTTGCTTAACTCAGTTTTGACATACAGATTGCTATCAACCATTCCTTTTCCAAAACCGATCTTGCGGAGATAGAGATCCAGCCTTGCATACCATGCCCTTGGCGCTTGTTTCAGTCCATAAAGAGCCTTTTTCAACTTGCACACTAGATCTGAATTTTTGCTGATGAGAAAACCATCAGGTTGCTCAATGTAGACCTCTTCTTCAAGCCTCTTCTTCAAGTAAACCATTCAAGAAAGCTGACTTTACGTCCATCTGAAATACCTTGAAGGTTTTGTATGCTGCCAATGCAAGAAACATACGAATAGCTTCCAGACGAGCCACAGGTGCAAAGGTCTCTTCAAAATCTATGCCTTCAACTTGAGCATAGCCTTTACAAACCAACCTTGCTTTGTTTCTAATGACTTGACCATCTTCATTCAGCTTATTCCGAAAGACCCATTTAGTACCAATAACATTCTTATCAGTAGGTCTAGGAACAAGTTCCCATGTGGAGTTCTTCTCAATTTGCTCCAACTCCTCATACATAGATTTCAACCAACTATCATCGAGACTGGCTTCAGCCACAGTCTTGGGTTCAATGGTGGACACAAGTGAGTAATTGCTAACTACACTTTGTCTAGTTTGAACGCCTGCCTTAGGATCTCCAATGATTTGATCCTTAGGGTGTTGCTCTACCCAAGTGCTGTGCTTCTTAGGTGAAGTATCTTCTGAGTCATCCTTTGATTTCTCAGAATCATTAGATTCAGCCATCTCATCATCAATCTCACTCGAGTCCTCATAAACTGGACTGTCATTATGAGTTGCATTCTTTGGTTCAATATTCTCATCTATTCTCACATCAGCACTTTCAATGATTTTTCTGGTTCTTTTGTTAAGACACCTATATGCCTTGCTAGTAGAGGAGTAACCCAGAAATATACCTTCGTCAGCTCTTTCTTCAAATTTGCCCGGATTTTGTTCGAGCCGCTTGATGTAACACTTGTTGCCGAAGACTCTGAAGTGCTTGATTGTTGCTTTTCTTCCAAACCATAGCTCATAGGGAGTTTTGTCTTCATGTGGCCTGATCAAGCATCGGTTTTGAATGTATACAGCCGTATGAATTGCCTCTTTCCAATACTTGTCAGCCATCTTGCTTTCACTTAGCATCGTACGAGCCATCTCTTGTACGGTGCGATTCTTCCGTTCCACAACTCCATTTTGCTGTGGAGTTCTAGAGGCTGAGTACTGTCTTTGAATGCCATGATGTTCACAATATTTAGTGAACTCTTCAGATGTGAACTCGCCTCCACGATCAGACCTTAAAATCTTGATACGTTTTTCCAATTGATTTTCAACCTGTGCTTTAAACACTTTAAAACGATCAAGTGCTTGATGCTTATGTTTAAGAAACAATACCCATGTCATACGAGTATAATCATCAATGCATAACATGAAATACTTATCTCCATTGGTGCTTTGAGTTCGCATCGGTCCACAGAGATCAGTGTGCACTAGCTCAAGAGGTTTCTTGGAATGATGCTCCTTTGACTTGAACATAACCCTCGTTTGCTTTCCCTTTTGACAAGAATCGCAAATGGGATTGGAAGGCTTTTCAACTTTAGACATGCCTCTTACAGCCTTTGAATTGCAAATCTTTGACATGTTATCAAAGCTTAGATGCCCAAGGCATTTGTGCCACAACCAACTTTCCTCTGTCCGACTCATCAAGCAGGTCTTTTCAGTTCCATCTGACAATGTATAGAGATTTCCAGCAGTTTTTGATCCAGTTGCCACTGTTTTCCCGTTGCTACTCTTCTTGATGGCAAACCCATTCTTTGTGAAGATAACTTCGTGACCCTTGTCACAGATCTGGCTCACACTAAGCAGGTTGTGTCTCAATCCAGACACATATAAGACTTCTTCAGATCTGATCTTGTTTGCCATAAGCTGAATAACACCTTTTCAGCAGATTTTGGCACCATCATTGTTGCCAAATTTCACTGAACCGCCTTCATAGTGCTGTAATTTGATGAATTTCTCTTTATCACCAGTCATATGGCTTGAACAACCACTATCAAGGACCCATGGTGCTGCCTTCTTTTGTGCATTGAATGCCATTTGCACAATGAGAGATTCTTTGGGACTTTCTGCACTTTTCTTTGCCCTCCATGCCTTAACTAACTTGGGTTTCTTTTCAACCTGAAATTTGTTAGCAATATGCAACCTACAATCCCTAGCCAAGTGTCCATAATTATGACACATATAGCACTCAATTTTGTGGCTACTTAGGATTGAAAAAGGATTCCTAGTCACAAATGGGCTGTTTCTTACATAGAATTTGCAATCAGCGCTTTTATGTCCAAACATATTACAATGAAAGCAATAACCATAGAATTTGTATCTTCTTTGTGGCTGGTTAGTCTTCATTACCTTTCTAACAGGAATGGACTCCTTTCTAGGTTGAGTGGGCTTCATAGAGTTAGAAGGTGCAGTGACTTGCTTCACAAACTCTTTCTTTTCAGGAGGTGCAATCTTAGAGGATTCACCTTTCTCAAATCCTAGACCAAATCTGAAGTGGGCAGGTCTTTAAACTTTCAGTAGTTCATTGAGTTTCATAGTCCCTTCAATCGCTTGGAGCGCTTTGAGTTTTTTGCTATTTTCCAAATTTTCAGCCTTTGCTCTAGCGATCTCAGTTTCAAGTTTCATAGCCTCTTCCTTTTTGATACTTATTTGGTTTTCAAGGACTTCTACCATTCTTTTATATTCTTCTACTTGAGTTTTCAAAGAAATAATAGAACTTTCAGATTCATGGAGAAGTTTCAGATTTTTCTTACTTGTTTTGCGGTCCATGCTAAGCTCCTCAAGTGCGGCTATGAGTTCCTCTTCAAGATTGACTTCAGCCTCCTCATCCTCTTCCGGATCTAGCTCTTCTTCTTCTTCAACAGTGACCATGAAGAGAGCTTTGGTTGATTCATCATCGTCTGAAGATTCAGACGTGCTGTCATCTTGTTGACATAGAAAGTTTTTAGCTTTGCCCCTTTTTCTAAAATTTCTCTTTCCTTTACTCTTTTCAGCATAAGAGTCATTATCATTGTCTTCTTTTAGGGGACACTTCGCAGCAAAGTGACCAATACCTCCACAATTGAAGCATTTAAAGGGTAGCTTCCCTTTGTACTTGCCATTGCTTCCTTTCTTCAACTTTCTAACAAATTGAGCCTCAAGCTCATCATCATCAGAATCAACATCATGACCAGCAGTCTCTTTTGCCTTTTTCTGAACTTTGAAGGCCGCTTCTTTATCAGATGAAGACGTCTTTCCTATGCGCATCTCATAGGCAGTTAGAGAACCATGTAATTCATCCACGGAAAATGCATTCAGATCTTTGGCTTCTTCGATGGCTGAGACTTTTGAATCAAACCGGGGAAGAAGAGATCTTAGAACCTTTTTGACGATGACCGGCTCTTTAATCTCCTCCCCTAGTCCACGAATGTCATTCGTGACTTCATTCACTCGTTGCATATACGAGTCAACATTCTCGCTTTCCTCCATGCGAAGAGACTCGAATTGAGAGCGATGAGTTTGCAATTTGGCTTCTTTAATCTTCTCATCACCTTCATGTATGCTTTGCAACTTGTCCCAAATTTCCTTGGCTGTTTTGCATGCAATTACTTTGACAAGCTCGCTGTCCACAAGGCCACTAAAGAGTGCATTCTGCGCCTTGGAGTCGTTGTCTGCCAACTTCTTCGATGCTGTATCATTGGGTACGGTGGCAGCATTGTAACCGGCTCTGACAGCCTCCCAAACATCATAGCCAAGAGATTTGATGAAGGCTTGCATCCTAATCTTCCAAAAGGAGTAATTAGAACCATCAAACAGAGGTGCTTTCATATTCCCTGTATTGACTGCCATGTGATTTGACAAGAGATCACCCTTAGCGTATTAAACTGATCAAGGGAACCTCGCTCTGCTACCAATTGTTGGATACCGCGATCACTGAGAGGGGGGGGGGGTGAATCAGTGATTTCTAAAAAATAAGTCCAATTCAACAACAAAACAAGTCAAACCACACAATGACACCAGATTTAACGTGGTTCACCGAAAGGCTACGTCCACGGTTCAAAGACTGTCCGAACACCAATCCGGGACAGATCTGAATCTTATTTAGTCGCACCAACGACAAATAGCACCAACCCTTAGTTTTAGATAGCACCAACTATCTAGGAAGCACCGACTCCCTTTACAATTTATCTGCACCAACAGATAGGATCACCAAACCCCAGACATCAAGCACCAACTTGATGTAAAAACAGAATAGAAGATAAATTCTGTCTACAGCCCTTCCCCTCTACAATTCTCTCTCTCTCAATCCCTTACAAATTGAAATTAAAGCATAAACAGAGAGACACTTAACTCATGGACGAATCACCATCTTCTTGAGCATAATCTCGTCCACAATTGCTGTAGAAAACGTCACCACATCAGCACACAGCAACACACACCAGCAGCTTCTTCTTTCTCTCAAGAACTCTCTAAAACTCTTCTCTATTCTTTCTCTCTTCTGGTGTATCTTTAGAACGACCCATACATGCCTTTATATAGGTTGTAATAACCCTTAATTGTGTTCAAGACGGGCTACAATTCGTTTAGAAAGAGTCCCAAACAAATTAGATAAGTGTGCTGAATTTTCGTGCAAAACTTCTAATTCTGCGCAACTCTGGTTCTCGTGCTCGGTCGACATCCTTGCTTGCTCGGTCGACCGAAGACACTGTCTGGAAATAGACAACTTTCGAGCTCGGTCGACATCCTGAGGTCTCGGTCGACCGAAGACACACTGTGTCACGAAAATAACTGGGAGCTACCTGAATCTGTTTTCTACAGGTTTCTTCTTGCTCGGTCGACCGCATGAACAGCCCGGTCGACCGGCCACTCTGTTTCAGGAAATCTGAATTCCTGACAGTTTCAATTCTGATTCTTCTCTTCAGCTCTATCAGTACCAGCTTATTAACATCATGTTTGTGACAATGTGTTGACAAGAATTCTAACTCAAATCAATACTTGAGATGCTAACTTCTTCAATTCATCAAAAGACTTCTCAAGTCATCTCAAACTCCAACACCCTTTATGTAGCTTTATGACAATTAAGGCTCATAAATCCTCCTAAGTGGCTGCCTAAAAGCCTATAAATAGGAGAGCATTCTAAAGAATTCCAGATCGGAAAAATCACAGAGATCATCGAAAAAAGAAGACAGATCCCAATTCAGAAAAAAAGCACAGAAATCCAGAGAAAGAAAGAGAGAAAACTCTGCGGAAGTTCTACACCGACCACCACTACAAGGTGACAAAAGTCCCTTGGGGGGTACGCCCCCAAGGTCTTTGCCTTCTCCTTCTGCCTCCAATGGCTTAGACGCGGCTTTTCAGCCCGTCTACTTGGCTTTTTATTGGACATAGGACCTCCTTTTGGTCTTTGTCGTCTAAAAACCTGAGGTTATAGCGAACCCAAGCGAATCAATAGCTTCCTCTGCGAAGTCCACATATGGCTTGCAACCGTTAATCTGAACGGGTCCTCCACAATCTCCTGAGAAGTTAGATCCTCCTTTTCTTGCTTTTCATTGTAGTTTGTATTTTTTAAAAGAGACAAAAATCACAACTCTTGTCTTTCATTATTGATAAGAATTGTAAATCGGCTATAAACGCCAAAATCGGCTATAAACACCAAAAATCGGCTATAAACGCCAAAAAAATTGCCTTTCACGGCAAATTAAGAAAATGTCTCTTTTCTTAAATATATGTGCAATGAAAAACTTGAAAGAAGTTTATTTCTTTTTTACTTGCGAAGGTTGATCTCCGGATCACCACTTGCAATTCCAAGTAAAAAATAGAAAATCTGGCACACCCACACAAAAAAAATGTTGATACACGCCTTTGCCCCCCGGTTACGAAATGGTCGGTTCCAACGGACTCCCACGTCCGCCGACCTCGGTAGAACCGAGCATAAGCGTTGTCCATCATATACAAAAGGACTTTTATACCCGGTTCAAAAGATTTTCTTAAAATTGACTTATCATGATTCAACTTCATTCTTTCCTTGTAGATCTTGGCATTCTCATAGGCATCATTTCTATGTTCTTCTAACTCATTGAGTTGTAATTTGCGCAGAGTACCCGCAGTGGGTAAGTCATAATTGAACTTCTCAATGGCCCAATAAGCTCTATGCTCCAATTCAACAGGCAAGTGGCATGCCTTTCCATAGACCAACCTATATGGGGGCATCCCAATAGGAGTCTTGTAAGCGGTTCGATAGGCCCTTTCAGGGTCTACTGTATTCGCGACCGGCACATTTGTGTCTAGCGGTACTAGTACGCCCTTTCAGGATTTACTGTATTCACGACCGGCACATTTGTAACTCCAACTTTATATTCTTCTTACCTCGAGCAAGCTCTGCTTCTCGATAAGTCGAATTCAAGTTCACAATTGCTTCTAGCAGTCTCTGGGACGCTCATTCTAGGCTTACCATACTTGCGGTCAGAACAATTGTACCCTCTATGGCTTTTTGCCTTCTTCATATTGCTTGGGTCATCTCCCTCGAGCAATTTGAAAAGACAAAACCATAGAACTTCCCATTTATGATCATTATATTCTTGTGATTACTAATGGATGTGGTCGTGTTTCAGAAATTTTTCGAAAAAACTAACAATGGCAGCATCGCTTACCATTACTTTCGATGAGAGCAAGCACCAACTCATGCTTCAACAGAAGCAAACCATGCGCGCCTACAAGCGCCCCATCAGCTGCCGAAGCGTTAACTCCCTCGGCAACTCTCTGAGCTCCGGGTCTACCTCGACTCCCCGGACTATTGTCTTTGGGACGCTGGGACCATTCCCACTTCCCGAGGAACAAATTGCTCCTTCCAAGAAGCAGAAACTCGCCTCTCAACGTGTCACTACCATGACACCAAAGGCGAGCACCAGAAGGCCTGAAGCCCGTGGCGGCCCCACGAAGCCTCGACCAGCAAACGACTAGGTCTATCCAAAGACTTGGTCCCCAAGACCTTCACCAAAACAAAGAAGGTCCCAAACATTCACCAAGCCAGCATTCCTAGCCCCACTCAAGGAGAACCAGTTCTACCCTCTTGCTTACATGAAAGAGGAGAGACCCATCTCCAACCTGACTCTCAAGTCAACCCAGCATGAGCCGGCTTGTTCCTACCAGCCCAAAATCAAGTCATGCATCACAAGGCCTCCGCAAGCACCTGCTAAGGCCTACAAACCTGCAGTTCGACCTTTCATCTTTACAGGGGCTGAACTTGAAAAATTCAATGCTTCGCTGCAACAGGCGAAGGACAGGGTTCGCATCCTGTCCTTGCCCAGCTACAAAGAAGACAGGCTCGGCTATTGCGCCCGAGGGAGCACATCCTTCATCGTCAAAGCCTAGCCAGAGCTGACCGAAGCTCAAGTTGCTTGTCGTATACGCCGCCGCGAATCGTATCGGCAAAAGAGACTAGAGATGCAAAGGACCTAGCCTCGTACACTTCAAGTCTCTCCCAAATGGGTCGAAAAAGATAGACCGAACCAAGTTGCTGCTGTCCATATGGTTGGAAAAACCAGAAGACGCCAAAAGTCAGCATCCAAAATCCATGTCAGACGTCCGATGACCCGCAGCGTCTCTAAGACAGGAAGACATTCAGAAGAATCCCCTGCTCCATCAAGCAAAGGACGCCAGAGTGATCCTTCCTTAAGCTCTTCTTAAAAAAGAATGAGCCCCAGCTCAGTCACCAGGACAGTTTCCTCATTCGAATCCCGAAGGATGAACGTCCTGGCTACAAATTCTGAGCCACCACCCTGCAATCCACCTCAAGATGATGCGATCACCCGCATCCAGCAGTTGGAATAAGGCCAACAGAGGATTGAAACTCTGATGGAAAACCTTCTCCTCGCCTTCCAAAATCAGGCAAACAATGAACCTCCTCCGAATCATCAAGACGATGAGGTAAATGGAGAAGAAAATGAGTCACGCGCCCTTACCAAAAAGGATGTAGACAGTATCCTCGCCAAAGCAAAAGAAGAGGATATACTCCAGGAGCATGGGATCAAGCCACCATATCCCTTATGGATGGACTCGGTCCCGTTCCCCACAAAATTCAAGCATCCTACTCTCCAAACATATACGGGGAAATGATCAGCCAGACAGCACGTCATCCACTTCAAGATCCTAACGGGAGCTATCGCGGATCAAGATGCACTCAAGATCTGCCTCTTTGCAAGTACCCTAAAAGGTACAACCTTCGATTGGTACTCCACTCTGCCATAGGACTCCATCCAAAACTGGGCCATGCTAGAGACACGCTTCCTAACTCACTTCAAAGGTGAGGATCATCCCGCCACTATGGCTCAGCTGTGCAGCCTAAAACTGAGGGAGAATGAGTCAATATATGACTTCATTCATAAGTGGAAAGCAATGGCATACAAATGCTCTGCTGTATTGCCACAAGCGTCGCTAGTCGACATCTGCCGAAACAACATGAGAGCTAGAATCCGCTCCATGATCATCGGCAACAAATCAAAACACCTGAGATAACTCCTAGAAGCTTCCATGGAAGCTGAAACGGTGATTAAAGACCTCAATAGTCAGAAATCATCAAGAAAAGAGCCAACCGCCATTGCAACCTCTAAACCAAAGAAAAAAGAGGTCCTTAATGTGTAGACCAAGTCAACTCCTCAGCCACCAAAGAAAGCTGAAAACAAAGCTGCTGGTAAGAGACCCGAACTCTCTGATGCCTTCAAAGAACGAGTAGAGAAGAAATACCCGTTTGATGAAGATGTTGATGAAATCTTCGGGGCCTGAACCAAAAAGACCGGGTGATGTTGGCAAAATCAACGATCCTCGGCACTGTCCATACCACCAGATGATCTCGCATCGTCTCAATCAATGCTTCGTTGTGAGGGAGAAAATAAACGAGATGTGGAAAAACGGAGTCATCACCTTTGACAAAAACTATGGGTCTACCTCCGTCAACATGGTGACATGTGGACAAACATCAAAATCACCGAAGAAGAAGATCACTACTTCCTTCAAGGTGATAAACTCAATCCAAGCATCCGAGGAATTGGTTCCTTACCCGACACCAGACGGACAACCCATATGGGTACATCTCGATCTCCTGGAAAATGAAAATTGGGAGGTCGTGAATACAAAGCCTACAGCTCAACAGCGAAGGAAAGTTAGGAAATATCTCCTTAAGCTCAAACGGCAAGAGAAGACCCAGCCAAAACAAGAAGTCAAAGAAAAGGCAGAGGCTTCCTCTACCGCTTCACTGGAGGCAACAAAAACACCCCTTCCAGAGACTTCAAAGGGGGTAAGAAAATTCACTCTCAGTGATTTCATGCCACCTAAATTCAAAGAATCCACGCAGGAGGCATCATACTCTTGCAATTCGGTAGTTGGATTCTCCATTGATGGATACGAGTCCATCGACACCGATGATGGTTCGAATCCAACTACACAGACGAGTGGGAGGAATTCCTTGAAACAGGAGAATATCTCTCCGATGAAGAATGGGTTCCTGAGAATCATCTTATGCCAGTAATCTGGTATAACCCCTACAGCCACAAGGATCCTGGTCTGATGATGAAGAAGACCAAGAGGCTGTACAAGAAAATGTTGTTGAACCAGCACCCCTCATTGCTCCAGTGGAAATCAACAATGTTGAGCCACAAAGAGTTGATGAAGAAGAAGATTTGGCTCCCATGCCTGATCTTAAAGAATATACAAGGATTTTGCAGCGTCTCGCTCTAGAACAAGAGCAAGACCGCGTCAACGAGCCCCCTCGCAATCCAGAGCCTGAAGTCCCTGAAGACCATCAGGTAATCCTCCCTTAACTCCTTAAAATGGAAAAAATTGCTGGATAGACGATCCTCTTACATCCGAGGATGAGTCTGACTCTGATCAGGCAACGTCTCCTATCAGAGCTTTCTGTAATGTGATAACTCGGGATTATAACTCTTCCGAAGCATCTTCTGATGAGAGCACTTACACTCCGGCGACGCCTAGCAATGTATCTTCTGGAGCCACCTCATCTCATGTGACTTTCACTGAGATGACACCCTCTCAGGTTTCTTCTCCTGAGACTGTGACTTCAAAGTTCACACCCTTTCTGACTGAAGAATTCCCAGCTATTGATGCTTGGGACGATGAATTGGTCAACGAAGAAGAAAGGTTGTTGGATGCTGTTCAGGACTTGTTCCCGAAAAATGCTCCGTGCAACACAATCACTGACGATGGTAACTCTGCTGCTAATACACCCTTAGCAAATGAAAAACGACAGCCTCTTGATCCTGAAGACAATCTTCCAAACGAAGACCCTTCTCAAGAAGCTCTCGAAGTTTGTAGAGGCACCCGCTCTGGCCGGGACTACCATAAAATTACAACCAATCTTCCTTTACATATGTAAATCCTTCGGGAAAAGATGTTGTAAGCGCCCCTAGTGGCAACAATGATGAACATGCAGGCCCTAAGTAGGCTTTCAAGTATGACTTGATTGAACACTTCAAGCACATACCTGCACGTCTGCACATCCTAGATTTGTTGCGAATGTCTCCGCACACTCGTGATAATCTCATTTCCTAATTACAAAAGCTGAATGAGGATGTCGACAAACATGCCCCGCAAGTCCTCAAAATTGAAATGGATTACCGGGTCAAAAACTCAGAAGCTTCCTCAAAGGGAGAAAAGAAGAAAACTAAGGGATCATGCATTGAATGCCTTTCGGTTAAAACAGCAGCCGGTGCAACCATCGCCTTCACAATTGACGACCTCCTACTTGGCGAAATAAGGCATAACCGACCCCTATACTTCACAGGGTACATCAAGGAAATGCCTATGCACAGAGTTCAGATCGACCCAAGTTCTGCACTCAACCTCATCTCCACATCGGGTCTCGAAGAGTTGGGCATCCCACCCAGTAAGCTGAGCCATACATCTGTATCTATCTTTGGATACGATGGGAGTTCTCAAAGGCCTATCGGCAAAATCAGGTTCAAGTTGCAGATCGGTGATCTTATCTCTGAGGTCACAGTGTATGCAATAAAGACCCCTTCATGCTACAACATCCTTCTCGGACGCCCTTGGATCCACGAGAATGGTGTTGTCCTTTCAACTCTACATCAATGCATCAAGTTTGTTGGTAACGACGGCATGATACATCGAGTCTTTGAGGACAGAAAACCCTTCAAAGGTAAAGAAGTCCACTTTGCAGACTCACGAATATATGAAGGTGAAAAAGAAGAAGAGGAGAAGCACATAGCACCCTTTGCTGAAAATCTCCAGAAAGATAAAGGCAAGGCTCCTCAACAATCACCGGAAGAAAACAAACCATCCGGTAAATCCGAAGAGAGCATTCAAACTCCCTTCATCATCTCCCTCAAACCTTCAAAGGCTTTGGTCATCACAACTAAAGTGAAGAAGGCAAAGCAAAAGCCGGGGGCAAATTTATTGTCTCTTTCGTGTCTATCATGCAAGACGCGGGTTCGGATTCAGATCCACAAGACGACACATCGTCAAGGCAAGCTGACACCCAGCAAGTTCAGCCTGCTCTTACTCCAATCGAGACAACTTCTGACATAAAAGATCCTACGTCAGCTTCCTTCGTTGTTCCAGCAACTTCAGCAAAGGAAAAGCCGATCTTCTTCCATAGATCGGATGCTTCTTCATCAAACTCAATGCCTGAACCTTTCCAAAATGAAGGTATGCCTCAACTATCCTTATATAGTCCTGTGGCATAAGCTATTATGAAGAAAATGGTCTCTAGTCACAAAAGAGACTGGAGCGATAAACTGTCTGAAGCTTTGTGGGCCTATTGAACCACCGTTCGAGGACTAACCCATAGCACACCAGTCTCCTTGGTCTATGGATGCGAAGCTATCGTGCCCTTGGAAGTACAAATTCCTTCCTTGAGGGTACCTTTGCAAAATGACATGACTCAAGAAAGCAATGTCAAATTACGACTCCATGAGCTGGACAATCTCGATGAGAGACGGCTCGAAGCTCAACAAAGCATTGAACTTTACCAAGCATGCATGGCAGGATCTTTCGACAAAAAGGTCAGGCAAAGTGCCTACAAAAAGGGTGACTTGGTTCTTGCGGTAAAAAGACCAATGGTCTTCGCTCACAAGTCCAAAGGCAAATTTGAGCCAAAATGGGAGGGACCCTACGTCATCGACAAGGTTTTCTCCAACGGCGCATACGCACTCCTAAATATGGTGGGTGACAGATGAATGCTGCCGATCAACGGCAAGTTCTTAAAGCGGTACTACCCTTGAAGACTTACCCAACTGGGTAAGAGCAATGCCTGTACGGCCAAAACCGGTTTCCAGGTTCATGCTCGCTAAACCCACCTTTTTAGAATTTTCATGTCAAACGTTGAAATTTCTAGAAATTTAAACAATGCTTACTTTCATCGTTTCATTGTTCAAAAATCCAAGTTTAGGAACCTTTCCCAAACTTGACCAAAATTTTCAACCCTTGAACTCAAAATTCATGGTTTGAAACAAAATCCGGATTCAGGGATTTCCACCCTAGTCCACCCTACCTTTTACCGCCTAAATGGTTTTAGGTCAAAACTTATGACCCTCGTGTCTTTAAACAAAAAAAAATGGTTTTTCAAAAAGCCGCAGGGAAGCGACGTTTAGTCGATACTCGCACAAATCGGTAGCATGCGAACCACGTTCGACATTTCCAAAATCACAGGGAAGCGACATTTCTTCGATACTTGAAAAATCCAAAACCGTGGAGATGCAACATTTCGGTTAATATCCACAACCCAAATTTCAAAGGTTCAAAAACAAAAACCAAGAAACTGTGGAGATGCAACATTTTAGTTGATATCCACAACACAAATTTCAAAGGTTCGAAAAAACCTAAAAAAAAACCATGGAGACGCAACATTTCAGTTGATATCCATAACCCGAAGGTTCGAGAAAACCACAAATTTCAAAAATCATGGGGAAATGACATCAAGTCAGTACCCGCAAAACCAAAATTTTTAAAAAAGGAAGGATGCGACATTCCATCGATACTTGCACCCAAATGAAAGAAACTGCGATTCAGATCTGAATTAGCGGAAGACATTCATGGCTAATTTGTAACATGACAGATTTTTAAAAAAATCTGATTTGGGCAGCATAAATCAGCCATAGAGATCGCATGAGAACTCCATGAATTCATGACCAACAAGTGTATAGTTAAAGGAGAAAGAAGAAGACTATTACCTCGAAGATTTGTAGACTTCAAATCTCTGAAAAAATAGATCCAAAGGCCCGAACTCAGACTTGCAATTAGCAAACAAGTTGCTGGAATTTTCTGCAGTAGTATTGCCTTTGATCTTCTCCTCTATCTCACTTCCAAATCTGATTGGCTAAGATGGTGGGATCTTAATCTAGGAATTGAGAACTATTTTTCCAAGGAAAATTCTCAGATCTCAAAGTTTCTTCAATGAAGAAGAAACAATAAAGTGGCTGGACGTGTGGAACTATGCACACTCATATCATGGACGTCCAAGGGTGGAGAGCACTCTCCTTTTATAGACACTATATGGTAGCTTTCCCAAAAAGTTGTCTCTCCTTATTCTCAAAGATGTCCTAAACGGAAAGTATAATCTAAAGATTTATTTCCTTTTAGAAACACTCTAATAAGAAAAGGAAACTAATGAACTTCCCATGCAATTAGTAATCCTGGTTGTACAACACTTACTAATTTTAAGTTCCTAATCCAAAAAGGAAACTTTCTCATAGGAATACTAATCCAAAGAGGAGTCCAACCTTCCAAGTAGAGAGACCTACTCAAAATTGGAAACCTTACCTATGGAAATCCTATTATGGACGTCCCTCATGATAATGCACACCATGCCCACATATAATTTATCTAGAATTAAATTCATGTATGCCATCAAAGGCCTATTTGAATTTAAACTCAAAATTATTTTTCCACTAAAATAATTCATCCAAATGTTATCTAAACACTTTAGGAAACCATGCCAATCTTGGTAAGTGACTAGAGAAGGGACCAAAAGACATATTTGCCATTCGCTCCCAAAATGACCAAAATGTCCATGCTAAACTCATAGCAACATAAAGACCATTTTAACCTTAACTCATTCCACTAAAGAGTTATGGTTGAAATCCAAGGACAAATATATAATATAATAAGATCGTCATAAAATGACGGTTGTCTTCGACCTACTAAGTGTAATGACCTGAATGTCCCTCTATGTAACATCCATAATCGAGTCAGGTTATCACATGCACTATCAACCTTCCCGATTACATCTAAACCTTAGAACTTCATATCCTTAACATAATCATCATCCAGATATCATTCTCTTGGTCCAGGGAGCGACCCACAAGTTCAATATCCATATGGAACATCCATATACTAAGATCTTAGATTTTGATGATTAATTGGATAATTCTAAGGGGACGATCATTCCATCATTAGATGGCATAGATTCTATATTGCCTCTGCACGTCCCAACTAATCAAGTCCGAGTACCCAAAACACAGAGCTGTTGACCCATGAAAAGAATCTCACCCATAGTGAATTAAAGCACAAGAACTTGACTTCGTCAGTTCATCCACAAATGCTCAAGATTAAGAGCACCGGTCACTCAGTAGCATGAGGTGACTTGATCTCTCTCTCTCTGTGATAGTACTATTTTAGAGATCACACCTACCATGGTCCTGTTCAGTGCATTGCATATGCACTAATGAGATAAATCCGGGAAAGCCCTCCCATGACTTAGGTAAGTCACCCTGAATACAGGAGAGTCTCTCATTATAACTTATACCAAGATAAAGTGCCCAGCTCCATCTCTCAGTTATGAACAAATATGATGTTTCCAGTGTCCATGAATTAGACCTATCTGTGTGTAGACACTACACACCTAATTCATTTACTAGAAACAATGGGCCTTACACAACCATACATATATACATGTTTAAGCATAAAAGAGTCATTCCATTAAATAACCAATAAATATCCAGTAACAAAAGATGAGAGTGCAGCTAGTGGGCGTTAGGGCATACACCAATCCCAACACCAAATCCGCGATGATGCGACATTCCATCGATACTCGCAACCAAATGAGCAAGGATGCGACATTCCATCGATACTTGCAAGAACATTCAGCAGCGAGGCGACTTTTAGTCGATATTTGCATTTTTGAAAACCAAACCGGCTATAAATGCCACAAAACGGCTATAGATGCCACCAAAACAGGCTATGAATGCCACAAACTGGCTATCAATGCCAAAAAACAAAACCGGCTATCAATGCCACAAAAAAAAATTGGCTTTCAAAAAACCCGGCTATAGATGCCACCAAAACCGGCTATCAATGCCACAAAATCGGCTTCCATGTCACAAACAAAAATCTGGCTTTCGTGCCAAAACAATCATTTGACAAAAGATTTTCACAAAATGACAAGCTTTTGATCAAATCTCATTTAGCAATTACTTTCATCACAAAAAGATTTAAGTGAGCGTAGGGAAAACAAAAAAAAGAGTACCAAAGAAAGTATTCACAAGCACTACAAAAAAAAAGTACCAAAAAAATACAAGTGGTACTAAAAAAAAAAGAAGGATAGTTTCTGTTACAAAAAAAAAAAAAAAAACAGGAGCTCGACCAAAAATGGTCTTCAGCCAAGAGTTCAGCTGCTCAAGCAAACTTTTGGCCTCAGCCGTCAGGGATTCCAGGGCACGTTTCTTCAGGAACTTGCCATGAGATGCTAGGGTGGGCTGTAACCCTTCGTTTACACCGAGAAGCTTATCCTGAGCAGTTTGCCATCGTTTGCTCTCTTGAGATTTCCTTTCAAGAACTCAATTGGTATTTGCAACCCGGCAAATCAGAGCACTCTCCCTGTCGCGAGCCTCTATTATAGCAGCCCACTTGGTAGCGACTTGTGCCTGCAGATGCTCAAGACGTTTCCTGGCCTCATCGACCTCCCTATCAAGGATGTTAAAGTCATGTGTCAGCCCAATGGTGACTAGGTCTTCTAAGTTCTTCTCTCGGACTATCTGCTTCCTGCTTTGTGTAGCCTCATTCAGGTCAGACTTAGCCTTATCAGCAGGGTCCAGGAACATCTCCTTGAAGAACTGGTCATCAGCCAAACTCATGGCCTCAAACCATTTGTCACCCAGCTCAAAGATCCTATCAACGATCGCCCTGGCACCTGTGACATTCAGACCAGCCTCTTCGGCATCACTGAGAATCTCCTGCACATGCTGGATCATGCCAAATCCTGCATCTAAGTGCCCAGAAAGGAGAGTCTCAATCCAAGAGCTCGGAACCCGCACCACCACCTTCTTCGCAAAAAGAAGAGATGGCCCAGCTGAAGATTCGCCCAACTCCGTTGGTTGGCTGCTCATGTCATCACCCGTTGGAAGAGTAACAAAAGAACTCTTTCCAGTTGGAGCTGCTCGGGAAGGAATTTCAGCACCAGGTGAACCGCCAATAAAAATCCCGATCTTAATTACGTTTGTCCTTCTCACCCAGCTTGGAGGATCTTCCCTCTTAGAGCACGTGGGGGCAAGGCTCATGATCGAGACGGTGCAATCAAACGTCGACCGGGTAGCAACAGTCTTCTTCTCACCATCTGCTGTGAAAGAGAACTGAAAACATCTCCTCTGGTATGTCATGTCATCAGGGACGGCATCACCAAAGAAGAAGGTAGGCTTGGGTAAAACGCTCTGCTCTTCCATCATCCATGGACGACTGCTTACCATGATCTTATAGAATTCCTCTCCCTTGAGAGTGATCTGTCGCTGCCTCATCTCATCTTTGTTGAGGGAGTCGCACTCTTCCAGATTTCTCTCAACATACTGGACCTTCTCAAAGGCCTGCTGAACGGCCGGATTAGAAGATCTAGCAGATCGACGAGGTACGCTTGTAGCAGGCTCTTTACCCTTGTTCGTTCTGGAAAAACCACCTGCAAAGGATGGAAAAGAAAAAGATCAAACATCAACATGACAGAATCTCGCTAAAAAAATATGGTGAAATTTTGACATGATGCCAGGGCAATTCCAAAGAAAAGGAACTATCCCGAAAGAAATAGAAAGCTTGAAGATGGGTTCAACATTGCTGTGAGCTCCGAAACTCCAAACTTTGGAAACCTCAAAGTCTCCGCAAAATCAGGAAGGGCTCAACATCGCTGCGAGCTCCAAATTCCCAAATTTGCGAAAACTTTCAGGTATGCTATCACATCATGCTACAATTCAATTTACAAAAAAAATATACATGCATGAACATCTTGGTTTGCCAAAAAAATGCATTATCATGATGAGCAAAAAAAACAAGAAACTTTCTCAAAAAAAAAGGGGGGGGGGTGAAAGAAAACAAAGAAAAAGAAAAGAAAAGAAACTTTCTCAAAAAAAAAGAGAGAGAAAGAAAACAAAGAAAAAAAAGAAAAGAAACTTTCTCAAAAAGAAAAGAGAGAGAAAGAAAACAAAAAAAAAAGAAGAGAAACTGGGGCTGGCCCACAGGCCACGTGGCCGTATGACCAGATCCGTACGGATCTGTCCGTACGGCCCACAAAAGAAAAAAAAACATGCAAAAAAAAGAAGAAGAAAGCATGAAAAAAAAATGTATAAAAAAAAGAGCAAACACGTGGAAAAAAAAAAGAGAAAAGAAAAGAAAGAAACAAAAAAAACAGAGAAAGAACTTTTTTCCTACAATGGGGTTTTCTTGAAAAAGGAAACTTACTTGAAGCCATTGATGGAGAAGAAGAAGAAAAGTCTTGAAGATCTTGAAGAAGAAGAACTCTTGGTCTTGAAGCCCTCTTGGGATTGTTGCAAAAGAAAGCAATAAGAGCAAGAGATCCAACCTCCTCCTTGCTTTTATAGAAGAGAGCAAACCAAAGAAGGAAAGAAGAAAGAGGTAAGTATTACTAATTAATAACCTTACAAAAAGAAAGAAATTAGAAAGATTCTTTCCCAAAAGAAAGATATCTTGAGGGATTCTCTTCCAAAAAGAAATCAATGAGAGATTTTCTCCCAAAAGATAGGATCAATAAAAGATTCTTTCCCAAAGGAAAGATATCTTGAGATATCCTCTCTCAAAATAAAGGGAACATCAGAGATTCTCTCCAAGTAAAGATATTCTTAGATATTCTCTATCCAAAGGAGATATTTTTGGATATTCTTTACTAAAATGACACCATATAAGATCTAAGCCATTCCAAAAAGCTTAAGGTCCCATGGGTTAGCCCATATGAGCCAGGTTTGACCACCTAGGCACTAAAAAAAAATAAATTGGGCTTTTAGTCAGAAAGAAATCCCTCTTACCAAGAGCATACAAAAATGGTTCCATGCCTCTTTTGAGTTGATTCGACCTTACAAAAGAGAATTCCAAGCCCCATGAGCTTCCAAAAATCAAACCATCCAGCCTCATCTACCAAATTGAGCCAGAATCTTGAAATTGACATTCCACAAAAATCCAAACCAAATCCTGGTCCCCTAACTTGCCACATACAACCTGTTAGGTCACAAGACCATCACCAAAAACCAAAACCTGATCCCCTAACTTGCCACAAACATCCTGTTAGGTTACAAGATCAAAACCAAAATTGATCCCCCAACATTCCACATACAGCTTGTTGGGTCACACGGTCAAAACCAAACCGGACCCCCTAACCTGCCACATATAGCCTGTTAGGTCACAAGGTCAAAACCCAAATTCACATCCCTGATATCATCTCCAAAACTTTGCCTCAAGATGGTACGTGATCCCTTTCACTACCATAAAATTCCCCTGGAAGCTCAAAAGGCTGCAAATACCAAAAGGAAAAACTGCTCAAAGACTCTTGGTCAAGTCACAAGCTCTCCTTCACCAAATCTCTTCGAGGCACATCGACTACAAAAGTTAAGCAACTCGTCGCTGCACCTCGAGGGGGCATTTGTTGACACCAAAAATGTCACTTTACCTCTTCAAGATCCAAAGAGCCACATGAAGTCGCAACCTGCCATAAATAGGCAATGCTACTTCCAAAAAATCAAATCGTGTCAGAATCAAACAAAAACTGCAAGATCCTTCAAGACAGCCAAAAGAGGAGTACACAAGAAGTTTCGAGCCATTTCAAAATCATTTGGCCTAACTTCGCTTCTCCGGCAGTTGAAAAGGAGCTCCCGGCGGCGTAAAGCATCGGAGACACCAAATCTTCGATCAGAGCCGATGGATGGTCTCAAAATACATCCAAAAGGCTATACGTCAAACCGACAACGTTTGACCCTACAACAACCCTCGAACAGCTAAATCAGGCCTCTCGGCGGCGTAGCTCCCTGGGACCATAGTTTCCAAGACAGAGCCTATGGATCATCTTAAAATAACTCCAATAGGTTCCCTGTCAAATTTCAAGTCAATCGGACATCGGTTGACCGCACATCAAGCCGCGACGTCTTCATCGCGACAAAAACAAGTCTACTTGTGATAGGACCCCAAATGGCTTCAAAACTCAAACAAAAGCCTATGGTTGGTCTTATTTATTGCTCAGCAGGCTTCACCTCATATTTCAGGTCATTCCGACATCGTTTGACCCAGTTTCAGCTTCTGACGGAAAATCGGTAGCTCTGCGCGACAAAGTCTTCAGCTTTCTCAGAAAATTGAAAACTTTGCAAAATAAAATGCAAGGATTCTCATCAGGTTTTCTACAGGGAAATCAGGCCAATAAACGATAAAAATGTCAAGGAAAAATACAGAAGAAAAAAGAATAGAAAAACAGCAAAAACGGAAACAAAACGGGACAAAAAGGGGGAAAATCCCTCCAGGGTCGCAGACCCCTGCGACCCTGGAACCCTGGATTGCCGGGTGGGCCCCGGAAACTTCGTTTTTTGGCATTTTTTCGCGATTCGAAGCATCCAACCTCTGATATTTTCCAAAATTCATACTTTTGAGACACCAAATCCTTTGACATCCGTCAAAATCACGGGTCAATCTTCAAGAGTATCGAAATCAACATTGATCGCCAACCGGTCAACCAAAAAGTGTGCTTTCTACCCGACCGATCGAGAAATCGACAGGGTAGATGGCACCGACCCGCTGTTGGCAACCAATACCTGAAGTTACATGGTCATCTGATGCCGATCTACATGAAGATCCATCATTGATCATCACCAGAAGAATCCCAAAAGATGCGGCACGGCCTGCGACTCTTCAACTGTTCGGCGACCACTTAATGCGATTAATTGACTAGCTTTATTACAGTCATTAATCCATTTCTTTGGACAGCCCAATCATAAGCAAGCATTCGGGAGTTACAAGTCAAGAGATTCATGGCATTTAACCCATGAAACTCCTCCCATCATGGCGATTAAAGGCGATTAAAAGCCCTCAATCTCCTCCGACCAATCAGAAGCCAAGAAAAAGGAGTTACAAAATAAAGAATTCAATCTTGTAACTCCTCCCTTTATGTAGCTTTATGACAATTAAGGCTCATAAATCCTCCTAAATGGCTTCCTAAAAGCCTATAAATAGGAGAGCATTCCAAAGAACTCCAGATCGAAAAAATCACAGAGATCATTGGAAAAAGAAGACAGATCCCAAATCAGAAAAAAAGCATAGAAATCCAGAGAAAGAAAGAAAGAAAACTCTGCGGAAGTTCTACACCGACCACCGCTACAAGGTGACAAAAGTCCCTTGGGGGGTACCCCCCCAAGGTCCTTGCCTTCTCCTTCTACCTCCAATGGCTTAGACGTGGCTTTTCAGCCCGTCCACTTGGCTTTTTATTGGACATAGGACCTCCTTTTGGTCTTTGTCCTCTAAAAACCTGAGGTTATAGCCAAGCCAAGCGAATCAATAGCATCCTTTGTTCTCATATGCATGGATGATGGCGAAGTCCATATATGGCTTGCGACCGTCAATCTGAACGGTTCCTCCACAATCTCTTAAGAAGTTAGATCCTCATTTTCTTGTTTTTCATTGTAGTTTGTATTTTTTTAAAAGAGACAAAAATCACAACTCTTGTCTTTCATTATTGATAAGAATTGTAAATCGGCTATAAACGCCAAAATCGGCTATAAACGCCAAAAATCGGTTATAAACGCCAAAATCGGCTATAAATGCCAAAAAAACCGCCTTTCACGGCAAATCAAGAAAATGTCTCTTTTCTTAAATATATTTGCAATGGAAAACTTAAAAGAAGTTGATTTCTTTTTTACTTGCGAAGGTTGATCTCCGGATCACCACTTGCAATTCCAAGTAAAAAATAGAAAATCTAGCACACCCACACAAAAAAAATGTTGATACACGCCTTTGCCCCCTAGTTATGAAAGGGTCGGGTCCAACGGACTCCCACGTCCGCCGACCTCGATAGAACCGAGCAGAAGCGCTATCCATCATATACAAAAGGACTTTTATACCCGGTTCAAAAGATTTTCTTAAAATTGACTTATCATGGTTCAACTTCATTCTTTCCTTGTAGATCTTGGCATTCTCATAGGCATCATTTCTAAGTTCTTCCAACTCATTGAGTTGCAATTTGCGCAGAGTACCCACAGTGGGTAAGTCAAAATTGAACTTCTTAATGGCCCAATAAGCTCTATGCTCCAATTCAACAGGCAAGTGGCATGCCTTTCCATAGACCAACCTATATGGGGGCATCCCAATAGGAGTCTTGTAAGCAGTTCGATAGGCCCATAATTCATCCAATAGGTGCAAAGACCAGTCTTTTCGATTTGGATTGATTGTCTTTTCCAAAATTTATTTAATCTGCCTGTTCGAAACTTCTACTTGGTCACTGGTCTGTGGGTGGTAGGGCGTAGTAACCTTATGAGTAACAGAGGACTTTTTCATCAGATGGTCAAAGGTGCTATTGCAGAAATGGGTTCCACCATCACTGATAATTGCCCTGGGTGTACCAAACCTAGAAAATATGTATTCTTTCACAAATTTGATCACCACATGGCGATCATTCTTTCTAGTAGGTATTGCTTCCACCCATTTAGAAACATAGTCCACCGCAAGTAAAATATACAAATTGCCAAAAGAGCTTGGAAATGGCCCCATGAAGTCAATTCCCCACACATCAAAAAGTTCCACCACAAGTATGAGATTCAAGGGCATCATGTTCCTCCGATTGAGCTTGCCAAGCTTTTGACACCTCTCACAGTTCAAACAGAAAGTATGGCAATCTTTAAAGATTGTGGGCCAGTAAAATCCACACTGCAAACCTTTAGCAGCTGTCTTTTTCAAACTAAAGTGGTCCCCACATGCATGATCATGGTAGAATGAAATGATAGAGTAATGGTCATGATCAGGAATGCATCTCCTGATGATCTGGTCCGGGCAGTATTTAAAAAGATACGGATCATCCCAGAAAAAATACCTGACCTCAGCTAGAAATTTTGATCGATCCTGTTTTGACCAATGGGTGGGCATCTCCCTTGTAACAAGGTAATTGATTATGTCTGCAAACCAGGGGATTTGGAAAATACTGAGCAATTGTTCATCAGGAAAATTTTCATGCAGATGGACCTCATCTGATGGCTCTAAAGGTAACCTCGAAAGATGGTCTGCTACAACATTCTCACATCCTTTCTTATCTCTTATTTCCAAATCAAACTCTTGTAGCAGAAGGATCCACCAGATCAATTGGGCTTTTGCAACTTTTTTGCACAGAAGGTATCGCAAAGCTGCATGGTCCTGTAGATGATGACTTTGGATCCTAACAAGTAGGACCAGAGTTTCTCGAAGGCAAAAATCACAGCGAGCAATTCTTTTTCGGTGGTTGTGTAATTTAGTGGTGCATCATTGAGGGTCCTACTTGCATAATAAATCACATGAGCTAGCTTCCCAACCCGTTGACCCAAAACAGCTCCAATAGCAGTATCGGTTGCATCACACATTAGCTCAAATAGAATGGTCCAGTCAGGTGGTTGAATTATAGGGGCTAAAGTTTTCAGTATCTAAAAGGCCTTTAGACACTTCTCATCAAATTCAAATGGGGCCTCTTTTGTCAGCAATTGGCATAAAGGTTTAGCAATTTTACTGAAATCCTTGATGAATCTACGATAAAAACCGACATGGCCCAGGAATGATCGAATCTGCTTAACTGATTTTGGTGGTGGCAATTTGGAGATCAAATCAATTTTTGCTTTGCCCACCTCAATTCTATTATCAGAAATAATGTGTCCCAGAACTATGCCCCTTTTGACCATAAAATGACATTTCTCCCAATTTAAGACTAGATTCTTTTCTTTGCATCTTTCAAGCACAAGGGATAAATGATGTAAACACTCCTCAAAAGAATTACCAAAGACTGAAAAATCATCCATGAATACCTCAATGAATCTTTCTATCATGTCAGAAAATATGCTCAACATGCATCTTTGAAAAGTGGCTGGTGCATTGCATAGCCCAAAGGGCATGCGTCTATAAGCAAAAGTACCAAATGGACAGGTGTAGGTGGTTTTTTCCTAGTCCTCAGGTGCAATTGGAATTTGATTGTAACCAGAATAACCATCAAGAAAACAATAATATGCATGACCGGCTAGCCTTTCGAGCATCTGATCCATGAATGGGAGGGGAAAATGATCTTTCCGAGTAACTGAGTTCAACTTCCTATAATCAATGCATACCGTCCATCCAGTCTGTATTCGAGTGGGTACCAATTCATTGCCCTCATTTTGAACCACTGTTATTCCAGATTTCTTTGGTACCACTTGAACCGGGCTCACCCATGCACTATTAGATATTGGGTAAAGCACCCCTGTATCAAGTAATTTTAAGACTTCTGATCTGACCACTTCCTTCATTGCAGGGTTCAGTCGCCTCTGTGGTTCACGAGAAGTTTTAGCATTTTCTTCCAAATGGATTCTATGTTGGACCACAGATGGGCTTATTCCTTTGATATCTGCGATGGATCACCCTATAGCTTCCTTGTGTCAATCCAAAATTTTCACAAGTTTTTCCTCTTGGACAAGGTCCAAGTCTGAAGCTTTAATCACTGGAAGGGTTTCTAGCGGGCCTAAAAACACATATTTCAAGATATTCGGCAACTGCTTGAGTTCTAACTTAGGGGCTCTACAATCGATGGAACAGGTGGGGAAGCAGATGGAGTCAGAATCTCATGCTTCAGTTGCCACCTGGAGCAGTCCATGGAAGGGGTTAAGTCTAATAGTGCATTGACATCCTCAATATGTCCATCTACATCAAAATCACTTCCAAACTGGGCTAGACAAGCCTCTAGCGGATCTTCAAGTTTCAAATGGGGTAAGTGATTTTCCACCAATTCATGAGTGTAACTAACTTCAAAAACCCCATCGGCCTCATAAGGAGGTTACTTACTGACATTAAAAATGTTCACTTGAACTGTCATGGTTCCAAAAGAGATTTGCATCACTCTATTCCTACAATTGATCAAGGCATTTGAGGTGGCTAGGAATGGTCGTCCCAAAATTACTGGAATTTTGGGTTCAGCCCCAAATGTGTGTTTGGTATCCAAGACAACAAAATCGACAGGAAACACAAAGTCCTTGACTTTGATCAGAACGTCTTCGACTACCCCCTTGGGGTATCGAATCGATGCATCAGCTAATTGCAAAGTCACATGTGTCTTTTTCAACTCCTCCAAACCTAATTCTTCATAAATAGAGAATAGAAGAAGGTTCACACTATCACCCAAGTTTAGCAAAGCTTTCTCTATGTGATGGTCCCCTATCTGGCAAGAAATGGTAGGACACCCTGGGTCCTTATATTTTATTGGGGTTGGACAGGAAATGATTGAGCTAGCTTGTTAGGCTAGAAAAGCCTTCTTGGGCACATTTGTAGTCCTTTTAAAGGTACAAAGGTCCTTCAGAAATTTTATATAGGCCGGAATCTGTTGGATAGCCTCAAGTAGTGGAATATTGATCCTCACTTGTTTGAATACTTCTAACATTTTATCCAACTGAACAGTTGATTTTACTGGACCTAACCTTTGTGGGTATGGTGCCTTGGGAACATAGGTCCTAGGAGTGGGCTCACTAGGTGATGGTTCAGCATTGATTTAGTCATCTTTTACTAGCTCTGGTTCTATCATGGGTTCAACATTCACAATTTGTTTCTCACTTTTCACTTTCTCACGTGATTCTTCCTCAGGTTCCTTGGGTAGTTCCACCTTGTTATCCACCTGTGTACCCGACTTAAGAGTGATAATGGATTGGACTTGTTCCTGGCCTTTTCCTTTTATATCATGAATGACTTGGCCCTTGGGATTGGGTTCAGGTTGACTAGGGAAGGTTCCCTTATCTCTAGCACTGATGGAGTTGGCCAGTTGGCCCATCTGATATTCCAGTTTTGCAATTGATTGTGTGGTAGCATTCAAACTCTGAACAGTGTTTTGCTGGAACTGGAGGGTATTCTGAGCTAACAGTTTCATGGTTTCCTCAAGAGAATCTATCCGCTGATTTTGCGGATTGGGGATGAAATTGGGCTTTTGGAAACCTGGTGGGGCATTGGATTGAGATTGAATGGGCTGAAATTGATGTGATTGTGATGGGCCACCCTGAGTTGGACCCTTGGTCCAAGAAAAATTAGGATTATCCCTCCAACCTGGATTATATGTGTTGGAGTATGGGTCATACCTCTGACGATTATCAAAATGAGTGTTGATGAGTTCACAAAAGATACACTTTTATAGCATTATTTTATGAGTTTTCAAAGATAAAAGAACTCAAAATAATATTTTTAGCATAAAAATCATAAATTTCCTCCCCATCATGCTTTGCTCATATCTTTCCATTATAGATGGTCATTTGTATGCATATGAGTTCCAATGGCTTCCATAGAAAATATGTTAAAAAAATACTCTCAATTATGTTAATTTCTCTTTGTAGGTGTTAATTGAAGATTAATTTGAAGATTAAAGTTGAGATTCAAGAGTTAAAGAGAGTAAGGATAAGTTTGGAAGACAATTGGATAAAGAGATGACAAAGTTAGACCAACAATAAGAAGAAAAATAAAAGACCTAGGTTGGTATTTTGACCATATCTTTTTACTCGGGTATCCGATTGAGGTGATCTCAGAAGCATTGGAAAGCTTGTTCTAGGATCTACAAATCATATTTCACGACATTTTTCCTAATTCAGACGTTTTGGGGGTCAAAATCGTGCATCAATCTGGAAACTATTTTCTAACTCGAGAATGACATTCATATGTTCATATTTTCATTCTTGTCTAGTCCCACATCGGAAAGAAATCAAAAGAGAGCAAGGCAAATGTTTCTATATAAGGAAGGGAGCTCTAGACATTATACACACAAGCAAGGAGAGCCCCTTCCTCTTTACTTAAGCTTTTCATGTAATTGAGAGCAATTGTAGAGAGAAAGTGAGGAAAGCCTTGTAAAAATTAAAGATTTGGAATGGAATTGAAAGCTTTATCTTCTCCAATGGGTGGCTAATTCCTTTGATTGGATCTTCTAGGTGAAGCTAAGTTGATCCTAATCCTTTTGCTTATGCTCTTTATTTTAATTACCTTGTTTATGTTCTTAATATGTTAGAGTAGATTTTTCTTCATTGCATTGTGCAACCTTCCATGCTTAGTTTCTATATTAGCATTCTTTTTACTATCTATGCTTAGGTTTGATAAATCATGCTTAGGAGTTAATATCTTTTGATGGTTTATGCTTACTTTTGATAGATAGTCATTAGGAATCTATTCTTTTATGAAGGGAAGAAAATCTTAGCTATTAGATTGTTAATTTTTATCTTAGAGGTTTTAAAGTTATATTTTTCAAATCTAAGCATTGATTTGTAATTAGATTTGAGTAATCTTTTTTGGGAAAAAAGAAGAGCATTAGTGTTGGATTAGTGTCACTTAGTGGATTCTAGATGATTCAATCATCCATTAGTATTGCTTGTTTCTTGTTTTATTACTTTAGTTTGATTCTATTCACTTTCTCACACACTTATTCACTTGTTTTGATTCTCACACTCCATTTCTCTATTCACACCATTAATTATACATTTGATTTTACACTACTTTAGCATATTTCTTTTTCTCTATCCACTCATTTTCTATCTTTCACTTGTTATTTTCACACACTTATTCATTTGATCTATCTAATATTTCTTCATTGTTCTTGTATTAACCTTGTTATTTTTTTTGGTCATTGACTTTGTTACTAACTTGTTACTTAGCTTGTTCTCACTTGACTTTTTCTATTTTTACTAACATCTTTTTGTTATCCAGTTCTTGTTTTCTTTTAGTTTGCATTTTTTTTTTATTTTCCTTGTTATAATTTTTTTTTTGTTTCCATTGTTAGCTATATTTGAGTTGATACTCCTTTTCATTGATCATTGTTAGTTTCCTTGTAACAATCCTTGTGGGAACGATATTCGGACTTCCATAGTCTATATTACTTGAGACAACCGTATACTTGCGGAAATCGCCATCAAGTTTTTGGCGCCGTTGCCGGGGATTGAAGTACTTAGGAACCCTTCATTTTAAGGATTTTCAACTCTCATATAGCTTAGTTGCATTTTTATTCTTTCTTTTAGTTTTCATTGCGGATTCTACACATTTTACTTGTTTGTATTTTCAGGGATTCCGCGGTTGGAGCAAGGAAAGAGGAAAAGAGCAACCAAAGAACTCTAACTTAGGAATTTAATTTGCTTTCTTAGAAAATCTTGTATTAGGATTCATTTCAAGTTTGTAATAATTTTTAAAGTTCATTTAATTTTCAAAGCATTGTAATAATTAAGGAAGGAGGATGGTTGGACGATACCGTCGCGGCCCCCCAAGTTCGTACACCGAAATTGGTGTCGGTGGCCTGGGTCGACTTCAACCGAACTCCCCCCAATTTAGTTTGGGAGGTGCGTATTTCGATACACCCACGCATCCCCCGTTAGTGGGTTAATTTTGTTGGTTGTTTGATTGTTTAATTGCTTTATAGTGCTTAATCATTTTCAAACACACAAAGTAATTGGGAAAGCACCCACTTAGTAAGGGCAATCATACCCCCAACAAGATAAGGATTGGATTTCATCACCATTTCCTTGCCCATAGGAACTCATTTTCCTCACTACTTAGGAATCCTTAGCCTTAAATAAAATTTGAGTAGAAACATGACCGTAGGACACGAGCTCATTAAGAGAAGACCATCAAAGGTTGTACCATTTGCGCTCCTTGACGGAAATCGGTGCCTAGAATAGCCTTGTCCCTTAAGGGAGACAGTTCATCTGTTCTAGGAGTTTGGTATTTAAGCGGACCCTTTGCCACGCACATCATGATCACACCAATCCCCTGGGGGCTTGCCTGGCCGACTACGTTTCATAGGACCGGATTGGAGGCCTAGGTGTACTCTTCACAGTTAGGAGCTGTCTAGTTTAAACTTAGGTAGCCTTAGTTAAGCATAGTTTGGTTTGTTTTTCAAAATCATTTTGTTTTGCTTGTTTGTGTTTAAGCATTAATCCTCGTTCATCATCACTTGAGCGGACCATCACTTTTGGAGTTGAGCGGTAGTTTATGCACAATTGGTTACGTGTGCAGGGTCGTTTAGAGAGCTTCAATTTATTCGATATCCCTGTTGAGAATTTTGCAGACCCCATTGCCATTGAGGAAATGGCTGACGGAAACCCACACCCCCAACCCATGACTCTTAGGGAGTACATGTACCCAACCCGATCTACCCAGCCCTCATGCATCGTCATACCCACCACGAATGCCTCATTTGAGCTGAAATCCGGCTTAATCCAAATGTTACCAATTTTCCGAGGGGTGGAAAATGAGAACCCATATCAGCATGTGAGAAAGTTTGAGGAAATCTGTGGGACCATGAAGTATAACCATATGTCTGAAGAAGCCCTTAAGCTTAGGTTGTTCCCATTCTCGCTGAAGGAGAAGGCGAAAGCATGGCTTTACGCCCTACAGGCTAATTCCATAAACACATGGGAGGGACTAGTCGAGGCCTTTTATAAAAGTTTTATTCAAAACAAAAAACGGCCTTCATTAGACATACCCTGAACAGCTTCCACCAACTGGGGGGAGAAACCATGTATGAGTACATGGAAAGGTTCAAAGACTTACTGTTACAATGCCCGCATCACGGATTCAAAAAGATCCGGCTAGTCCAAATCCTTTATGAAGGACTAGACTATCCCACCAAGACCGTGCTGGAGTCTTTCTGCAACGGAGTTTTCACTCAAAAGACAGCTGACCAAGCTTGGACATACCTTGAGGAGGTCGCTGAGAACACTCTCCAATGGGAACCTATCAAAGAGGATCCCAAAAGACCCATTGTTGCAGAAAAAAGGGGCATGCATAGAGTGGAACCCAAATTCGAGGCTGAGGCCAAATTGGCCACGCTGACAAGGAGATTAGAAGCCCTTGAAATGAACCAGACCTGTCAGCAGACCACCCCAAAGACCCTGGAATCATTAAAGATGAGCCAAGCAGTTAGTGACCCTACTGCCCCACCCTACACCAATTGTGGAGACTTTACCCATCCTGGATCCCAATGTAGAGCATTCTTTGGTCAAAGTCAGAGTGAGAGTATGGAGGAGGTGAGTGCACTTTACCAGAATACTAGATATGAGCGGCCAAGGTATGATCCATATTCGAATACATACAATCCTGGTTGGAAGGATAATCCTAATTTTTCATGGACCAAAGGATAACACCAAGGAAACCCTTCTCAGCCAATGGCCCAGCATATGCCACCTCCGGGATACCAAAAGCCTCAAGTACCCCAAGTGTCATAGGGACCACCCATGGTCCAAGGTTATCAGAATCTTAATCCCCAGAATCAGCAGATAAGTTCTCTAGAGGACACAATGAAAATGTTAGCCCAAAATACCCTCCAATTCCAGCAAAGCACTACTCAGAATTTGAATGCCAATACCCAGTCCATTGCCAAGCTGGAATACACTGTCAGTCAGTTGGCTAGGTCAATAGCTCAAAGAGACAAGGGTACCTTTCCAAGTCAACCCGAAGCCAACCCCAAAGGCCAAACTTCAACTGGCCAATTTGTTGTCCATGATGACAAGGGCAAAGTCCATGAGCAGGTCAATGCGGTGCATGTAGCTACCACCCGTAGAATGGCCTCAAGGGAGGCTGACATACCAGAAGAGGACCCTAGGCAATCTGAACGGACCCAAGTGAGGAGGGAGCATGTAGTTTTGGAAGAAGAACCTGAGGAACAAAAGAAGGACCCAGAGCCTACAAAGGAACCTGAGAAACCAGTAGGAGTTGCCTCACCAAGTGAGCCCCCTCCTAGATCCTTTATTCCTAAGGCCCCATACCCTCAGAGGCTAGGTCAAATGAAAAATAATGTCCAGTTGGATAAGATCCTTGAAGTGTTCAAGCAAGTGAGAATTAACATCCCACTGTTAGAAGCCATCCAACAGATCCCGACTTATGCCAAAGTCCTCAAAGATTTATGCACATTCAAGAGGATAACCAATGTACCGAAAAAAGCCTTTCTTGCCCAGCAATGCAGTTCCATCATTACCACTTCAACCCCAATCAAATACAAGGACCCTGGGTGTCCTACAATTTCTTGTCAAATAGGGGATCATCACATAGAACAGGCTTTGTTGGACTTGGGTGCGAGTGTCAACCTGCTCCCGTATTCAATATACGAGGAGTTAGGTTTAGGGGAGCTGAAACCGACCAAGGTGACCTTACAACTAGCTGATGCTTCAATTAGGTACCCCAAAGGTGTTGTTGAGGATGTTTTGATCAAGGTAGGTGAGTTTGTTTTCCCGGTGGACTTTGTAGTCCTTGATATACAACCACCAATAAGAAATGTCATGAAGATCCCGGTAATTTTAGGGAGACCATTCCTTGCCACTTCCAATGCCCTGATTAATTGTCGAAATGGTGTGATGCACCTATCATTTGGGAATATGACAGTCCAGATAAACATTTTCAACGTTGGCAAGCAACCCAGAGATGAGAGTGATTATGAAACTTGTGAGGTGAGTTACCTAGAGGAGCTTATTGAGAGTGTAGGATCACAGTTAGTTTGTGAGGACCCACTAGAGGCCTGTCTTGCACATTTTGGAGGTAACATTGATGTTGAGAATAACATTAAAGAAGTAAATGCGTTACTGGATTCTGCCCCTGCTTTTGAGAGGAGTCAATGGCAACCCAAGCCAGAGATCTTGACTCCATCGGCTGCCCCACCTGTTCCATCAATTGAAGAACCGCCCAAGCTCGACCTAAAACCACTACCTGACACCCTCAAGTATGTGTTTTTGGGCCCAGCTGATACTCTCCCTGTCATTATAGCCTCGGACTTGGAAAAAGTCCAGGAACAACAATTGATTGAGATCCTGAAGAATCACAAAGAGGCTATAGGCTGGACAATTGCTGATATAAAAGGAATAAGCCCATCTGTGGTTCAACATCGGATCCATTTGGAAGAAAATGCAAAAACTTCCAGAGAACCACAGAGGCGTCTTAATCCATCAATGAAGGATGTCGTAAGAGTGGAGGTTCTGAAACTACTGGATTCAGGTATCATTTACCCTATTTCGGACAGCTCATGGGTGAGCCCAGTCCATGTTGTGCCAAAAAAGTCCGGGATAACTGTTGTGAAGAATGAGGGAAACGAGTTAGTGCCCACAAGGACCCAGACGGGCTGGCGAGTGTGCATTGACTATAGAAAGTTAAACTTGGCCACCCGTAAAGACCATTTTCCCCTCCCATTTATGGACCAGATGCTTGAGAGACTAGCCAGTCATGCCTTTTATTGTTTCCTTGATGGATACTCAGGCTATAATCAGATACCCATAGCACCCGAGGACCAGGACAAGACAACTTTCACATGTCCTTTCGGTACATTCGCCTACCGGCGCATGCCTTTTGGGCTGTGCAATGCACCTGCAACATTTCAACGGTGTATGATGAGCATATTTTCGGACATGGTCGAGCGATTCTTAGAGGTGTTTATGGATGATTTTTCGATCCATGGGAGTAGTTTCCAAGAATGTTTGCATCACCTGAACCTTGTTTTAATGAGATGTCAAGAGAAGAATCTTGTTTTAAATTGGGAGAAGTGTCATTTCATGGTGAAAAGAGGAATTGTCCTGGGCCATGTTATTTCTGAGAATGGCATCGAGGTCGACAAGGCCAAAATTGATCTCATTTCCAACCTGCCACCGCCAAAAACAGTGAAGAACATCAGATCCTTCTTGGGCCATGCAGGTTTTTATAGACGGTTCAAGCTATAAGACCTCAATCGGAATGTCTCCATATCGAATCGTCTTTGGGAAAGCATGTCATCTGCCGGTAGAATTGGAGCATAGTGCTTACTGGGCCATCAAAATGTTCAATTTTGATTTAGCTAAAGCCGGTAACCTACGCAAGTTGCATCTCAATGAGCTGGAGGAACTTAGAAATGACGCCTATGAGAATGCCAAGATTTATAAGGATCGGATGAAGAAAAACCACGATCTATCTATTTTGAGAAAATCCTTTGTACCAGGCATGAAAGTTCTTCTGTATAATTCTCGCCTGCATCTCTTTCCAGGAAAACTGAGATCCCGTTGGACTAGACCCTTCATCGTGCACACTGTCTATTTTCATGGGGCAGTTGAGATTGAGAACCCCAAGAATGGGGATGTTTTTAAAGTCAATGGCCAGAGGTTGAAACCTTTTCTGGAGCTTAAGGACAAGGATGTCGAAGAAACCCTTCTTCAGGACCCTGTGTATATTGCATGAGTAATTTTCAGGGTCACTGACAACATGAAATTTAGAGCTGGTTGGTAGGCAACTCAATAATCATTTTTTGCATCAACCCATGGTAAGGCGTTCCAATTTTTTTTTCCCTTGTCCATTTATCTTTTCACAGTTTACATTGCATATCATTGAGGACAATGTTCGGTTTAGGTTTGGGGGTGTTGCACTGCATTGCACACATGTATTTGCCTGTAAATATTTAGATTTTAAAAAAAAAATTCAATTTCTTTTTCTTTTCTCAAAAAAAAAATTCCAAAAATTTCCATGGGATTTTAGCTTGTTAATAAGTTTCGATATCTTAGTTTAGTATACTATCCAAATCCTAAAAAGAGTGTCACAAAATCAAGTCTTGGAAATTTTTTTGCACATTTAGCCACATGAAGTGTAGTCTAAGTGAAGAGTGGGCACATTTGAGTGACCCTGACAAATCACTAGTAGAGACTAAACCAATTGAGTGTAGAGCCTTTCTAGTCCTCCAAGGTAAGGACTCTTCTGCGCTAATTCCGAGTAGAATGAAGAGCTACTCAAACTCGTAGTTTTTGGCACATTTCTTTTATCTCATTAGTGCCTATTTTTCCAACCATCGAGGGTGTCATCAAAATTGCGAACTAACCTTGACTTGTAGCTTGTGAACACCTTTCTAGACCTGGTAAAGTGAAGATAGGCAATCTAAAATTAAAACCCCGTAGCCATTAAAAACCTACCTATAAAAATATTTCCCTAGTAACTCTTTTTGAACCTTTATCCTTTATGCATTTTTCCTTAAAATTCCCAAAGCCTCTCCACCCAAATGAAAAGCCTTCAACCCATTGTTTTTGAGAAGTGTAAGGAAAAGATGAAGAAAGAAGGAAGTGTGCATTGATGATACTTCACATGATCTATCCAAGGAAAAAGTCTTCTCAAAAAAAAAAAAAGGGAAAGAAAAAAAAGAAAAAGAAAAAGAAAGGAAAGTTGAAATTCATGGGAAGACAAGAAAACAAAGAACAAAAAAAAAAAAGGGTGAAGAGGAATCAAAGAAAAATCCTTCAAAGAAAACTTAAGACTTTACCTTCTCAGAAACCCTAAAACCTCATTTTCCATATTTTTACCAAACCCTTTCCCCTAACCCCATTACAACCAATAAAAGACCTATTGGATTTCAGGAAAAGTTAGGATGTTCAACAAGTGAGAAGTTGAGTGAGCATTTTCACCGTCAGTTAAATGGTTGTTCTTTCCATGAGATAAATTCTTTAAAAATTCTTTGTTCTCAAAAGATATGTTAGTCCTTTTGCCTTGCCAATACTCACATATAGAGTGATAAGTCAGAAAATCTAAGCGATTTTATTTCCGAGAGTATGACTGTGAGACTTGAGTCAAAACGAATGGATTTAGAAGGTGATCAAAGTTGTGTTTTCTCAGAACCCAAAACCGCACAAGTGTTGGCTAAACTCACTCAAATACACTAGTCCGGGACTTGAGCATCATTGAAAGATTTTTAGCAATTGGATAGTGTTCAAAACTTTCTCTCATTTTTATTAGCTTGCTAAAAACCCGAGGATATAAATAAAAAGAATTTTGTGGGATTTATTCGCTGAAAACCCTCATGAGACAAAACTTGTCTACTAAGGGAAACTTAGGGGTTTAAATGGCTTGTTGCACGAACTAAGTGCAGCCGCGATTCCTGCGAAAGTGAGTTAGGATTTTTTTTTATCGTTTTCTGCATTTAGTTAGTTTTCTTTTATTTTGCTCGGGACTAGCAAAATGTAGGTTTGGGGTTATGATGAGTACACAAAAGATACACTTTCATAGCATTATTTTATGAGTTTTCAAAGATAAAAGAACTCAAAATAATATTTTTAGCATAAAAATCATAAATTTCCTCCCCATCATGCTTTGCTCATATCTTTCCATTATAGATGGTCATTTGTATGCATATGAGTTCCAATGGCTTCCATAGAAAATATATTAAAAAATACTCTCAATTATGTTAATTTCTCTTTGTAGGTGTTAATTGAAGATTAATTTGAAGATTAAAGTTGAGATTCAAGAGTTAAAGAGAGTAAGGATAAGTTTGGAAGACAATTGGATAAAGAGATGACAAAGTTAGGCCAACAATAAGAAGAAAAATGAAAGACCTGGGTTGGTATTTTGACCATATCGTTTTACTCGGGTGTCCGATTAAGGTGATCTCAGAAGCATTGGAAAGCTTGTTCTAAGATCTACAAATATATTTCACGACATTTTTCCTAATACAGACGTTTCGGAGGTCAAAATCGCGCATCAAGCTGGAAACTGTTTTCTAACTCGAGAATGACATTCATATGTTCATATTTTCATTCTTGTCTAGTCCCACATTGGAAAGAAATCAAAAGAGAGCAAGGCAAATGTTTCTATATAAGGAAGGGAGCTCTAGGCATTATACACACAAGCAAGGAGAGCCCCTTCCTCTTTACTTAAGCTTTTCATGTATTGAGAGCAATTGTAGAGAGAAAGTGAGGAAAGCCTTGTAAAAATTAAAGATTTGGAATGGAATTGAAAGCTTTATCTTCTCCAATGGGTGGCTAATCCCTTTGATTGGATCTTCTAGGTGAAGCTAAGTTGATCCTATTCCTTTTGCTTATGCTCTTTATTTTAATTCCCTTGTTTATGTTCTTAATATGTTAGAGTAGATTTTTCTTCATTGCATTGTGCAACCTTCCATGCTTAGTTTCTATATTAGCATTCTTTTTACTATCTATGCTTAGGTTTGGTAAATCATGCTTAGGAGTTAATATCTTTTGATGGTTTATGCTTACTTTTGATAGATAGTCATTAGGAATCTATTCTTTTATGAAGGGAAGAAAATCTTAGCTATTAGATTGTTAATTTTTATCTTAGAGCTTTTAAAGTTATATTTTTCAAATCTAAGTATTGATTTGTAATTAGATTTGAGTAATCTTTTTTAGGAAAAAAGAAGAGCATTAGTGTTGGATTAGTGTCACTTAGTGGATTCTAGATGATTCAATCATCCATTAGTATTGCTTGTTTCTTATTTTATTTACTTTAGTTTGATTCTATTCACTTTCTCACACAATTATTCACTTGTTTTGATTCTCACATTCCATTTCTCTATTCACACCATTAATTATACATTTGATTTTACACTACTTTAGCATATTTCTTTTTCTCTATCCACTCATTTTCTATCTTTCACTTGTTATTTTCACACACTTATTCATTTGATCTATCTAACATTTCTTCATTGTTCTTGTATTAACCTTGTTATTTTTTTTTTGTCATTAACTTTGTTACTTAGCTTGTTCTCACTTGACTTTTTCTATTTTTACTAACATCTTTTTGTTATCTAGTTCTTGTTTTCTTTTAGTTTGTATTTTTTTTATTTTCCTTGTTATAATTTTTTTTTTGTTTCCATTGTTAGCTATATTTGAGTTGATACTCCTTTTCATTGATCATTGTTAGTTTCCTTGTAACAATCCTTGTGAGAATGATATTCGGACTTCCATAGTCTATATTACTTGAGACAACCGTATACTTGCGGAAATCGCCATCAAGTGTTTTTGATAAAGCGCATTCACCTCCTCAATAAACTCGGTCTGACCCAAAGTTGTAGGGTCAATCCCTTCATTCATGGCCTGATTATATTTCAATGACTCCAAAGTGTTTGGAGTAGGCTTTTGGTTCAGTTCTAAGGCCTCTATTCTCCTCACCAGTGTAGCCAATTTGGCATCTGCCTCAATTTTGGGTTCAATCTTGAACATTCCCCCTTTTTCAGGAATGGTGGGTTTGATGCGCTCCCTCTTGATAGGGGCCCACTGCAATGTGTTTTCAGCGGTTTCTTCCAAAAATGTCCATGCTTCATCCGCTGTCTTCTGTGTAAACTGCCCACCATAGAAAGATTACACCATTTGCTTAGTAGGGTAATCCAAACCCTCATACATGATCTGGACCAATCGAATTTTCTCGAATCCATGGTGGGGACACTGGATTAAGAGGTCCTTGAACCGTTCCAAATAACCGCAAACTGTCTCCCCTTCTATTTCATGTAATCCATTGATGGCCTGCCTAATCGAAGCGGTTTTCTACTTAGAGTAGAATTTTTTGTAAAATTCTTCGACTAGCCTGTCCCATGTAGTGATGGACGTGGCCTGTAAGGCATAAAACCAAGCTTTAGCCTTTTCTGTTGGGAGAAAGAAAATAATCTAAGTTTAAGGGCCTCTTCAGTCATGTTATTAATTCTTATGGTCCCACAGATGTCCTCAAATTCCCTGACATGTTGATATGGGTTTTCCTGGTCTAGCCCACGGAATACTGGGAGCATCTGGATCATGCCAGATTTCGACTTAAATGTGGCATTGGTCTGAGCCAGGGTGATGCAGGACGGTTGAGTTGTCCTGGTGGGGTACATGTAGTCCTTCAAAGTCATGGGTGGGTTCACTTGATCAGCCATCCTAACAATTTCTTCAAAGATGGAAGACTTTCCGACAACGGTTAAGGCTAAATCGGGCTCTATCCTTACTAACCTTTTACTCTTGCGTACCCATAATTTCTCTCTCTCGGGTCTAGAACGCATGCATCGGGATTAACCTTAAAGAAATGCAAGCATAATCTATGTGCGGGGCCCTAATGGTCTTATTAGATGATGCACAAGTAGTCAAGTACAAAGATTGAGCACAAAAAATTATCCTAGGGTTAGCCTAACTCTCTAGACAGCTCCTAACTGGTTTGAAGAGTGCACTAAGGCCTCCAATCCGGTCTTATGAAGTCAAAACGACCAGGTAAGTCCCCAGGATGAGTGGTGGGGTCACAATGCACTTGGCAAGGGTCCCGCTTAAGAACCAAACCCCTATAACAGAGACTGCCACCATTTTTGGTAGGGACAGGATTTACCTAGACATCAACTTGACCAAAGAGCGCAACTGGTGCAACCTTTTGTGGTCTTCGTCCTATTGAGCTCGAGTCCTATGGTCTCGTTGCTACTTGATTTTAATTAAAGTTAGGATCCTAATATGAGAGATGATTAACCTAAATCAGCAAGGATCTGGTGATGAAATCCATTCCTTATCTTTTTGGGGTGGATTGCCCTTAACTAAGTGTGTGTCCAATTAAATGGTGTGTCAATCAAGCATTCACACTTTGCAAAAATTAAATCATCGAATCCCACTTGCAGAAAAAGATTCGTGGGTTAAGGAAAGAAAAATCTTACAGTAAATCCACGCAAACCTTTAAACTGTGCAAGCTTAACCTCTTTTGGCAAATTTTGCGATTCTGAGAGCAACTTGTTTGCTTTGAGCAAATCCTTGCAATTTCCTTATCTTTTTTATCAAATCTCCACACATTGCAAACTTTCCAAAAAAAAAATTTTCTTGTTAGTAATTCCTAAAATAAAGTACTACCCTAATCTTAAACAAAGAAATAGAATATGAACATTCTAATTAAAAAAAAAAATCTTAGAGATTGAAAAGTTATTTAAACTAATCAAATTAAAATTCAACTAACAAACAAAGAAAAATACAAACTAATCTAATCAAATCTAAAAATCAGTTTTTCTTTCAACTAGTTTTCTGTTAAAAAAAATCCTAAAAAAAAATATTTTTAATTTAATAATTTCGAAAATACTAGGAAAATCAGAAAAATCCAATTTTTTTCTTTAAAATAATAAAAAGAAAAAAACTACAACTAATTGCAATCAAAATAATGAAATCAAACTAAATGATTGAACACTTAATGATGCAACCTAATGACGAATGCGAATGCACAAAAAAAATCAGATTAAACTAAAAAAATTTAAAATTCCAGATTTGGCTCCCCGGCAACGGCGCCGAAAACTTGATGTAAAATTTAATTTAATTTTTTAATACTGCAAATGCACAGCTGTCTTTTTGAGACAGTGACAAATACAGGTCGAATCCCATAGGGAGCACTACTGAAATCTTTTTTTTTCTTTTACTAAATCTAATTTTTTTTAATGAATATAAAAACAGATCAAGATTTAAATGAGAGATAAAGCTACTATGCAAGATAAACAGATAACAATAATGACAAAGGTAGATCAGAGCAACAAAGAGTCCATTAATTAATTTCAATTCTCAAATCACATACTTTAATTTAATCTTTTGCCGTGCAAATAACTCAGATCAGAAACAACTCAATGTTTCTGATCCGGAAGATATTCTTTTTTTTTTAATTCAATTCTTAAACTGAAAAACCCAAGATCTCCATCACCTCATAAAATATAAATTACTTTGAATATCAGTTAACAAATTAAGCATAAAATATCAAAGGCATAAAAACCTAAGTATATTCTATCAAAAGAAGATTAATTGATTAAAAAGAAATTTAATTAAAATATAAAGTGGAGGTTTGCCTGCGGCACGAAGGCAGATCTATTATTCTACTAAACATGCATCATAGAAACATAAAGATTAAATTAAAGACATAAAATGAAAATAAAATTACTTAACTTCACTTCGTGCTCTGATCCAAAATAATTACTCATCCATTGCAAAAGATGTGATTTTCATTGAGAACTTCAATTTTACAACTTCTCCTTCACAAAGATTCTCCTTCAAAATAAATCCTTGGACATGGCCTAAGGCCACCAAAATAAAATAATGGAGAAAAGAAGTGAGTAAGAGAAGGTGTGGCTAAGAGAGAATAATTTAATAAAGAAAGATGGGATGGTTTGTTTGGACATGTGGGGGTCTTTAAATAGGGCATGAGCTCCCTATTCTTTCTCTCTAGATCCTCTTTTTTAGTATAAGAATCTCCCCTTCTTTGGTAAGTCTTCTTCTTGCTTTCCAAGCTTGCAAGATTTGGCAAATAATGGTAGAGACTTTTGGAGAGAATCTTCCAAAGCTATTTTTGTAAACTCCTTGCTTGCTCACACCTTCTAAATTTTACTTTAAACAAATCCTCATGAAAATGGACCCACTTTCTTTTATAAGTTCTTTAAATAAATCAGAAATTGAATTTGTAGCAAAGCTTGGCATGGTGTGGGACCACATGGGGACTGCACACACCTTGAAGTGGCATGGCTTGGATATTCTCTGTGAATTTCTTTTATTAATTTCTTTTTAAGGCGGGTCTCAATTAACTGAAGATTCCCTATAAGAATAAAGAGAATAATTCAGCCATAACATGTTTAAAATTCATAAATGTCATGCATGGGACCCGAATGAGATCATGCACATGAATGCACCATTGGATGATTTTCCATGAACTAATTGATGATGCAAGAATAAAAAAGCTAATTTGTGTGACACTAAGATGATGTAAACCAATGATTTCATAAAACTCATGCAAGATTGATGATTTTGAATGATTTTGACTAAAATTCCAACTTTTATGCTCAAATGCATGGAATTTTGAAATTCTATGAAATTGAGAGCAAATTACCCTAATTAAGTCCACAAGGTAACATAAAATGATCCATGAAAACTACAATTTTGTAGACTTATCAAGGAACCAACTGCCATTGCAACCTCAAAACCAAAGAAAAAGGAGGTCCCAAATGTGCAAACCAAGTCAGCTCTTCAGCCACCAAAGATAGCTGAAAACAAAGTTGCAGGTAAGAGACCTGAACTCTCTGATGCCTTCAAAGAGCAAGTAGAAAAGAAATACCCGTTCGATGAAGATGTTGAGAAATCTTCGGGGCTCTCATGGCAAATGGAAAGCTCACCTTGCCTGATCCCAAATGATCGGGAGATGTTGGCAAAACCAACGATCCTCGGTACTGTCCATACCACCAGATGATCTCGCATCCTCTCAATCAATGCTTCATTGTGAGATAGAAGATAAACGAGATGTGGAAAAACGGAGTCATCACATTTGACAAAAACTACGGGCCTGCCTCTGTCAACATGGTGTCATGTGGATAAACATAAAAATCACCAAAGAAGAAGATCACTACTTCCTTCAAGGTGATAAAAAGAATTCAAGCATCCGAAGTGCTGGTTCCTTGCCCGGCACCAGACGGACAACCCATATGGGTACATCCCGATCTCATGGAAGATGAAGATTGGGAGGTTGTCAAAACAAAGCTGACAGCTCAACAGCGAAGGCAGGCTATGAGACATCGCCTCAAGCTCAAACAGCAGGAGAAAACCCAGCCAAAACAAGAAGTCCATGAAAAGGCAGAGACCTCCTCTACCGCTTCACTGGGGGCAACAGAAAAGTCCCTTCCAGAGACTTCATAGGCGGTAAGAAAGTTCACTCTCACTGATTTCATGCCGCCACAATTCAAAAAAGAAACAAGGCAGGGAGCATCATACTGTTGTAATTCGGTAGTTGGATTCTCTAACAATGGATATGAGTCCAGTGACACCGACGAGTGGGAAGAATCCATTGAAACAGGAGAGTACCTCTCCGACGAAGAATGGGTTCCGGAAACTCACCTTATACTAGTAATTAGGTATAACCACTTATAGCGACAAGGATCCTGGTTCGATGATGAAGAAGTCCAAGAGACTGTTCAAGAAAATGTTGTTGACCCAGCACTCGTCAGTACTCCAGCGGAACCCAACCATGTTGAACCACAAGGAGCAGACGAAGAAGAAGATTTGGCTCCTATGCCTGATCTTGAAGAATATGCGAGGATCTTGCAGTGTTTTTCCCTTGAATAAGAACAGGATCGCGTCAACGAGCTTCGTCACAATCAAAACCCAGAATCGGAAGTCCCTAAAGACCACTAGGTACCTCCTCCCTTAACTCCTGAAAATGGAGAAAACTACTGGATTGATGATCCTCTTATATCCGAGGATGAGTCTGACTCCCAACAGTCCATTCCGATGACGACTCCTATCAGAGCTGCCTGCAATGTGATAGTTCGGGATAATAGCTCTTCTGAAGCCTCGTCTGGTGAGATCACTTACTCCCTGACCACGTCTGGTAGTTTATTTTCTAGAGCTACCTCTTCTCAAGTGACTTTCACTGAGATAACACCCTCTCGCTTCGTCTCCTGAGACCGTGACTTCAGAACTCACACCCTTCCCGACTAATCATCATCAAGAAGCCCCAGCTATTGATGTTTGGGATGATGAATTGGTCAGCAAAGAAAAAAAGTTGCTGGATGCTGTTCAGGACTTATTCCCAAAAAATGCTCCATGCAACGCAATCATTGTGGATGACAACTCTGCTGTAGACACATCCCCAGTAAATGAGAAACAACAGCCTCTTGATCCCGAAGGCAGTCTTCCAAATGAAGACCCTTCTCAAGAAGCTCTCAAAGTTGCTAGAGGCACCCGTTCTGGCCGGGACTACCATAAAAATTACAATCAATCTTCTTTTACTTATGTCAATCATTTGGGAAAAGATGTTGTAAATGCCCCAAGTGGCAGCAATAATGAACATACAGGCCCCAAGGAGGCTTTCAAGTATGACTTGATCGAGCACTTCAAACACATACCTGCATGATTGCACAACCTAGACTTATTGCGAGTGTCTCCGCGCACTCATGATAATCTCATTTCAAAATTACAAAAGCTGAATGAGGATGTCGACAAACATGCCCCGCAAGTCCTCCAAATTGAGATGGACTACAGGGTCGAAAAATCAGGAGCTTCCTCAAAGGGAGAAAAGAAGAAAACTGAGGGACCTTGCATTAAATGCCTCTCGGTTTAAAAAACAGCAAGTGTAACCATCGCCTTCATTAAGGAAGACCTCCTACTTGGCGAAACAAGGCACAACCGACCCCTGTACTTCACATGGTACGTCAAGGAAATGCCAATGCAAAGAGTTCAGATCGACCCAGGTTATGCACTCAACCTCATCTCCACTTCGGCTCTCAAAGAGTTGGGCATCCAACCCAACAAGCTGAGCCACACATCTGTATCTATCTTTGGATACAATGGGAGCACTCAAAGGCCTATCGACAAAATCAGGTTCAAGTTGCAAATTGGTGATCTTATCTTTGAGGTCACTGTGTATGCAATAAAAACCCCTTCATGCTACAACATCCTTCTCGGATGTCCCTGGATACACGAGAATGGTGTTGTCCCTTCAACTCTAAATCAGTGCATCAAGTTCGTTGGCGATGACGGCATGATACATTGAGTCTTTGCGGATAGAAAACCCTTCATAGGCAAAGAAGTCCACTTTGCAGACTCACAGATGTATGAAGGTGAAAAATAAGAAGAGGAGAAGGAAATAGCACCCTTTGCTAAAAATCTCATGAAAGATAAAGGCAAGGCTCCTCCACAATCACTGGAAGAAAACAAAACCTTCGGTAAATCCGAAGAGAGTAGTCAATCTCCCTTCCTCATCTCTCTCAAACCTTCAAAGCCTTTTGTCATCACAACTAAAGTGAAGAAGGCAAAGCAAAAGTCTGGGGAAAAATTTGTTGTCTCTTTCGTGTCTATCATGCAAGACACGGATTCAGATTCAAAGCCAGAAGACGACACATCATGAAGCCAAGCTGATACTCATCAAGTTCAGTCTGCTCTACCTCCAATGGAGACAGCTGCTGACGTAGAAGATCCTACGTTTGCTTCCTTACTTGTTCGGGCAGCTTCAGCAAAGGAAAAGCCGATCTTCTTCCATAGATCGGAAGCTTTTTCATCAAAATCCCTGCTTGAACCTTTCCAAAACAAAGGTAAGCCTCAACTATTTCTATATAGTCCCGTGGCACAAGCTATTATGAAGAAAATGGGCTATGATGCTCAAAATCTAGTCGGTTTGGGAGAAGGCCACGATATTCTCACGCCATTGGGGCCCGCCTTGACCAAAATCCAGCTAAAAGATTGGAGACTCTACGATCATGTAGAAAAGTCTTCACATGAGTTAGGATATGATCCCGACACTCCTCTGAGACAGTTGACACAAAGGCTGAAAAGTCGATTTGCCAACCAAGCCTCAATATCTTATGTCCATGAAGTCATCGATCTCCATGGATATCTCTTTGAAGAGTCACCTGATAAAGATTCAGGAAGCTCGTCCAATTGGTACGATTTCTCTGACGATGAAGAGGAATTGTCCGATAACACAGACATGTGGTATTCTGACCCAAAAGAACCCTCATCTCCAAAAAAAAAGTACCTTACTTCGGCCCAGTTTCAATAGGCGATTGGGACCATCTCATAACAAGTCTTGAGAAGATCATCGATCAAGAAAGACCCGTAGAAAGGAACAAAGCCTTGGTCTGGAAATGCCTTTGAAACCTTAGAAGGCTTCGTCGAGCTGGAAGCCTCTGAAAATATTATGGAGAAACCATCTTCGAATCTTCTAACAGAAGATCCTGTTCAAAAGATATACTTTGGAACGCCAGATAACCCACGTCCTGTATTCATAAGCAACAATATAAGGGAAAATTACATTTTACCACCCTAAACTATCACCCATTTTTTAATTTACCCCATAAACTTTAAAAAGTATCAATTGACCCGCTAAACTAATCCAATTGCACGGCCATTACCCCCTGAGGCCAAAATCGAGTTAAAATAGATGAAATAGAGCAACACGTGACACGCAATTGATTAGTTTAGGGGGTCAATTGATACTTTTTAAAGTTTAGGGGGTAAAGTGTGTGTCACGTGTTGCTCTATTCCGTCTATTTTAACTCAATTTTGGCCTTAGGGGTTAACGGCCATGCAATTGGATTAGTTTAGGGGTCAAGTGGTACTTTTTAAAGTTTAAAGGGTAAAGTGAAAAAGGGTGATAGTTGAGGGTGGTAAAGTGTAATTTGCTAAGAATATAAATGATGATGAGTTACCCAAGTATATCTCTTTTCTTCACGAGTTTGTTGATTGCTTTGCATGGTCTTACGCTAAAATGCGTGGCTTAGACCCCAAAGTAGCAGTCCACAATCTCAATCTTCAATAAGACATCAAGCCTGTCAAACAAGGCCAAAGAAGATTTCGTCCAAATGTGATGGATAAAACCGAACAAGAAGTTCAAAAGCTCAAAAGCGTTGGCTTAATCCGTGAGGAACAACATCCTGAATGGTTGACCAACATTGTCCCCGTGACAAAGAAAAATGGGCAGATCAGGGTCTGTATTGACTATAGAGACCTAAATGGCGTTTGTCCCAAAGATTAATTCCCGCTCCCGATACCGGAGGTAATGATTGATAATACCTGTGGATTCAAGCGAATGACATTCATGGATGGCTTCTCCGGCTACATTCAGATAAAGATGCATCCTGTAGATGAAAAACACACTTCATTTCGGACCTCATTTGGCGTGTATTGCTACATTGTCATGCCATTTGGTCTAAAAAATGCTGGCGCCACATATCAGAGGGTTACGATGAAGATATTCCAAGATATGCAGCACATGACGGTTGAATGTTATGTTGAAGACCTCGCCGTCAAAAGCAAAAGAAAAGAAGATCATCTCGAAGACCTTCGAGAAGTCTTCCTCCGGCTTCGCAAACACAAACTGCGAATGAATCCTCTGAAGTGCTTCTTCGGCGTCTCGTCGGGTAAGTTCCTCGGATTCCCAGTTCGGAAAGCTGGAATAGAACTTGACCCCATCAAAGTCAAGGCTATTCTAGAAATGCCCTCTCCAAGAACCTTTAGAGAACTCAAAGGACTTCAAGGAAGATTGGCATACATCAGACGGTTCATCTCCAATCTTTCGGGGAAGTGATGTCCATTCTCTCGATTAATGAAGAAAGGTGTGGACTTTGTCTGGGATGCTGATTGTGAAGCTACATTTCAAGATATCAAGTCATACCTGACCAAACCTCTAGTGTTAGCTACTCCTATCACTGGAAAACCATTCATCTTGTACACAAGAGCCCTCGACCATTCTCTGGGCACTCTACTCGCACAAGAAAATGATGAGAGAAAAGAAGTTGCTCTATACTATCTCAGCCGCATGTAGGTAGGTACAGAGCATCGCTACTCTCCAGTCGGAAAAGAATGCCTTGTAGTGATGTTCGACGTACAAAAGCTACGCCACTACCTGCTTTACAACACAGTCTACCTGATCTCAATGATCAACCTCTTGAAGGTCCTTGTTACAAAAGCATGTTCTCTCAATGCATGACTGGCAAAATGGTCCATCCTTCTGTCACAATTTGGTATTAGGTATGTATCGCAAAAAGCAATCAAAGGCCAAGCTCTAGCAGACTTTCTCGCAGAGCATCCATTGCCTAAAGACTCTCCACTCAGAGAAGATCTCCCAAACGAACCCGTCCACAGCATGGAGACTTCTTCACAAAATGCCTCCTGGGACATGTACTTTGACGGTGCAACCAGGACAAATAAAAAAAAAGAGCTGATCTCGGGAGTTGGCATCCTCTTTGTTAGCCCCGATAAATATATGATTCCACATGCTTTCTCTCTACTTGAACCATGCTCAAACAATGCAGTTGAGTACCAAGCTCTGATCCTAGGATTTGAACTCGCCATCGAATCTAGCTTCACTATGCTGGAAGTCTTTAGAAACTCTCAACTGATCATCAACCAGATGAATCAGAAATTTGAAGTCAAGAAGTCTGATCTGCTGCCTTACTACAAGGCGCAATTGCTTCTGCAAAAGTTTGACATCCGTCACATCCCCACATCCATAGAGGTGAAAACATCCGTACAGATGCCCTGGCCGGACTTGCCGCATCTATGGCGATCCAGGAAGGGAAAAACATGTAAATCACAGTGTGCGAGAGAAGGATCCTCCCTCTTCTTAACACACATCAAGCAATTATTGAATGCCACCAAGTGGTTGGAAGTCAGATCTCTATTCTTAGACCTTTAATCAGCGATTGGAGGGATCCGTTCATTGATTACACTATGTTAGGAATCCTACCTGAAGATCCAAAAGTACGGGTAAGCGTTCAAAGACGAGCCCCAAACTTTCATTTGGATATTCCTTTAAAAATCCTTTACAGAAAAACCTTTAACGGAGTACTTCTACACTTCTTGTCATAACAAGAGGCTGAAGAAACACTCAAAGAAGTTCATGCTAGTTTTTATGGAGCCCATCAGACTGGTCCTAAGCTCTACGATCAGATAAAAAGGTTAGGTTATTATTGGTCTACCATGGTGGCTGACGCAATGCAATTTGCTAAGTGCTGCTAACAATGCCAAGTTCACGGAGATTATGTTCACATGCCTCTAGTATGGCTACATCATACAACGATCTCATTGCCTTTCAAAGCCAGGGGTATGGACATCATAGGTCATATTTCTCCCCCTTTAAGCAAAGGTCATCGCTTCATCTTCGCCGCTACGGATTACATCTCCGAGTGGTCAGAAGCATTTGAGCTCAACGAAATGAAGACCTCATCAGTCCTTCAGTTCCTGCGACCAATATTGTTTGTCATTTCGGCATACCTAAAAGATTAACGGACCACAATTCTGGGATCATCGATTCTAACGATTCTGCGACAAATACCAAATCCAAAGCTATCCTTCGACACCATGCAATCTGGCAGCGAACGGATTAGCAGAAGTCTTCAACAAGACATTTTGCAAAATTCTCAAGAAAATGGTCTCTAATCACAAAAGAGACTGGAGCGACAAACTGTTTGAAGCTTTGTGGGCCTATCGGAGGACCAACCCATAGCACACCATTCTACTTAGTCTATGATGCGAAGCTGTCGTACCCTTGGAAGTTCAAATTTCTTCCCTAAGGGTATCTTTGCAAAATATCATGACTCAAGAAAGCATTGTCAAGTTGCGACTCCAAGAGCTGGATAATCTCGACGAGAGACGGCTCGAAGCTCGACAAAGCATTGAACTTTACGAAGCACGCATGGTAAGATCTTTCGACAAGAAGGTCAGGCAACGCGCCTACAAAAAGGTTGACTTCGTTCTTACGGTAAAAAGACCAATGGCCTTCGCTCACAAGTCCAAAGGCAGGTTTGAGCCAAAATGGGAAGGACCCTACATCATCGACAAGGTTTTCTCCAATGGTGCATATGCACTACTAAACATGGAGGGTGAAAGATGTATATTGCCCATCAATGATAAGTTCTTAAAGAGGTAGTACCATTGAAGACTTACCCAACCGGGTCAAAGCAATGCCTGCATAGCCAAAGCCTATTTCTAGGTACTCGTTCGTCAAACCCACTCTTTATATAATTTCCATATCAATGTTGAAATTTCTAAAGAAACTCAAAACAATGCTTACTTTCATCGTTTCATTGTTCAAAAATCCAACTTTAGAAGCCTCTCCCTGACTTGACCAAAATTTTCAATCCTTGAACCCAAAATTCACGGTTTGAAATAAAAATCTGGATTCAAGGATTTTCACCCTAGTCCACCCTGCCTTTTACCGCCAAAATGGTTTTAGGTCAAAATTCACGACCCTCGTGTCTTTAAACAAACAAACGTTTAAAAAACCGCTGGGAAGCGTAGTCGATACTAGCACAAGTCGGAAGAATGCGAACCACGTTCGACACTTCCAAAATCGCAGGGAAGCGACATTTCGTCGATACTTCCAAATCCAAAAATCGTGGAGACAAAACATTCCAGTTGATATCCACAACCCAAATTTCAAAGGTTCGAAAAAAAACTTAAAATCGTGGAGACGCAACATTTCAGTTGATATCCACAGCCTAAAGGTTTGAGAAAACCGAAATTTTCAAAAATGTGGGGAAACAACGTCAAGTCAGTACCCGCAAAAAAACTTTTTTTAAAGCAAGGAAGTGATGCTTAGTCGATATTTGCACCCAAATCCACGAGGAGGCGACATTCTATCTATACTCGCAACCGAATGAGCAAGGACGCGACATTCCATCGATACTTGCAAGACCATTCAGCAGGGTGGCGACTTTTAGTCGATACTTGCATTTTTTAAAACCAAAAACCTGGTTCTCATGACAAAATCGGCTATAAATGGCACAAAAATCGACTATCAATGCCACAAACCTGGCTCTCATGCCAAGAATCGGCTATAAATGCCACAAAATCGGCTATTAATGCCATAAAAAAATGGCTTTCACACCAAAAAACCAAAACTTGGCTTTAAAAAATAAAAAACCCGGCTATCAATGCCAACATCGGCTATCAATGCCACAAAAACTCGGCTTTCATGCCAAAATCGGCTATCAATGCCACCTAAACTGGCGTTCATGCCAAAATCGGCTCTCACTCCAAAATCAACTTTCATGCCAAAAATCTGGCTCCGATGCCAAAACAATCATTTGACAAAGGATTTTCACAAAATGCAAACTTTTGATTAAACTTTCAAAACAAATATTCCCATTTAAAACTATTGCTTTCATCACAAAAATATTTAAGCGAAATGAGGAAATACAAAAAAAGAGAAGTGTTCACAAGCACTACAAAAAAAAAACATGTGGTACCAAAAAAAAAGGGGAAAGAATAAGAGTTCTTCTTACAAAAAGAGAAATCAGGAGCTCAGCCAAAAATGGCCTCTAGCCAAAGTTTCAGCTCCTCAAGCAAACTTTTGGCCTCAGCCGTCAGGGTTTCCAGTGCACGCTTCTTCAGAAACTTTCCATGAGATGTTGGAGAATGTTGTAACCCTTCTTTTACACCGGGAAGCTTATCCCAAGCAGTTCGCCATCGTTTGTTTTTTTGAGTCCTCTCTTTGAGAACTCGATCGGCATCTGCAACCTGGCGAATCAAAGCTTTCTCCCTATCGCGAGCCTCTGTTATAGCAACCCACTTGGCCGCAACTTGTGCCTTTAAATGCTCAAGACGTTGCCTAGCCTCGACGACCACCCTATCAAGGATGTTAATGCCGTGCCTAAGCCCGATGATGGCTAACTCTTCTAAGTGCCTCTCCCGGACAAACTGCTTTCTGCTCTCATTCATGTCAGACTGAGCCTTATTAGCAAGGTTCAGGAACATCTCGTTGAAGAATTCGCCGTCAGGAAAAGCCATGGTCTCAAACCACTTGTCATCCAATAAATGTTGTAAAAATCGCTAGGCGGACGCCAAGCGGTGGCATGGACTAGGTATTAATCCCTGATTAATCCCCCGCCTAGTCATTAGGCTGTGACCGCCGACTAGCGCCTAGGTGGCCGACTAAGCCGATTTTTACAACATTGCACCCAATTGATCCTATCAACGATTGCCCTGACACCTGTGACATCCAGACCAACCCCTTCAGTATCAGTGAGAATCTCCTGCACATGCTGGATTATGCCAAATTCGGCATCCAAGTGTCCAGAAAGGAGAGTCTTGATCCAAGAGCTCAAAACTCGGGCCAACACATTCTTTGCAAATTGAAAAGATGAACCGGATGAAGATTCACCATTCTCCGTCGGTCGGCTGCTTATCTCATGCCCCGTTGGAAGAGTAATAAAAGAACTCTTTCCAATTGGAGCCACTGGGGAAGGAATCTCAGCACGACGTCTCACCTCTGTCGTGCTACCTCCAGATCAACCTCTGGCACCCCTTGCTCTGGTTCTGAAGAAAGCAATTGGATCTCTCCTGTCACTTCACAACCTGCCAATGAAACACAAAAAGGTATGAGTACGATCATGTTAAAAAAATCATCATCAAGATTTTCGTTACAAAGTACCTTCTTCAATGGCTGGCAGAATACTCTCTTCCTCCATGAACTCATCCGAAGCATCGCCAATAGTTGCGTCCATGGATGGTTCAAAGTCATCGGAATCCTGTGGCAAGTCAGCTGACAAGAAAATGTTAGCAAACGATGACACAGACACAAAAAAAAACAAAAAAAACAAAAGATGTCATACCAATTGGAGATTCTGGAATCATTCCAGAGTCCCCCGGTTCTTCTTTAGGTTCCACTACCGCAATCACCGCTTCATCGGTCGGAACCTCAGGCATCATCAAGCCATCATCCTCTGCTAAAAAAATAGGGGAGAAAGCAAATCAGAATATGGAAAACTCCATGAAAGAAACGAAAAGAGAAAAAGGAAGAATTATACCTTCACCGATGGTCTCTTCTTCCCGGCTTCTCTTTTCTAGAGGCTCGTCAGCATTCCCTGACACCACCTCATTGATGGTGAGAGGAACTTCCAATCAGGAGAGTCTCCGTGTTGCCCTTTGCTGCGATGCTGACTCCTCTTCCTCTTGCCTCTGCATGTTAGTTTCTAGAAGAACCTACCCCGCTGTCCAAGTCAAGTCTCTCACTTGATCCCTCACTGGACGGTCTGCTCCTGCCAGTACATTCCACGGAAGCTCGCCTCTGTGCCGCTTGCATCCAAGTATCAAGCTCAGCTTCCTCCCTTTTTAGCTACTCTAAGGCCTCACTAGGTACTTCCCGGACAGCTTCAGATCCAATGACGCCCTGCTCACCAAGAAAGCCTATCTTATGCTTCTTTCCCTAAAGGAAGGCCAAAACTTCCTCTCCCCAGACGCCATCCGACTTCCCAATGCCTTTTCTAGAAGACCGCTTAACATTAAGCTCTTTCTTGGAAAGTCCTTGGTATGCCAAAAAGCTCTCCACGAACCACTTCGTGAAGCCAGCAGTCCGGAAAGTCGACAGCTCAGGATAAGAAATCATGGCAGTAGTGTCCTCAACACTATAAAAAGCCCACGCATTTCTGCAGTCCTGCAAACCTCCAAAGGCTACAACCTTTCAGGTATGTCATTCCATGCCATCCAATTCCTTTTCGTCAAAATGTCATGCATTTACATAAATCTTCATGCATTAGGAATTAGGAGACCAATTCCAACACAAACATGGTCAAAATCAAATTTTGTTCAAATCAAAAGTCATTTTGATTGAACATTAAGCCTTAGCCTCTTCTTCTTGATATCATTCACTCAAGAGATGCATGTGCATGTCGTCTTGCATAAGGACATCATTCGCATTGTGAGGAAAGAAATGACAAAAAAAAGAGAAAAAAATGAAAAAAAGAAAACCGTGAAAAAGAAAGAAAAAAGAAGAAGAAGAAAAAAAAAAAGAGAAGAACTTTTTTTTACCATCTTATTTCTACAATGGAGTTTTCTTGAAAAAGAAGGCTTACTTGAAGCCATTGATGGAGAAGAAGAAGAAAAACTTGAAGATTCTTGAAGAACTCTTGGTCTTGAAACCCTCTTGAGATTTTTACAAAAGAAAGCAATACGAGCAAGAGATATAACCTCCCTATACTTTTATAGAAGATAGCAAGCCAAAGGAGGAAACAAGGAGAAAAGAAAGGAGGTAAGTGCTACACATTAACAACCTTCCCAAAAGAAAGAAATTAAGAAGTTTCTTTCCCAAAAGAAAGATACTTTGAGGGATTCTCTCCCAAAAGAAAGCAATTAGAGAGATTTTCTCCCAAAAAAGAAGGGACTTGAGATATTTTCTCAAAGAAAGATACTTTGAGAGATTCTCTCCAAGTAAGGATATTTTTAGATATTCTCTATCCAGATGAGATATTTTTAGATATTATTTACAAAAATGACACCATATGAGATCTAAGCTATCTCAAAAGCTTAAGGTCCCATGGGTTAGTCCATATGAGCCAGGTTTGACCACCTAGGCACTAAAAAAAAAAAGGGTTTTAGTCAAAGAAAAATCCCTCTTACCAAGGGCATACAAAAATGGTTCCATGACACTTTTTGAATTGATTGGACCATACAAAAAAAAATTCCAAGCCTTACGAGCTTCCAAAAATCAAACCATCCAGCCTCATAAACCAAATTGAGCCAAAATCTTGAAATTGAGATTTCACAAAAAATCCAAAACCTGACCCCCCTAACCTGCCACATACAGCTTGTTAGGTCACAATGTCAAAAAACAAATCCTGATCCCCTAACTTGCAACATACAGCTTTTTAGGTCACAAGATCAAAACCAAAACCGACCCCCCAACTTGCCACATACAGCTTGTTGGGTCACAAGGTCAAAACCAAACCCAACCCCCTAACCTGCCATATACAGCCTGTTAGATCACAAGGTCAAAAACAAAAACTTAAATCCAAATCCCTCATGTCATTTTCAAAACTTTGCCTTGAGATGGTACGTGATCCTTTTCACTACCATAAAATTCCCTTGGAAGCTCGAAAGGCTACTCTACCAAAAGAAAGACTGCTCAAAGACTCTCGGTCAAGTCAGAAGTTCTCCTTCAAAACTCTCTTCAAGGCACATCGACTACAAAAGTTGAGTAACTCGTCGCTGTACCTCGAAGGGGCATTTGTTGACACCAAAAATGTCACTTTGCCTCTTCAACCTCAAGAAAGCTACATGAAGCAGCAGCCTACTACAAACAGGCAATGCTACTTCCAAAAAATCAAATCTTATCAGATACAAACAAAAACTATAAGATCCTTCAAGATAGCCATGAAAGGAGTACACATGAAGTTTCAGGCCATTTCAAAATTATTTGGCCTAACTTCACTCCTCTAGTAGCTGAACAGGAGCTCTCGGTGGCGACAGTGTCGAAGACATCAAATATTCGATCAGATCCTGTGGATGGTCTCAAAATACTTTCAAAAGGCTCCACACCAAGTTTCAAGTCAAACTGACAACGTTTGACCCTATATCAACCCTCAAACACCAAAATCAAGCCTCTCGGTGTTGATAACCACTGAGGTCATCACTCATCAAACAAAGAACAATGGCGGTTTTAAAATGCTTACAAAGGGCTACATGTCAAGTTCCAGGTCATTTCGACAACATTTGACTAGACTTTGACTCTCGAAAGCCAAATCAGGCCTCCCGGAGGCAAAGCTCCCCGAGACTATGGTTTCCAAATTGGAGCTAATGGATCATCTCAAAATGACTCCAATACGCTCTCTCTGAAATTTCAGGTCAATCGGACATCGGTTGACCACATATCAAAGTACGACATCTACCTTGTGACGAAATCAAGTCTATTGGCGACAGGACTCCACACGGTTTCAAAACTCAAACAAAAGCCTATGGTTGGTCTTATTTATTGATCAGGAGACTTCAGCTCAAATTTCAGGTCATTCCGACATCGTTTGACCTAGTTTTGGCTTCTGACGGCGAATCGATAGCTCTGCTTAACAAAGTCTTCGGCTTTCCCTGAAAATTGGAAACTTTGCACTCCAATATGCAAGGACTCTCGACAGATTTTCTACAGGAAAATCAGGCCAATAAATGTACAAAAATGTCAGGAAACATACCGAAGAAGAAAGAAGCAGAAAAAAAGGAAGAACGGCCGAAAATCGGCGACCAAAATTTGAAAAATCCCCCATGGTCGCCGGCGATCCTGCCCCATCGTCGCCGGTGACCCTGGAAATCCAGGTTGCGGATTTCCACCAGAAGGGTGTTTTTTTGGTTCTTTTTCGTGTTTCAAGATTTTCAGCCCCTGTGGTTTTCCAAAATTCTGACTTTCGAGGCACCAAATCCGTCGATCTTTATCAACATCACGGGTCCGGCTTCGAGAGTAGAAAATCATCATTGATCGTCAATCGGTAAACCAAGAAAATACACTTTCTGCCCGATCGATCGAGAAATCGACATGACAAATAGCAATAGCCCACTGTTAGCAATCATTGTCTGAAGTTACATGGTCATCCGATGTCAATCAGCATGAAGATCCATCGATGATCATCGCAAGAAGAATTCCAAAAGACGAGGCACGGCCCGCGACTCTTCAAGCGACTCGACGACCATTTAATGTTGTTAATTGACCCATTTATGGTAACTTATTGCAGTCATTAACTCGTTATTTCGGATGGCCCAATCAGAATCAAGGAAAAAGGAGTTACAAGTCCAAACAATCATGGCATTTAAACCATGAAACGCTTCCCATGATGGAGCTTAAAGGCAATTAAAAGCCCTTAATTCTCCACCAGCCAATCAGAAGCCAATAAAAAGGAGTCACAAAATAAAAGAATTAAAACTTGTAACTCCTCCCATTATGTGGCTTTAATTCATTAAAAGCCCATAAACCCTCCTGAATGGCTACCAAAGGCCTATAAATAGGAGAGCTTTCCAAGAAATCAAAGGCAATCCGAAATCCTGAAATCCAGACTGAAAATCCAAGTGAAAGAGAAGAGAGAACTCTGCTGAAGTTCTACATCGACCACCGTTACAAGGTGACAAAAGTCCCTTCGGGGGGCACCCCTGCAAGGTCCTTTGCCTTCTCCTTCTGCCTCCAATGGCTTAGACGTGGTTTTTTAGCCCGTCTACTTAGCTTTTTATTGGACATAGGACCTCATCTTGGTCTTTGTCCTCTAAAAATCTGAGGTTACACCAAGCAAAGCGAATCAAGAGCATCATTTGTTCTCATCTGCATGGATGATGGCGAAGTCCAAACATGGCTTGTGACCGTCAATCTGAACGAGTTCCCCACAATCTCCTGAGAAGTTAGATCATCATTTTCTTGCTTTTCATTGTATGTTGTATTGTTTAAAGAGACAAAAAGATTACAACTCTTGTCTTTCACTATTGATAAGAATTGTAAATCGGCTATAAATGCCAAACATTGCTTTTAACGATAAAAAATCGCCTTTTACGGTAAAACTAATGAAATCTCCTCTTACGGCATTTCAAAAATCAATGTCTCTTTTCTTTATATGTGCAATGAAAACTTGAAAGAAGTTGATTTCCTTTTCTACCTGCGAAGGTGGATCTCCGGACCATTACTTGCAATTCCAAGTAAAGTAGAAAATCTGGCACACCCACAAAAACAAAAAACGTTGATGCTCACTTCGCCCTCCGGGCACGAAAGGGTCGTACCCCACGGACTCTCACGTCCGCCGACCTCGGTAAGCGCCGAGCAGCAAAAGCGCGATCCATCAACAACCTTTAGAGAACAACTTATTTATGCTCGAAAAAGTAAGGAAAAGATGAGACAATTGTTGGATACCGCGATCACTGAGAGGGGGGGGGTGAATCAGTGATTTCTAAAAACAGGTCCAATTCAACAACAAAACAAGTCAAACCACACAATGACACCAGATTTAACGTGGTTCACCGAAAGGCTACGTCCACGGATCAAAACCGTCCGAACACCGATCCGGTACAGGTCTGAATATATTTAGTCGCTACAACGACAAAGAGCACCAACCCTTAGTTTCAGATAGCACCAACTATCTAGGAAGCACCGACTCCCTTGAGTTTCAGATAGCACCAACTATCTAGGAAGCACCGACTCCCTTTACAATTTATCTGCACCAACAGATAGGATCACCGAACCCCAAACACCAAGCACCAACTTGATGTAAAAACAGAATATAAGATCAACTCTGTCTACAGCCTTTCCCCTCTACAATTCTCTCTCTCTCAATCCCTTACAAATTGAAATCTAAAGCATAAACAGAGAGACACTTAACTCATGGACGAAATACCATCTTCAAGAGCATAATCCCGTCCATAATTGCTGTAGAAAACGTCACCACATCAGCACAACAGCAACACAGCAGCAGCTTCTGCTTTCTCTCAAGAACTCTCTAAAACTCTTCTCTATTCTTTTCTTTCTTCTGGTGTATCTTTAGAACGACCCATACATGCCTTTATATAGGTTTTGATAACCCTTAATTGTATTCAAAACGGGCTACAATTCGTTTAGAAAGAGTCCCAAACAAATTAGATAAGAGTGCTGAATTTTCGTGCAAAACTTCTAATTCTGCGCAACTCTGGTTCCCGTGCTCGGTCGACATCCTGGCTTGCTCGGTCGACCGAAGACACTGACTGGAAAACAGACAATTTCGAGCTCGGTCGACATCCTGATGTCCCGGTCGACCGAAGACACACTGTGTCACGAAAATAACTGGGAGCTACCAAAAACTGTTTTCTGCAGGTTTCTTCTTGCTCGGTCGACCGCATGAAGAGCCCGGTCGACCGCGTGCTCTGCTTCAGGAATTCTGAGTTCCTGACTGTTTCAATTCTGTTTCTTCTTTTCAGCTCTATCAATACCAGCTTATTAACATCATGTTTGTGACAATGTGTTGACAAGAATTCCAACTCAAAACAATACTTGAGATGCTAACTTCTTCAATTCATCAAAAGACTTCTCAAGTCATCTCAAATTCCAACAATCTCCCCCTTTGGAATTGTTGGCAACACTATTGGAACTTCAACACTTTCAACTCCAGCTTGCAGCTCTTCCAAGTTCTTTTCAACACTCACTTGGAACCAATTCTGAAATTCTGAAATATCAACCATGCACTGTCAACAATCTCTTCCTAGCTTTCATAGCATAACATCTCTCCTTGCTATCATATCATAACATCTCTCCCCCTTTGACAACAAGTCCAAAGGGACCAAACCGAGGAGCGAATAGGATATTCAATGAATGCATTGCTCCCCCTATCAAGCACAACTCCTACGGTTTAGGAGAGTGAGTAACTCCTAACTTTTTCCGGAGATACTCGAAGACTTCCTTTGGCAGAGGTTTCGTGAAAATATCAGCCACTTGCTCAGTTGTTGGAATATACTCCAACTTGACCTCTCCATCAGCAACTTTATCTTTAAGAAAATGATAACGAATTACTACATGCTTTGTTCTAGAGTGCTGAACAGGATTCTTGGAGATTGACATCTCAAATTCTTTCTTCATCTCTTCAGCAAAATTCCTGCACATCTCCTCATGCATAGCTTTCAACCAACTTTTATCGAGACTGGCTTCAGCCACAGTCTTGGGTTCAATGGTGGACACAAGTGAGTAATTGCTAACTACACTTTGTCTAGTTTGAAACGCCTGCCTTAGGATCTCCAATGATTTGATCCTTAGGGTGTTGCTCTACCCAAGTGCTGTGCTTCTTAGGTGAAGTATCTTCTGAGTCATCCTTTGATTTCTCAGAATCATTAGATTCAGCCATCTCATCATCAATCTCACTCGAGTCCTCATAAACGGGACTGTCATAATGAGTTGCATTCTTTGGTTCATGGTTTTCATCAATTCTCACATCAGCACTTTCTATGATTTTTCCGGTTCTTTTGTTAAGACACCTATATGCCTTGCTAGTAGAGGAGTAACCCAGAAATATACCTTCGTCAGCTCTTTCTTCAAATTTGCCCGGATTTTGTTCGAGCCGCTTGATGTAACACTTGCTGCCGAAGACTTTGAAGTGCTTGACTATTGCTTTTCTTCCAAACCATAGCTCATAGGGAGTTTTGTCTTCATGTGGCCTGATCAAGCATCGATTTTGAATGTATACAGCCGTATGAATTGCCTCTTTCCAATACTTGTCAGCCATCTTGCTTTCACTTAGCATCGTACGAGCCATCTCTTGTACGGTGCGATTCTTCCGTTCCACAACTCCATTTTGTTGTGGAGTTCTAGGGGCTGAGTACTGTCTTTGAATGCCATGATGTTCACAATATTTAGTGAACTCTTCAGATGTGAACTCGCCTCCACGATCAGACCTTAAGATCTTGATACGTTTTTCCAATTGATTTTCAACCTGTGCTTTAAATACTTTAAAACGATCAAGTGCTTGATGCTTATGCTTAAGAAACAATACCCATGTCATACGAGTATAATCATCAATGCATAACATGAAATACTTATCTCCATTGGTGCTTTGAGTTCGCATCGGTCCACAGAGATCAGTGTGCACTAGCTCAAGAGGTTTCTTGGAATGATGCTCCTTTGACTTGAACATAACCCTCGTTTGCTTTCCCTTTTGGCAAGAGTCGCAAATGGGATTGGAAGGCTTTTCAACTTTAGACATGCCTCTTACAGCCTTTGAATTGCAAATCTTTGACATGTTATCAAAGCTTAGATGCCCAAGGCGTTTGTGCCACAACCAACTTTCCTCTGTCCGACTCATCAAGCAGGTCTTTTCAGCTCCATCTGACAATGTATAGAGATTTCCAGCAGTTCTTGATCCAGTTGCCACTGTTTTGCCGTTGCTACTCTTCTTGATGGCAAACCCATTCTTTGTGAAGATAACTTCGTGACCCTTGTCACAGATCTAGCTCACACTAAGCAGGTTGTGTCTCAATCCAGACACATATAAGACTTCTTCAGATCTGATCTTGTTTGCCATAAGCTGAATAACACCTTTTCCGCAGATTTTGGCACCATCATTGTTGCCAAACTTCACTGAACCGCCTTCATAGTGCTGTAATTTGATGAATTTCTCTTTATCACCAGTCATATGGCTTGAACAACCACTATCAAGGACCCATGGTGCTGCCTTCTTTTGTGCATTGAATGCCGTTTGCACAATGAGAGATTCTTTGAGACTTTCTGCACTTTGCTTTGCTCTCCAAGCCTTGACTAACTTGGGTTTCTTTTCAACCTGAAATTTGTTAGCAATAGGCAACCTACAATCCCTAGCCAAGTGTCCATAATTATGACACATATAGCACTCAATTTTGTGGCTACTTAGGATTGAAAAAGGATTCCTAGTCACAAATGGGCTGTTTCTTACATAGTATTTGCAATCAGCTCTTTTATGTCCATATCTATTGCAATGAAAGCAATAACCATAGAATTTATATCTTCTTTGTGGCTGGTTAGTCTTCATTACCTTTCTAACAGGAATGGACTCCTTTCTAGGTTGAGTGGGCTTCATAGTGTTAGAAGGTGCAGTGACTTGCTTCACAAACTCTTTCTTTTTAGGAGGTGCAATCTTAGAGGATTCACCTTTCTCAAATCCTAGACCAAATCTGAAGTGGGCTGGTCTTTGAACTTTCAGTAGTTCATTGAGTTTCATAGTCCCTTCAATCGCTTGGAGCGCTTTGAGTTTTTTGCTATTTTCCAAATTTTCAGCCTTTGCTCTAGCGATCTCAGTTTCAAGTTTCATAGCCTCTTCCTTTTTGATACTTATTTGGTTTTCAAGGACTTCTACCATTCTTTTATATTCTTCTACTTGAGTTTTCAAAGAAATAATAGAACTTTCAGATTCATGGAGAAGTTTCAGATTTTTCTTACTTGATTTGCGTTCCATGCTTAGCTCCTCAAGTGCGGCTATGAGTTCCTCTTCAAGATTGACTTCAGCCTCCTCATCCTCTTCCGGATCTAGCTCTTCTTCTTCTTCAACAGTGACCATGAAGAGAGCTTCGGTTGATTCATCATCGTCTGAAGATTCAGACGTGCTGTCATCTTGTTGACATAGAAAGTTTTTAGCTTTGCCCCTTTTTCTGAAATTTCTCTTTCCTTTACTCTTTTCAGCATAAGAGTCATTATCATTGTCTTCTTTTAGCGGACACTTCGCAGCAAAGTGACCAATACCTCCACAATTGAAGCATTTAAAGGGTAGCTTCCCTTTGTACTTGCCAATGCTTCCTTTCTTCAACTTTCTAACAAATTGAGCCTCAAGCTCATCATCATCAGAATCAACATCATGACCAGCAGTCTCTTTTGCCTTTTTCTGAACTTTGAAGGCCGCTTCTTTATCAGATGAAGACGTTTTTCCTATGCGCATCTCATAGGCAGTTAGAGAACCATGTAATTCATCCATGGAAAATGCATTCAGATCTTTGGCTTCTTCAATGGCTGAGACTTTTGAATCAAACCGGGGAAGAAGAGATCTTAGAACCTTTTTGACGATGACCGGCTCTTTAATCTCCTCCCCTAGTCCACGAATGTCATTCGTGACTTCATTCACTCGTTGCATATACGAGTCAACATTCTCGCTTTCCTCCATGCGAAGAGACTCGAATTGAGAGCGATGAGTTTGCAATTTGGCTTCTTTAATCTTCTCATCACCTTCATGTATGCTTTGCAACTTGTCCCAAATTTCCTTGGCTGTTTTGCATGCAATTACTTTGACAAGCTCGCTGTCCACAAGGCCACTAAAGAGTGCATTCTGCGCCTTGGAGTCGTTGTCTGCCAACTTCTTCGATGCTGTATCATTGGGTACAGTGGCAGCATTGTAACCGGCTCTGACAGCCTCCCAAACATCATAGCCAAGAGATTTGATGAAGGCTTGCATCCTAATCTTCCAGAAAGAGTAATTAGAACCATCAAACAGAGGTGCTTTCATATTCCCTGTATTGACTGCCATGTGATTTGACAAGAGATCACCCTTAACGTATTAAACTGATCAAGGGAACCTCGCTCTGATACCAATTGTTGGATACCGCGATCACTGAGAGGGGGGGGGGGGTGAATCAGTGATTTCTAAAAACAGGTCCAATTCAACAACAAAACAAGTCAAACCACACAATGACACCAGATTTAACGTGGTTCACCGAAAGGCTACGTCCACGGATCAAAACCGTCCGAACACCGATCCGGTACAGGTCTGAATATATTTAGTCGCTACAACGACAAAGAGCACCAACCCTTAGTTTCAGATAGCACCAACTATCTAGGAAGCACCGACTCCCTTGAGTTTCAGATAGCACCAACTATCTAGGAAGCACCGACTCCCTTTACAATTTATCTGCACCAACAGATAGGATCACCGAACCCCAAACACTAAGCACCAACTTGATGTAAAAACAGAATATAAGATCAACTCTGTCTACAGCCCTTCCCCTCTACAATTCTCTCTCTCTCAATCCCTTACAAATTGAAATCTAAAGCATAAACAGAGAGACACTTAACTCATGGACGAAATACCATCTTCAAGAGCATAATCTCGTCCACAATTGCTGTAGAAAACGTCACCACATCAGCACAACAGCAACACAGCAGCAGCTCCTGCTTTCTCTCAAGAACTCTCTAAAACTCTTCTCTATTCTTTTCTTTCTTCTGGTGTATCTTTAGAACGACCCATACATGCCTTTATATAGGTTTTGATAACCCTTAATTGTATTCAAAACGGGCTACAATTCGTTTAGAAAGAGTCCCAAACAAATTAGATAAGAGTGCTGAATTTTCGTGCAAAACTTCTAATTCTGCGCAACTCTGGTTCCCGTGCTCGGTCGACATCCTGGCTTGCTCGGTCGACCGAAGACACTGACTGGAAAACAGACAATTTCGAGCTCGGTCGACATCCTGATGTCCCGGTCGACCGAAGACACACTGTGTCACGAAAATAACTGAGAGCTACCAAAATCTGTTTTCTGCAGGTTTCTTCTTTCTCGGTCGACCGCATGAAGAGCCCGGTCGACCGCGTGCTCTGCTTCAGGAATTCTGAATTCCTGACTGTTTCAATTCTGTTTCTTCTTTTCAGCTCTATCAATACCAGCTTATTAACATCATGTTTGTGACAATGTGTTGACAAGAATTCCAACTCAAAACAATACTTGAGATGCTAACTTCTTCAATTCATCAAAAGACTACTCAAGTCATCTCAAATTCCAACAACAATTTCAAAATTTATCAACTAGAGGCATACTCTGTCTCTTAATTAAATGTCCAGGAAGCTTGTCACATGAAAGCTTGACTAACATGTAAAGGACAGATATGCACTCTTTGATAAGATCCAAGCTTGTAGGTGTGTGAGTTGTTAGAAGAAGCAGTTGAAGTGGAAGAAATTATCAAGGATCGTAAAAATGAGAAAAGATCTTTGAAAAAGGTCGAACCACCAAAAACCGAGGGGGGTGGGTGGGGAGCCTTTGGTGATCAAAATGGTTTCGTCTTTGAGTAAGAAAATAAACGATGCCTCAAAATGTAGAGTTACTAAAAAGAAAATACTATCCATGAAATATGTCATCTTAATATCTTTGGGTTTTGATATCATTGCTTGAGTCCTTAAAAGCCTCGATATAATGCTTCGAAAGCCAAAATATTCCAAACCTCGATGTCAAGCCTCAAAGCCTTTAAAGTTTCGATATCATGCCTCAAAGTTCATAAGATGTAAACTTTCATAATGCTGACTAGATACCAATTAGCCTCAAAGCTTCAAAAGTTTTGATACCATGCATCAACTGTGAAATATCCATATTTAAAATCCCAATTTTCAAGCTTCGATACCAAGCCTCAAAACCTCAAAAGTTCTGATACAAAGCCTCGAAGCCTTAACAACTTGAAGTCCAATATGATGCCTCAAAATGTTTAAAGTCTCGATATCATGCCTCGAAGTACATAAAACTTTAAACTTTGATACCAAGTCTCGAGACTTTTTCTAATATCATGCCTCAAAACCTCAAGAGTTTTGATATAAAAAAAGGTTAAAAACGTTTTGGTAAAAAGCCTCAAATCCATAATATCTTGAAAGTCTGATATCAAGCCTCGAAATGTTTGTAGCCCATGAAACCTATGTATCCTCATTTATAAGATTTAATATTATGCCTTGAAATCTCAAAGGTCTCTATAATACTTTGCTCAACCTTGATGTTAATTATGCATGTGACAAAAAAAATATACAAAAATAAGTCAATAATGAGATACGGGTTAGGGAAGACATTGGATGGCCATGCAAGATGTTCACTTCATTTGGAGATTAATATGAAAAGAGTCTCAAAGGATTAAGAAACAACATCAACCACCACCCAGTTCCAAAAATTGGGAGATCAAGAGTGTCGACACCAAAAATGTCACTTTGGCTCTTCAACCTCAAGAAAGTTACGTCAAGCCTCAGCCTACCATAAATAGGCAATGCTACTTCCAAAAAATCGAATCTTGTCAGAATCAAACAAAAACCACAAGATCCTTCAAGACAGCCAAGAGAGGAGTACACATGAAGTTTCAGGCTATTTCAAAATTATTTGGCCAAACTTCACTCATCCAACAGCTAAACAGGAGCTCCAGGCGGCGACAACGTCAAAGACATCAAATCATCGATCAGAACCTATGCATGGTCTCAAAATACCTCTAAAAAGCTCCACGTCAAGTTTCAGGTCAAACTGACAACGTTTGACCCTACATCAACCCTCAAGCAGCAAAATCAAGACTCTCGGCGGTGAGAACCACCGAGGCCATCACTCATCGGACAGAGCACATGAGTGGCTTCAAAATTCTTACAAAGGGCTACACGTCAAGTTTCAGGTCATTTTGACAACATTTGACCAGACTTTGACTCTCGGAAGCCAAATCAGGCATCTCGACGGCGAAGCTCCACGGGACCATGGTTTCCAAATCGTAGCTAGTGGATCGTCTCAAAATGACACCAATAGGCTCCCTGTCAAATTTCAAGTCAATCGAACATCGGTTGACCGCACAACAAAGCGTGATATCTTCCTCGCGATAAAATCAAGTTTACTGCGATAAGACGCCACACGGCTTCAAAAATCAAACAAAATTCTATGGTTGATCTTATTTATTGCTCAGGAGGCTTCACCTCAAATTTCAGGTTATTCCAACATCATTTTGCCCAATTTCGGCTTCTGACAGCAAATCGACAGCCCTGCATGACAAAGTCTTCGGCTTTCTCGGAAAATTGGAAACTTTGCACCCCAAATTGCAAGGATTTTGATCATATTTTCTACAGTAAAATTAGGCCAATAGATGTGCAATAATGTCATGAAAAATACAGAATAAAAAAATAAAAAAAATTTTGGACGAAACGGCCGAAAATCGGCAACCAAAGGGGGGAAAACCCAATGGTCGCCGCGACCGTGGCCCATGGTCGCCGCGACCGTGGCCCATGGTCACCGCGACCGTGGCCCATGGTCGCTGCGACCGTGGCCCATGGTCGCCGGCGACCCTGGGTGCATGGTCTCTGGTCTCTTACCCGGATTTCCGCCGAAGGGCATTTTTCGACCCCTTTTCGCGTTTCGAGACTTTCGGCCCCTGTGGTTTGCCAAGATTCTAACTTTCGAGGCGCCAAATCCATTGATCTTCGTCAGTATCACGGGTCCGTCTCCGAGAGTATCAAATCATCATTGATCGCCAACCGGTAAACCAGGAAAGTACACTTTCTGTCCGATCGATCGAGAAATCGACAAGACAGGTGGCACCGCCCGCTGTTAGCAATCAATGTCTGAAGTTGCATGGTCATCCGATGTTGATCAGCATGAAGATCTATCGATGATCATCACCAGAAGAATTTGAAAAGACGCAGCACGGCCCGCGACTCTTCAACTACTCAAGCGACCACTTAATGCAGTTAATTGACTAGCTTTATGACAAGTTATTGTAGTCATTAATTCATTATTTTGGACGGCCCAATCTGAAGCAAGTAAATGGGAGTTACAAATCAAAGGTTTGATGGCACTTAAACCTTGTAACTCCTTCCATCATGGAGCTTAAAGGCGATTAAATGCCCTTAAATCTCCACCGGCCTATCAGAAGCCAAGGAAAATGAGTTGCAAAATAAATGAATTAAAACTTGTAACTCCTCCCTTAATGCGGCTTTAATACATTTAAAGCCCATAAACCCTCCTAAATGGCTACCAAAAGCCTATAAATAGGAGAGCATTCCAAGAAGAACGGATCGGAAAAAGATCAGTAAAAAACCAGAGATCCAAACACAAAAAATCCCGAAATCTAGACAGACATAATCCAGAGAAAACTCTGCTGAAGTTCTGCCCCGACCACCGCTATAGGGTGACAAATGTCCCCCAAGGTCCTTGTCTTCTCCTTCTGCTTCCAATGGCTTAGACGTGACTTTTCAGCCCGTCTACTTAGCTTTTTATTGGACATAGGACCTCCTCTTGGCCTTTGTCCTCTAAAAATCCGAGGTTAAGTCGAGCCAAGCGAATCAAGAGCATCCTTTGTTCTCATCTACATGGACGATGGCGAAGTCTACATATGGCTAGCGACCGTCAATCTGAACGAGTCCCCACAATCTCCTGAGAAGTTAGATTCATTTTTCTTGCTTTTTATTGTATGTTGTAATGTTTAAAGAGTAAAAAAAAATCACAACTCTTGTCTTTCACTATTGATAAGAATTGTAAATCGGCTATAAATGCCAAACACCGCCTTTTACAGCAAAACAAATGAAATCGCATTCCACGGCATTTCAAAAACATGTCTCTTTTCTTTATATGTGCAATGAAAACTTGAGAAAAGTTTATTTCCTTTTCTATTTGCGAAGGTTGATCTCTGAACCATCACTTGCAATTCCAAGTAGAGTAGAAAATCTGGCACCCCCATACAAAAAAGTCGCTTTGCCCTCCGGGTGCGAAAGGATTGGATCAAATGAACTCTCACATTCGCCGACCTCAGTAGCGCCGAGCAAAAGCACGGTCCATCAAAGAGATTAAGGTGAGTTCAAGGACCAACGGCTCAAGATCAACCTTTTATCGTCACTCCTCGAAGGGGGCGTTTGTTTGCATAAAAAATGTCAAAACTCTATTGGGCACAATACCCTTGTTGCAGCCTTGCAGGTGATGATTAGATGGGCATAAGCCCAAGAATGCATTTGGCCAACTTATACATAGACGAGCTTAAATTCACTTAGATTTTTGGAAACATCGTCTTATACCATACCTTTGATTCCTATGGGCTTGGGCCCATAAAGACCTTACAACTTTGTTCCATGCAAACAGGTTAGACGATGGTTCACTATAATTGATTGGTTCACTATAATTCATTGACCCGCATTTTTTACCCCCATTGAATTCCTATGGGCTTGGGCCATTATTCATAGCAAGTTTTACATGTACCCAATCCTTTTACATAAAGGTAGCCGGGTATTCTTAGGAAAAAACCCACATTTCTAAGTGATGTTTGGTCATAAATGGGTCCACCTATCAAGCATCTAAAGGTCCCAAGATGGATCCCAAGGATAAGGGTTATAGTTTCCAAAATTAGGGCTAAAAAGGTGCCAAAATAGGGCCCACTGGCTATGGAAAAATCCTCAAAAAGTTGGGCTAAAAAGGGGCCAAAATAAGACCCACCGGCCTTGGGAAGAAACCCCCACTGGCCATCCAAAAATCACGTCCACCGGCCATAGGAACACAGCCCAGCAGCCATTGAAACAAAACTCCCTCGATTAGTGAAAATTCTGTTCTCCAGTCGACTAAGGGTCACTCGAAGAACAAAATTTTCTGCCAGTCAGAGAATGCAGAATTTCTGACTGATGGTCCGTTTGGCCGGCTGTGGGGCTTTGTTTGGCTTGTTTTGAGCCCAGAATTTAGGGCTTTTGATCCTCTAACATTTTTTAAATCAAGAACCATAAAAACCACAATTTTAAACATGAAAAAACAATTCAAATATAACTGAAATCATGTGTTTCTTAACATCCAAACCATGGAATATAATTTGAGAATCAAAAGAAATAACCATCACATGCTATGGTAATTAAATTGGAGACACGCCTTGGCCTCTATGCACTTCCAAGCACTTATAATCACCTGTAAAACCAGCTGAATCAGCTCAAGAAATTCCCAAAAAAATCCACTCCGAAAATCTCCTAAAAATAAAAACCCAATCTATACTCAAAACCACTTCATGCATGTAACATATGGGATACAAGTGGACCCCTAGATCATGAAAACAATCAAAGGAGGATGAGCTTTTACCTCTAAGAAGCTCAAACAAAGGAGGGAAGGTGGTTCAAAGGGGTACTACTGGTCATGGAATCGTGCCAAAATGATATATGTAGCGTAAGAGATGGCGTAGAATCGATCGGCGGGGTCGGATTTGGCAAGTGGGGCCTCTAAGATGATGATATCCATCAATTGGCAAGCGGGGCCTCTAAGATGATGATATCCATCAAGCAAAGAGAAAGAAAGAGAAGAAGAAAACTCACTGTTTGATGGAGCGATGGAATGAAGGTTGAGAGAAGAATAAATGGGATTGGATCGGAGGTGGTGGGTGAGATATTTGTGAGTCTGGTGAAGTTGTTAGTTTACTGCGCTTTAGCTGAATTTGTGAGTCATAAACGAAGGTCATCGGGACCTCGACTGGACTTGGTCAAAGAAGAACAATTACAGGGATCAAGAGAGCTTTCTAACAAGACCCAAGATAAGAGATTTTGGAGATCACTGGCAGGTGTTGCGTTTTTTAGAAATGATAGGTACACCTCGAAAAGTGTGTCAGGGGTCAAACTAGGCTCCCGGGGCCTCAGATGAGTTTGGGACCAACATGAAAGTTGTTGGGCAGGTCAATATCTATTTTCTTTTAACTTAAGAACAATGCATTTCGAGACTTCGAACAAAAAGTCAACTGTTCGGTCAAAGCTTCCCGATTTATGAATGAATTGGTCAATTGAAGGTTTTTAGGGCCTTAAATTGATTCGAGTTGAATACAAAAGTTTTCCGGAATGATAAGCTCGACTTAAAGAGCTCGGAATGGTATATTTATAGAATTAATAAATAACCCCCAATCTTTCTCGGAATTACAAAAAGGCTCCAAAAAGGTTCGAACTAGGCCCCGAGGCTTTCAAAACCTCCCAATGCTAGTAAAAACTATTATAACACACAAAACACTGTGATTGGCCACTAATACCACCTAATATCCTAATAATGTAAATTAATTAGTGCTATTCATAAGGGTTAAGGGGTCGAGTCCTTACACGCACTACACCACACCACCCATGTTGTTAAAAAAAAAATAGAGAGTGAAGATTAAATCCGTGACATCAACATATGGGGCGGTGCTTGCAAGGCCCACCTGATGGTGGATCGGGACCAGCGATCCAGGAGTGGGGCCCTGGGTGACCAAGGTAGTACTAGACCTACACAGAGTGGGCCCCGTTTGGCCAACTGTCCAATTGGTTCAAAAATCTTGGGCATGAAATATGAACGACGTGAGGGTGGAACTATGCAAGGGTATACTTGGAAGCATCTTAAAAAATGTTTTGAGTTGTACTTGGAAAAGCGGTTTCTTTATACCCTCGTTTTTGCAGTCCATGTGGCGAATCCTCATAGGCTGAAACGGTACTATGAAACAAGGTAATTATCAATACTGGATTGTGTGAGTGTATTTATTAGTTTATCATCATTAAATGAGTAGTGATTACTATAATTAGCTTAGTTAATATGATTCAAGTGGGTCCTACGTACATTGATTTTTCATAGATGGATTTCTCAATGATGTCTAACGTACACTTAATAGGGTCCTATATTACAATCACCATTGGATGTATTACCTTGTGATTACCAACATTTGGTAGGCTCGCATTTATTAAACAACATTGCCCATGACTTTTAACATTTAGTCCAGTGATTTTCTAATTAGATGGGCCCTAGCATGGTTACCAATATTAAATCACTCTAGTATGCCTACTAATTATTGAGTTTACGTTGGGTCAATTATCTTTATTTTTCTCTTCATTTCTTGTTTTGGTGCATCATCTAGTAAAAGCTTAACAAATTGCCAAATAATTTACAAGCAAATTGAAATTTATAGAAATTACCAAGCAGGCCAAGACGCAACAAGAGTATGGTCTCTTTCCATCGTTCTAAAGAACCACATAGTTTCTCTCATCATTTCCTCTTTTATAACCTTATTTCGGTTTCACCATTTAATTCTCTCCTTTCTCTTTTGATTTTGCCTCTAAAGACCACATTTCACTTTCCCAAATTGAGCAAGGAGGGTCCTTGGTCAAGGAGTTTGTTGTACCGTGGAAGATGATGAGGACGACGTGGAAGATGATGAGGACGACGATGACGATGGCAATCAAGAAGTGGACAACTTGGTTATAGCCCATTGCAAATTAAGTGAAATATATTCTTATTTTAAAGAGGATTTCACTGAAAAAGTCGTCGTAGGTGAACGTTGCACGAAAAATGGAATAATAGTTTTGGCCTTAAAAACGGGGTCCGTCATCCCAATTTCATTTTTCTTTTTAACCTTGAGAGGAGTGACACTAGCGTCTCTCGTCTTTGAAGGGGGCGACGCTAGCATCGCTCCTTGTTCGGCCAAGCATGATAATCTTTGAGTTATGTCATCAGTAACTACAAATTTCCATGCTTGGAGTGCTGTGTAGTATTGTGGACTTGGAATTCAAAGAGCCAGGTAGGTTTGTGATAAGTCCACAAAATCGTAGCTTTGATTCATCATGTTATGTGCATTTGTGGACTTAATTAGGTTAATTCTATAGAATTTCACTTAATTTCATGATTTCATGCATTTGAGCATCAAAGTTGGAATCTTGGTCAAATTTGGTTAAATTTCATTAGCATGACTTTTGTGAAATTAGGGATTTTCATCTCATGCATCACCCAAAATTAGTTTTTTTAGCCTCATTAATGCATACCTGCTAATTTTGACACCATGTGCTATTTTTGAAAAGTTTGGTATTTTTGGTGCATTAAGTAGGCATGTAGGGTCCCATGCATAGTCCATCCAAATTCCTCACACTTGATTATCATTGAGATTATTTAATTTTATTTGTGTATGAGAAATCAAGAGTGGAACCCGCAATGGTGAAATTTGAGAGAGTCAAAGGTGGGGACACCCTTAATGGTGGGCCTACATATCTTGGCATCTTGGTGGAGTTGGGAAGCTTTGAAATTCTTAAAGGGGAAAGAAGAAATTCAGATTTGGAAAGATGGTGTTGACTTGCTAAATTTGAAAACCAAAATCAAGAAAGAGAGAGAAAATTAGAAAGTTTGCAAGGGGAGTTGACTAGTCAAAGTTGGAAGTAAGGAAGCATACCAAATATGTGAAGAGAAGCAAATAAGCAAGCAAGGAAAGAGTCCAAACATGCCTTAGACGTCCAACATAGGTCCCATACACCCGATTGCATACCAAACATAGAAGTTCCCTTAATTGCACAATCATTCTCAGATATTTCAAGGGGCAGCAAATCTAAATGGCAGTAACTTTCAACTCGAGTATCAGATCAGCACAATCTGCCCACCGTTTGAAAGCTATTTTCGAGTAGATATCTGTGGACCCCAATATTACGTGAATCAAAGCTATATTGAGGGACATATGACCTCGGGAAGTTGGCTATTATAATTCTATACGGGAATTGCAAAAAATTTTCAAAACTGGCAACATAAAAGATCTTTAGGAGTTCAATTCGGAAAGACTTGGAGCCCAAGAGACCACACTTAGTAATAAATTCTCTCCAGTTTAAATTGTTGCCTAAGTGAGAAGCTTTGCTTGAAAGCGAAGCTAATAATCCAATTTTTATTACATGAGATGGGATATTGGAAAATCTATAATAACTTGGGTGACATTGACCAGTGGATGGAGCACGAACTAGCACAAGATTATATTTTAGTAACAGGAACATTCAGCAAAATAGCATCCCTACTATTCTAGTTCGACATTCAAATTCTCAATGGAGAGTAGCTAAATACACACTGAAAATTGATCTCAGCACACTGCTACTCTCTAAACTCACAATGGTCACTCTCTGCACACCATGTACTTCCCAAAATACTCTAACCTCTACTCTCCCAACTTCTCTCTACACTCCCTCTCTTCCTCCTTCTCTCTTTGTGAACGCCGCCGCCCGTGCCTGCTCTCCCTCTCGGTCTCTCTTGTCTCCCTCACCTTTTCCCTTTCTCTCTCCATGCCCGCCTCCGCCCATCGCCCACTCTCCATGTCCTCCTCGCCCACCGCCCACTCTCCCTCTCCCTGTCTCTCTCCCTCTCTTCCTCTCCCTTTTCCAGTCTCCCCCTCTTCCACCGTCACTCTCCCTCTCGCCTCTTTCCCTCTCCTTCTTTCTCTCCCCTTGTCTCTCTCCCTCTTTCCCCCTCCTTGTCTCTCTCCCTCCCTCCCCCTCCGGCGGTGCTACCAGAGGGGGTGGTGGCGGCTGGGGTGGGGGTGTGTATGTAGAAAGAAGTCGGGAATGTAGAGAATCTGATAGATTTTCTTTTAGGTAATTTCCTACATGGGTATTTTGGTTAAAAAAATCATTGGTCAGTGTGTAATTAGCAGCTCTCTTTTCAATGGGTTATTATGTTAGTTCTCTTAATTCATGGCCTAAGTTTTTATAAGGCAAAATTAGTGAAAGGTCCCTAGAGTTGAATGTTTCCAGCCTCTAGTCCAAGGAAAAACTTTTTAAGGCCTATGGTCCACTCAGCTAGACTCTTTACAGCCTTAGGTCCCTAAATCCACACGTTTGTATTTTTTAAGACTAAATTGCCCCTGTAACTGACGCACGATGTAGTGAGGTGGTCTTCAACGCGGACATGTTGAATCGATGCTTAGGGCATAAAAGAAATAGAGGAAGAAAGGAGAGAGAGAAAGGAGAAAGGAGAGAGGAGATGGGCGCTTGGTGCGGATCACAGCAGTGGGCTACAACAGAAAGACCCTAAAGTCTTCTTCAACATGGATGCCGGCAGAGCCCCGGCCGGCCGTATGTGATGGAGCTGTTTGCAGACACGACGCCGCACACGGCTGAGAACTTTTACTTCCACGCCCTCTGCACGGGCGAGAAGGGCACTGGGAAGAGCGAGAAGCCCCTCCACTACAAGGGCTCCGCCTTCCACCGCGTTATCCCTGGATTCAAGTGCTAGGGCGGCGACTTCACTGCCGGGAATGGCACCGGCGGTGAGTCGATCTATGGTGCCAAGTTCGCCGACGAGAACTTCATCAAGAAGCACGCCGGGTCCGGAGTCCTTTCGATGGCGAACGTCAGGCTGGGGACTAACGGGTCGCAGTTCTTCGTCTGCACCGCCAAGATGCAGTGGCTAGATGGGAAGCACATGGTGTTTGGACAGATTAGAGGGTGGAAGCAGCGTCAGAATCTGGTTTTTGGCATAGGAAACGATGAGGATTTGATAGAAAGAAGAGGGAATTTGGGTTTCAAGCATAACAGAGAGGGCTACCTACGGAATTGGACCGGAGGAACGTCGCCAAACCGCCACGCAGTCGCCGCCGCCGCCACGCCATCTTGGCCGGAGGGGAAGCCAAAGGAGAAGGCAGCAGGATGTTGTCCGATTTTGGTTACAGAAACTAGAACTCGAAGAAGAGGAAGAACTCTAGGTCTAAGAAAATACAAATAAATTTGCCAGAACTCAGATAAATTTGTCGAAAACTTAGATAAATTTGACAAAAAACTCAAATAAATTTGTCAAAAACTCAGATAGATTTCGCCATAATTCAGATAAATTTATCGAAAACTCAGATAAATTTCATAAAAACTCAGATAAATTTGACGAAAATTTAGATAAATTTCACAAAAACTCAGATAAATTGTATTAGAACTCAGATAAATAGAAAAATACTCAGATGGATTTGGCCAGAACTCAGATAAATTTGTCGAAAACTTAGATAAATTTCACAAAAACTCAGATAAATTTGACGAAAATTCAGATCAATTTTACAAAAACTCAGATATATTTGCAAAAAACGAAGATAAAATTATCAAAGACTCAGATAAATTTGAAAAAAATCAACCTCCGACGATAGGAACAGTTAACGTCCGGCAATGAACGGTGACAGATAGCAGCAGGAGCGGCTGCAAATCAAAACCCCAATGACTCCCACCTCCATCACCACCACAAATTAACAAAACCCAATGAAGAAGATGATGAATTAATTTGCAAAAACCCCCAGTTTTCATCAACCCCACAAAACCAGAAAAAGAAAAACAAGAAAAGGAAGACAAAGGAGAAGTTGCAGAGATAGAGATGGGCGGTAACGGAAAAACCAGGTGGAAGATCTCTTTTCATCTTCTTCCTCCTTAAAACTAGGCCCTCAGATAAATTTGATACTAGGACTGGGCTATGGGTTGAGCTTCCGTAGCTGGTCAGGTCAGAACCAACCCACACCAAACCCAACCTCTTTTTTCTTCTTCGTCCTGTTCTATTCCGGTCTGCAATACAGAACATGACCAATTTATTCTGATTTTTGCAACCAGAAATTGATGACCAGGAGATTGTTTAGTGTGATTAGTGTTGCAAGTTATTTACAATGAGTATCAAAAGCCTCATAGTTGGTGTGAGTGCACCTTGTATACACTCATTACTCATGTGATGCATGAATGTGCAATGTGGACATGTAACATTACTGGCTACTGCCTTTTGTTGCAAGTGGCAAGAGGTTACCATGAAATCTGGGCAAAGAAAGTGTTCTTAAACTTTACACATGTCGCATATCAAGATGGGACGTGTCAGATAATAACGTAATGCGCGCATCAGCACGAGAGCGCTGGACAGTTTTAGTTTATTAAAGAAAGGGTAAATTGGTCTTTTCAGGTATGAAAAAGTGTGAGAGGGACCTTTGGCTGTATGACTTTTTTTTGTGGACTGTTTGCAACAAAGTAATGTTATGAGGGACCTCCGGCCAAAGCCCCCTTTTTATAATTCCTTATCCGAATCAAACACGCGAAACTTTTAATGCTGTCTCTATTACATTTTAAGTTATTGGATTATCTTTCAATTTGAAGTTGTTTGAACTTATGAATTATCTATTCTTAAATTGATTAGCTTTTTACATGAGAAGTGTAAATGAAGAAGAATTCATTCACATTCTTCAACGCCAGAGCAATTCTTGTGTGTAGGTATGTATATCTTGGACCCCGAGGGGTAGCTCATTTGGCCTAGGACCACAGTTAGCACTCGGAGGTTGAGGGTTCGAAACTGCACTACCACACTGGACCACAAGGGATTTACCCGGCTCTCCTTGGGCCCGTAGGGATTATTCTGACCCAAAGGGCTGGGACACCCTCCGTTATAAAAAAATAAAAAAGTGGACTATTTGATAGTGAAATAGAAGTCGCCATGTTTTACTTATCGATAATTTTATTCTTCTAATTGTGCATTGCTGCCTTGGATCTCAAACATAAATAGTATTCTTTCCAACATGATTCTCCTTTTTTATCTTGGGGATCAAGGCCTGCGACAAAGGTGCTATCAAATCTCATGGAGGAGAAGCTATTACCATTTACCAATTTCGACCCAGCACATATAGGGAGTTAATTTCTGAAGTTGATAATGAAGTTATATTTGTTGTAAATCATTTCATTCTACTCAATATTTTGAACTGACCTCCTAATATTATAAAATATATATATTATATCAATAAGGCTTGTCATGTCACGATTAGGATATCATATTTAATTTATATGAGGTTAGGATTATATTAGATTAGACTCATGGTGTGAATACACTATTGATACAACTTTCACATGAATATTTGTGATTCATGTTCGTTCTTTCTTTCCTTTTTGGCTAAAAGTTTTGAACTTTTTTTTTCATATTAATCAATCTTCCTGAGATCTAGAAAAATCAAATTGGATCACACTCTAGAAAACTGAGAAAATTCATTATTATTTAGTTTGCACGAATATTTAACTCGTACATTGCACAAGCTTTAATGCTAGTTTTTTTTTTTTTTTAATGGATGATACTTCGAGGGAATTCCACTGGAGCCTTTGTGGAACTTCTTTAATTCCATTTTATTAGGAAACATGGAGCTTTATCTATGAGGGAAAAATCCTCTCTCAAAGAAATCCTACCAAATTCTTTGACAGCCTGTTTGTTTGCATAGAATATTTAGGAATCAAATACACAATAAAGTCAAATTATAGGAAGTCAAGGTCTTATATACATTGCTATCTTATATCTTTCAACCCTCACCTCATATCATTCACACTTCACCTCTTTAATAAATGTTAGATGGATCATATTTGAGCATAAATCCCTATTTATTCTAATGCTAAAAAATCATAGACTTGTTTGTTAGCAGTAGCGGAAATAGAAATTCGCAATCTATTGCATTTCGTGTAAAAGATCTTTCTTTTCTAACGCCCAACCCACCCCTAACCCCAACCCCAACCCCAACCCCAATCGAAATTACATTTCTTCAAAATTAGGAAAAATTAAATTGCTTTTTGTGCTCTGCTTCACGGGAAAGTGCTTGTACCAAATAATAGAAAAAAGGTTCTCCGTGGAAAAGTACCCCACTTTTCCTTTCCATTTTCATAGAAAAGCTTTTACTCAAACATGACCAAATTTACAAAGAAGAATTTCAAGAATTTAGTTAAATGGGCATCACATTTGACACCATGAATTTAGACTATTGCTAAGGCTAATCCACTTGTAGCCCGCGGTGATATACCTCCCGATACACAGATACAATAGGGATTGATCCCTGGTTCCGTTGTATAGGAGATCTGTTGGTCCATTGGATAGGGACTTAGGTAGCGTGAGTGTGGGTACATGAGTATGTGTCGAAGAAAAAAAAATGTAGCCTGCTAAAATTTGTGGGTTGGAGAGACTTCGCAAGTGTGGAAGCATTTGAGACTTTTGCTATGAGTGTACCAACGAGTGAGCATTTATTTTATCTTGTTGGGATTTTGATTGCATAAACAGATGAAAGTTCATTATATCGATATGGTGAACCCCTGCAGCGGTGCATGAAACGGGCATTCCTGACCATGATGATGGGCATTCCCGGTAATGAAGACACCACTAACTTTCTCTGCTTTTTTTGTCAAAGTGTTTTTTTTATTTTATTTATAAATATTTTCTGAAACTCCGCCTATGTTGGGGTATCCTTGACATAGCCGGTCCCAAGCCCGGACAAAGGAGGAGGGTTGTGCGTTAGGTAGCCGACAGCCAGCACAATACTCAGTCGGATTTTTTTATGGATTTGATACCTAATGAAATTTCGTTGGGGCGTCCCCTACTTAGCGACGCGCTGTATGGTCCGGATACAGTGATAAATGAGCAAGGACCGCTGCATCGGCGCCCGGGTGCAGTGCTAAATAGGCAAGGGTCCTCACACTTTATTGGACGAGTGTGGGGGGTAAGGAAGCTAGTCCAAAATAGAAGGCTGAGATTGGGCACTTGGAACATTGGGAGCCTAACTGGGAAACTTATGGAAGTGGTGGATACAATGGAAAGGAGACGAATCGCAATTGCTTGCTTGCAAGAGACAAGATGGGTGGGACACAAAGCAAAAGAGATTGAGAGGACCGGGTATAAGTTATGGTATACGGGACTTAATAGATCGAGGAATGGGGTCGGCATAGTGGTAAACAAGGACTTAAAGGAAGATGTAGTGAATGTAAAGCGCTATGGAGATAGGATTATTGCAATTAAGTTAGTATTAGGAGAAGAGATAGTGAACGTAATTAGTGCTTATGCCCCCCAGGTGGGCTTAGGAGATGGACATAAGGAGAAGTTTTGGGAAGACTTGGAAGGAGTGCTACTAGAGATACCCCAAGGAGAGATGGTCTTCATAGGAGGTGATTTGAATGGTCATGTAGGACGTGACGTAGATGGATACATAGGAGTACACGGGGGACATGGGTACGGTAATAGAAATGAAGAAGGGAAGGATATCTTGGAGTTTTCAGTGGCTTATGATCTCATGGTAACTAACACATTTTTTAGAAAGAGAGAGGAGCATTTGGTGACTTATAAGAGTGGCTCATCGAGGACACAAATTGACTTCTTCTTAACTAGGAAAAGAGACCGTTTAGCTTGTAAAGATTGTAAGGTTATACCGGGGGAGAGCTTGACTTCCCAACATAGGTTGTTGATCATAGATGTGCAGTTACAAAGGTGGACTAGAAAAAAGAAGTTGTATAGATGCTCAAGGACTAAATGGTGGAACCTGAAAGGTGATAAGCAACTAGCTTTAAGGGAAAGAGTACTAGAGGAAGACGTTTGGGCGACAGATGAGAGTGCAAATAATATGTGGGATAAGGTAGCAGAGTGTATTCGGAGGGTAGGGAAAGAAGTCTTAGGAGAATCTAAAGGGGGTGCTCCGGTACAGAAAGAGGCATGGTGGTGGAGCGAAGCCGTCCAAGACAAGATAAGAGTTAAAAGAGAGTGCTTTAAAACGTGGCAAAAGGATCGAATTGAAGCGAACTTGGAGAGGTATAAAGAAGCAAAAAGAGAAACCAAAAAGGCAGTTAGTGAGGCCAAGGCAAAGGCATTTGAGGAGCTATATAGGCGACTTGACACTAAGGAAGGCGAAAGAGAGATATTCAAGCTTGCTAAAACTAGAGATCGGCGGACCAAGGACTTAAACCAAGTTAAATGCATTAAGGATGAGGATGAAAAGGTATTAGTAAAGGAGGAGGAGATAAAGGAGCGTTGGAAGAGCTACTTCTACAAGTTATTTAACGAAAGCAGTAGTAGTGACATACAATTGGGGCAGCTTACCATTTCTAGAGAAGAAGCGAATCATATGTTCTATAGGAGAATCAGTAGGGAAGAAGTTAAAGAAGTATTGAAAAGAATGAAGAATGGGAAAGCGGTTGGGCCAGATGGTATCCCTATTGAGGTATGGAGGTGCTTGGGGGAGGATGGTATTAGTTGGTTGACAAAGCTTTTTAATGTAGTGCTAAAGAGCAAGAAGATGCCTAATGCATGGAGGAAAAGTATTCTTATACCCATATACAAGAACAAAGGAGATATTCAGAACTGTGCGAACTACCGCGGGATTAAATTGATGAGCCATACGATGAAATTATGGGAGAGAGTTATTGAGAGAAGACTAAGAAGAACAACAAATATTTCAGAGAATCAATTTGGTTTCATGCCTGGGAGATCAACCATGGAGGCTATCTTTCTCTTGAGGAGGTTAATGGAACAGTATAGAGAAGGTAAGAGAGATTTACATATGGTGTTCATTGACTTGGAGAAGGCTTATGACCGGGTTCCTAGGGAGATTCTTTGGAAAGTTCTGGAAAAGAAAAGAGTTTGTGTCGCTTATATTGAGGCGATAAGGGATATGTATGATAGAGTCGTGACATCTATAAGGACGACTGGCGGCGAAACTAAGGAGTTTCCTATCACGATTGGGCTACACCAAGGCTCAGCGTTAAGCCCGTACTTGTTTGCCCTAGTTATGGATGAGATTACAAGACATATCCAGGATGAGGTGCCGTGGTGTATGTTATTTGCAGATGACATTGTTTTAGTGGATGAGACGAGAGAAGGAGTGAATGCTAAACTTGAATTGTGGCGGAAAACATTAGAGACAAAAGGGTTTAGGCTAAGTCGATGCAAAACGGAATATATGGAATGCAAGTTTAGTCAAAGTAGGACACCTGGTAACATAGAAGTAAGTTTGGGCACACAAAAGATAGTAGAAAAAGAAAACTTTAGGTACCTTGGATCTATGGTGCAACAGGATGGAGGGATTGATACTGATGTAAGTCACAGGATTCAAGCCGGGTGGACCAAATGGAGGAGTGCTTCGGGGGTCTTGTGTGATCGGAAAGTCCCCCTCAAGGTTAAAGGAAAGTATTATAAGGTGGCGGTACGGCCAGCGTTGTTATATAGATCAGAGTGTTGGGCAGTAAAGCATAATCATGTCAAGAAGATGGAAGTTGCGGAGATGAGAATGCTAAGATGGATGTGCGGGATCACAAGGAGAGATAGGATTAGGAATGAGGAGATTAGGGGCATAGTAGGAATAGTACCGATTGGAGATAAAATGAGAGAAAATCGACTGAGATGGTTCGGCCATGTTAGAAGGCGTCCAACAGAGGCACCTGTTAAAAGGTGTGAAAGCATGGAGTTTGCCAAGAGTAGGAGAGGGAGAGGGAGACCCAAGAGAAGTTGGAAAGAAACTATTAAACATGATCTTGCCTACATGGATCTAACGGAGGACATGGCCCTAAACAGATTTGATTGGCGTCGTCAAATCCATATAGCCGACCCCACCTAGTGGGAAAAGGCTTGGTTTGGTTTGGTTTGGTTTGGTTTATAAATATTTTCTGAAGAAAGATGATTTTCTTACTATATCATGTGCAACTAAATATGGCTCCAAATCCCCAAAACACTCATGGTAAATTGTTTTTGGCACCTCTTGCCCAACTTAGTGAAAGAAAAAAAAAAACCAAATCTTCACTTTGACTGAAAATGAAAATATTGCATGTTCCCTTGAGATTTCAGGTGTTGGTTCCTACTCTCAAGCAATCAGAAAAGCTTGAGCTAAACTGTGTTTCCATACTGGATCCTTCTAGATGAGGCTTCTTCATCCATCCTTTTGACTCATAGGGAGGCAATGATAAATTTGGATGTCATCATCTATGTAATAAGGGAGCTCAGTTGAATTCTCCATATTTTGGACCATTGGATTTATGTACATAAATCCTAGGGATATTTTGGACCCTTGGATTGAAGAGGAAAATGAAAAAAGGGGCTAAAAGTTGGAGAAATTTATAAGTTTTTGTCATCCCCATCAAAAGCACGTTCACAGCTTGGTTTGTTCTTAGTTTGTACGGCACAAAAAAGGGGCAGCAAGTTTCAGTTATTTACAGGTATTTCCATCCCTTCTCCATTTAAAAAAAAAAAAAGCAACAGTGTTTACTTTCTTATTGTTCTTCCATTGATCAGAAATATGTCAAAAGCAAAAAAAAAAAACTGCTTTTGTAAGGGAGCTTAGTTTTGGACACTGCTTCCCCATATCCCTAGACTCTTTCTCCCTTACCCGGGCGACGGGTCAAGGAGTCTGGGCCAGGTCTAGGGTTAGGTTCAGGTTAGATGGGTTTGGGTTGGATTTGGGTTCGGATTGATTTGGGCTAGAGTTTGATGAGTTGGATTGGATCAGGTTCAGGTCAGGTCTGACGGGTTTAGTTAAGGGCCCAATCAGGTTCTAGATAAGAGGTTTGGGGCCCAAAAGGTGGGCTGCAGTGGGGTCCAGTCTGGGCAATAATCACTCAGACCCAGGTTTCGTATACTTTGATCTGCCCGTCGGATTTCAAAGTTCTATATATGGATAAAAAGCCATCGATGAGTAGATCGCGATGAGCCAACTTTCAGGGAAATCAGGGGTCTAGAAGTGATAGGTGATTTTTTAGGTGGGCACTCCAGGGGTGTGGGACCTGCTATTATGATTTTTGATCCGCCTGTCAGATCTCGAAGTTCTTTATATGGACGGAAAGCCCTCGACGAACAGATTGCAATGAGTCAATTTCTAGGGCAATCAGAAGTCTAGGAATAATATGTGATCTTTGACTCGGGACCTAATCAGGACATCGTTAAATAGGGTGGGCCGAATTACCCCTCATAGGGTGCCAAAATTCAGGTTGGTTGTTAGGTGGTCAAAAGAAGAATAATTAGATTTAGTTGTGCTCGAAACATAATGCGCCGTGCCTTCAGATACAGGCAATTACTAGTTCTACAATGAAACTTGAAATGGGTGAGAATGCATATTCTTAGCACAGGGAAAGAAAGAGGTGTGAAGCTAGCCATGACGTGGGTCAAGCTTAGGTTTAGGTTTCTGGCCTAATATCATGACCCAAATCTAGCCGATGGGTTTGAAAGATTTGCCACCTTGCACATTTTTTTATGACCCTTTGTGTTAAAAATGTTGGGGTCCATTAAACAGGCAGGCATTTAAGAGAGTCTGGATACTCTCCTTGGAATTATGAGGAATTCCATAATGCTTCTTCTGAAAGCCGCCTATTAAAATCTAATCTGATCAATAATAAACATCCTACACCCTCTTGTATTTGCCACTGCCAGATTTTACTCTAATAAGAGTTACAGCCACAGAGAGGTGTAAAACACACAATGCAATACAATAGAGAATAAAAGTTTGGGCACAGTATTTAAACAAGTTCATTGGAGCATTAGGCCCCTTTTTTTTTTTTTTTGTGCATTAATACATGGAAGTAAAAAATGAAGATCAAATGTGAATTTCAAAAAATGAGCATCAACTATCATCTTCTTTTTTATTCTATTTCCCTAAAAGATGTTATTTGATGTTTATTTTTAGAAATTAACCTTAAAACTTTTTTTTTTGAAAAGGTTAGTGTGAATATATTTCCAAAATTAACCATTAATTTTCATTTTTAACCACTATGTATTAAATTCCTATACATTTCTAATGAAAAAAAAAAAAACCTGGCCCTTATAGATATCTTGCGATTCCCAGAATCAAAGAATGTGGACTCCAGGGAATCACAAGATCTGGACTCCCATTTAAGTGGAGCCCTGCATCAAACTACTTATTTTGACTTGGGCAATTTCCCACTCATGCAATCGTTTGGAAGTCCTATTAAATTTGGATGGACTGACCCATCTTTTAATTTGAAGCTCATTTTTTGAAATTCTCCTTTAATCTTCATTTTTAACCATCTTATCAAATCAACCCCTATATTTTTTTTTATTGCAAACAAACAGGCTCTTAAGTAACTGATTTGAGAATGGAGATGGAGGATATCAAGTTGCATAGTCCAATTCTCAACAATGGAAGAATCCATTCTTCTCTGGACCATGTATAGGGGATGAAAATGCAAAATGGTAATCATTTATGAACTCATCCACAATTTTCTCGTTGAAAATACAAATCCTCTCTTAACTTGGAAACATTGGAACAGAGAACCAATGATTTTATTACAATTTTATTGTCCAACACATCATGTTATTCATAACTTCACCACCATGAACTCAATTGTTGAATTGGACCACCCTCCTAAATGTTTCATAAGTGAGGATCGGACTCATTGTCTCAATGTTGTAACCTTTGTGACTCAACCACTTGGCTTGGAGAGACAGAGGCTGGACTCATTATTTTTGCCTAGGGAGGTCATGACCCAATAAGAAAGAGTTGATGAGCAGAAGAGCCTCACTTGGCTTGTTGAGGGGAACCAAGTGACCAGCCCCTCTTACTGTCACAAGCGTTAGCCCTTCATATTCTACAAACCTCCCTCCAACCTGTAGTTCAACCAACAAAATTTAGTCCTATTTTGCATTGCATCAGAGCAAAGGCCACAGAATGGATGGGTTTAGTAGAGGTCCATGGTGTACCCAAACCCGGACCCAGTTACGATCTGGGCCAATAAAAGGATCTATAACTGAGTTTTTTTTTAGGGTTTGGGCAACTGGGTAATCAGGATTCTGTTTACAGACTGAATCAGAAATAATCAGCCATAGCCCATCCATCATCTATATATTTGAATTGATCTTGGATTGCCCATTGTAAGAGACTCTACAAATATTGAAATCAAATCACCACATTTCATCAATGGACTTTGCACTAGACTGAAAGTAGGGTCAGGTTTATCTAGAATCTAAGCCCCATTTAAGAGATTGAGAAGGGATCCGATGGTTTATATTGATTTTTTTTTTTTTTTTTGCTATCGGAGGGTTCCCAATCCTTTGGGCTGGACTAATCCCTCCGGGCCCAAAGGGAAGCCGGGTAAACTCCCCTGTAGCCCCAGTGTGGTAGTGCAGTTCGAACCCACAACCTCCGGATGCAAACCGTGGTCCTAGGCCAACTGAGCTAGGATTATCAGATGGTTTAGATAGACATGCATATCCAAAAGGACCAATTTAGCGTCTAATTACATTGGTCTGACCTGATTATTGTGGTACCAAGAATGCCATGGGCTTTTGAGGGGTAGGCCCAAAGCCTCCATGCAATATCTTGAGCCAATTACTGGGACCCTGCCGTCTGCATCCCCACTGCAGTTACAGACAAACAGTACAAAAAGATGAGGAAGAAACAAAGCAACACATTCATGTCAAGGGTCTTGTGTTGTGACACACCACTCACACGTTGACTGTTGCTCAAATGCCTGCCAGCCACACCTGAATTTTGGCACACCAGCACCACTCAGTCGCCAAAAAATAAAAGAAGAAAAGATTCCTTCACCTTTTTGGCCTTTGGATGCCAAAGGTCATGATCAGCATTTAGCTGTTCCTGCTTCAAAAGGTGTATACACCTAAATTGAGTGTAGAAACTGGCTCTAACATTTGATTGGTCTTGGCGCACATGACCTATTGACCCAGTCTGTTAAACCCATTGGGCCACACATCTTTGACAGGCCATAACCCATAAGTTGCACTCATAAACTAATCTAACCTTCTGATATCAGTTTAAACATAGGAGAAAGCTAAAACATGTCATTTTATATTTTATTATCTGTTGTTAGAGGGTCTACTGTATCCAGTCGAGCAACCAGTTCAGTACTGTTATTGGATCCCCTGCAGCAGTTCTTCACTTCTATGCTCACATTCAAGGCATTGGATGATTGACATGCTCGGTCCAAAAATGAAAGCGGCACATGGATTATATCACACAACGGTTGATATATCCATTGAATGGCCAATGATTTATAAACATTGCATCTCCTGAATGGTTAGGATCAGTTTTGTTAAAGACGACTGTTCATGGACTACCCATCGTGGGCCTACTTAAGTGAAATCTGAGGTCCTCTACTGCCTTCACTAGAAGAAATATTTCCTGTAACAGGCTCCATGAGGGAAAGAGGCATGTAGCCGGTGTCCATTGGCCCCACCAGATAGGACGGGTTGTGGATAAGACATAATACCATAATTCAATGCCACTGGAATTCTATCAACTTGATCTCGGGCAATGAAATGGATAATCAAAATGCGTTTTTCTTAAGCAGATGTTAGCAATCTATTTCATTCATTTGGATCAGATAGATAGCTTGGCCAATGAGAATGATTTTTTTCAGATGCCTTATCCACAAACACTCCTATTTGGTATGGCCATGGAATCACTTACATGACATGTGGCGTCTTAATGAATTTGAAAAATTCAGAGCACAGCAGAGGATTGAGATTCCTTTAATGGGCCCAAAGCCAACAACATAACAGAACTGACAATAATGTGGCCCTTTATGGATCTTTCATCCTCAATACTCAGTTGCCCCAGCAACTTAATTTATCCGTAAATCTAATTATCTGTAACTCAGTTTAGATGTGATTAGTTACTGTAGGCGTAAACAATAAAACAACTGTCACATGTAATTCAGGTCACCCATCAAATGGAAGAACCCGAATTTTGGCATAAACCAAGCTAACTGCAATAGGTTCAAGGAGATCCAAATGGGTCCTTAGGAAATGGTGAAAGAAAAAGATAAAAGATTAGGAACACACCTGTAGACCCAGATCTTCAGACCAGCTTTGACAAGTTTAATGTAGATGGGTAGAACGGAAAATACAGTAAAATTATATGTGCCTAACATCGAGTCACTGTACAGAGGAAAATATTTACAAGGGAGTATGTAAAACATTGCATTGAAAATTAAATGGAAATAAAGATTAACGAGCAAAAACAAAAATCAAACTATTAACAACATGGGCTATTATCTTATAGAAAAATCCTCTTACTTGCAAACCCTCCAATTTCCCTTAGTTTTTCCTGATGTACTTGCATGAATTGATGTTTGCACATCCATCCTATTGAAATAGTCCTCCGCATATGTTGAGAAACATGGGTCATATCCGCCAAGTATTCTCACTCTTCTAAAGCCATTCTTATCTACCTGCAATGACATTCTTTGTCTGAGTTAATACTACACTAGACATGTTTGGTTACAAGCATTTCTAATGAGAATTTCCAACATCAGAAATTTCAAAACAGTGAGTATTGTTACAAAAAAATTCCTGAGTTTCCCAATTGACGGAGAATTTTGAATGGCAGTGGAGTAAATGCCTTCTTTAGACTCTCAACTTCTTCAAATTATGGAATTCCAAACCTACTTTGTATGTCAATATTTGTGGAATTTTGGGGAGGCAACACTTACCTTCCTGAAATCTTCTTATCAAACACACCCATGGTTTTAAGAGTTGCAGCTAAGTTAGTGAGGTGGGGACTAGTCCACATAAGTTAGTGAGGTCTTCTATACTGTGTGTAAATACAATAATTTCTCTCAATAAAAACAATATTTACTGTGATATTATTTCCTACCTTTTTAAGTGTTCTTCAACAAGTGAGCCTTGGGCATCCAATAGAAGTCTAGACATAATTCTAGCTTGTGGATTCAAATGACAAAATTCATATTCTAATTATCCGGTTGGTATTTATTCTAACTTGGAGAAACCTGTAAAATTAGACACTATTTGTGCTCATTTTCTGTGAACTCAAAACTTCTAGCATTTGAAAACCACCTTACGATTGGAATTGCTGATGCGGCTGAGAGTCAGGGAAGATGCACGGTCAATAATGCATGTCGGTGCATAGATATTGTAGATATCGATCTCCCTATACTGTTGGTAGACTACATTCATGGCCTCTACACAATCAAGTGTCCAGTTGGAGACCTTGAAATTGCAGACTCGGTTAATTCTTTCATAAACCTGGTCTGATACAACTGCATGGCTCCATGCATACTCAACTAACCCCTTATTGTCGTAGAAATCATCAGTTTCAGGATTACCCACCTGTAATTCAAGTGTAAGTGGCATTAAATTCTAGTGTTCCTTTTACCATGCATGCGAGTAAGATGAATGCAGCAGGATTTCAAAGAGGGCTTACTATGAAACCTTTAAGGTTGATAAATGGGTTGTTATCTAGATCCTTGTTACGATCATACACAAGCTCAGCTAATTGGGGCACATAGTGACCTGTTATCACAAGTAAATGATATTTCCTTTTATGGGTTAGAATGGCACTGAGACTTTTATTGATATACAGTGCATACACAGTAATCATGTGTATAATAATGGAATTGGTGACTAATATTCAAGTTAGGCTGACCTGCATAACTCTCTCCAGCTATATAGAAATCATGGGCTTGATATTGCGGAAATCGTTTGAGCCAATTGACCAGGAAATTGTATGCATCATCAGCTAAAAGTGTTATTGAAAAAGAAAAGAAAAGAAAAGAAAAGAAAAGACCCAAATATCAGTAACACATAAAAGCTTGAAATTATGAGATAATCAATAAGTTTAATTAAGTGAATACCAACAAATACATCATCCAATTTGCTGAGATCAGAGGATGTGTTGGTGTAGGAGAACCCAACTCCAATTGGGGATTCCAAAAATAGCAAATTTGCCTCTGCAAATGACAGGCACAGAAATTTCAAAATTTTACCAAAAAACACCTATCTTTAAGTGTCCCTAACATGTTACAATGCCAAAGTAACACTTGTAGGTTTTTAGAACTTCAAAAAAGATCAATTAAAAAAAGACTGTGAAAGCTTCGCTCTGCAATCTGCATTATCATGGAGCTGAAGAGTTCTACTGTAGTTTTTGGTAAATAAGAGTTCTACTATAGTTAATAACTTTTTGATTGAAGACATACTAATAGGATTCTAAGACACATAGTTGGTCAACCACCCTCACCACCCTTCATTTTTCCATACCCAAGAAAGACGTGAAGAAAAATGATAAAAGCAAGAAAGCTACATATTGCAATTAAAGGAATTAGTAGACCTGTGTTCCAAGCATATTTATTGAATTCTAAGCCTGTTCCATTTGTCTTGATTTTGAAAGGACCCAACTCCACAGCTGCACCATAACCAATAGATGAACAACCAGGACCTACAAATATATAAGAGGCAAAAGGAAAAAGTTAATGCAATGTTTATGTAAATAATACCAAAAAGGAAAAGGAAAAGAAAACCCCACAAGGTAAAAAGAATGAAATTTACTTATGGATGATAAATAAGTAGATTTGTGGATTCTGTATTTGAGCATATGCAAATATACCTCCATTAAGCCATAGAAGGAGAGGTTTTTGGGATGGTTGTGTTTGAGCTTCAAAGAACCAATAGAAAAGGGCCCTCCCATGATCTTGATGGACAGTAATGAAGCCTGAAAAGTGTGATACAGAGGGGTTTGAAGGCTGTCCTGGCAGATTCAAGACCCTGTCTTGCTCTTGCTCTTGCTCTTGTGGGTAAAATTGTGATGCTTCAATGCTTATAAAGAAGCAAAGAGAAGAGAGGTAGATGAAAGGGATCAGGGCTTTAAGGGCAGATGCCATTTGAACGCCCCCTTGGGTTTTACTCAAATCCATCATAAATGATATTGGTGGAATCATTTATAGGTGAGAGGTATTAGTCAGTCAGTGGAACACTTGGAAACCACTTTCACGAGACACCCGAGATGTGGCATGTTACCCACGAAATGAGCTGGAAATGAGAAATTGTTACTATTTCTCGTGACATGTAGCAAACTTTTTGGTTACAGTGTCTTAACTCTTACCTATCTTACCTATCTGAATCACTATTTTGGATGAACCCCAATGCACTATTTTGGATGAACCCCACTGCAGCCGATAAAGGAAGAATCCTCACTCACTGCTAAGCTGATGACAGAGTAGCTAAAATGGGAAAGTGATAGATATGCAACTCAAAGCACTGCTGCTGATTGATTTCAACTAAAAGCACCTTTTCATAGTAGAGCTCATAAAAGTAGTTCTTGCTGAAGTAAGGGTCATATTTCATGTGTGATTGGATTCAAGGTACTCTGAGATTTTGGATTTCTAATAAGTGGTTAAAGTAGAATAAGAAATGGTGAATATTAAAAAAATGGACCGGCAAATAATTTCTTTTAATAAATAATAAATTAATTGAAGACGGAAAATGAATACCTAACCATTTTCAATTGGTTTTGTAGGCTATAAGCCCCTGTGGCACTATATGACCTGGCCTTTTGGGGATGTCATTGAGGGCCCCAGATTCCGTCTTACTGAAATAGAGAACTGTTTCCTTGAAATCTCAGTCATCTGAACATTTAAGGAACCCTCATATAAAGCCCTTTTTACTCTTTTAGATGGTATGTGGAAGAAACAGTGAGAAACACTGTCAAATTTAATTGGTTATGAAATTTTCTAAAATATTGGATTATCAACACCTTCATTGCAAGTCCCTCTCCTTCTCGTCGCATAAAGATCTTCAGCCTTCACCATACTAATTCAAAAAAGTGAAGGTCTCATCTACATCTTCAGCTTATATCCTTCACTTTTTACCTTTTCAATAATTCTTTGTTAGAGCACATTTGACCATGAATTCCTATGCATTAAATTTCTTAAAACAAACGCCCTGAGGGCATATCATGAAAAATTTCTTCAAAACAAGTTAAATGGTTTTCAAAGAAGTGGGTTTTTTTCTCTTCCATTTTAGTATTTATCATGGTTATCATTGTCTGATGTGAAAGCATTTTATCCAAAAGTTGCATAAAACCCAAGGGTAGAAATACATTTCTACACACACAAAATACTCACTTTTAATTTCCTATAGAAAATGGAATCACTGTAAAAATAGAATGCCACAACTACCACAATTAAATTCCCTAGGATCAAATAACATAGTTGCTAAGCAAGACTTAATGAGATACAATTGCAATGACAATGGGGTGTTTAAGATATGAAAAATATATTGTCATGTAAAATGAGCGGCGAAGATAATGATCACGAGGAGGAAAGTCCCCTAATCTATTCTCCTGGAAAATCATCAAGACAGAGCTTAGGGAAACAACAAATATGTGTTGCAAAGCTGACCAAATAGAGAATGCATTAGAATATACAGAAGAAAACAAGGAGATGAGTTAAAATGCAGGAGCCAAAAAAGACTAGTGATTACACTATGGAGTTTATATGGCTGGACGATGCAGGGTTGAAACTTGTTGAAACGCAGTCCATGTAGTTATTGGATCCAGTATTCAGGTCTGTCCCCAGCCCAAGTTCCATTCTGGTCTAGCATGAACCAGAGATGTATGTGCCTCTATGTTAAATATGTTGGGTGGGCCAGCCAGGCTAATGGTATTGCTTTTAAGAAAGAATCCATACTTCTAAATCTTAACCTTCTTCACTATAGTTGCATAAAATGAGCTCTAGCTCGTCCTTTGGAACCTTGAAACACAGCAAAAATCCGGCCCAAAGTTTGCCATGGCCATTCTGGGCCCTCCCCATTCCCCTTAGAAAGATCTATTTGCTCACCATATTTTCAGAAAAACTGAAGACCACTGCTGGAGAAAGCAAAACCCCACCAAGAGCAGGGAATCGCAATTTTTCTCAACTCGACTACAGGACACTGCAGTCCACTTTAGATTTCTATGATAAAGAACTAAGTACCAAACAAGAATAAGGTGGATAAGGAGGGGTTTTTCCACCTTCCAAGTCTCTCCAGTCTCCACCTTGTCGTGGATGACCACCCCACTTGCACTTTCCCCATATCCAAAAAGCCACCGAACTACTTAAGAGTCAAATTTGGGTTCACCTGATGGATGCTCACCATCAGCAAACAAAGGCCACATGTACAGCAAGGCCCTCATCAATTGGACCCAGCAACAGCCACATCTTGTTCTCTTTCTTCTTGCACATGGTTTGTTTGCAATGTTTGCTTCTCAAGTGAGTTGCGTGTGGTAGGAAGAGGCAGACCACAGCTATGATGCCCATATACGGGGACGGGGTTTCAACACGCCAACTCTAAAAATTTAGGATACGGATACGGGATCGGCATCATGATATAGCTAGGTCTCATTTTATACTTTGTCTAAGGCAAGTTTTCTGCTAAATGAAATTTGGTTAGGACCCAATTTATATTTGAGTGAAATTTGAAAGTTTAGCTACAGCCCATTTTATATTTGAGTGAAATTGAGCTAAGGCCCATGCATTAGTGAGCTCCCCCTTCCTCCTCCTCCATTTTTTATTTTTTTTTTTATTTTCCCTCATCCTCAATGGTGGCTGTTTGTGTCGATTCCGCTGGAATCAACCAATTTTGGTTGTTCCGACGTGAATGAACCAACTCCTGCCGTCGGACAGTATCGGTACGGGTACCATACATCAAATGCCGTATCCGGGTATCATAGGACCACAGAAGTACGAGATGAAATTTTTATCATCTACTACAAAAAAATGCAAAATTGCAGAAAGTAAATGGAAAGACAAGTATTTCAAATACTAGAATCAAATATGTATATATAGAGAGAGATAGAGAGAAGTATTTCAAATACTATAATCAAATAGAGAGAGAGAGAGAGAGAGAGAGAGAGAGAGAGAGAGAGAGAGAGAGAGAGAGAGAGAGAGAGAGAGAGAGAGAGAGAGAGAGAGAGTACATGTAAAAGCTAGATAATGAAGCTTTTATGGATATTTAAGATAATAAGTGGACATTCAATTGGGATTAAAAGATCCCAAAAAACTTTAATAAGAAAGAAAGAGGAATGCAATGAGAAGAAAAAAGTGCCTTTTATTGGCTACAGTTTTGCACAATACCATGACACTTTCCTTTGAACAGATTACAGGATTTAAGTAAAAACTCTAAGATGTAAATAGGAAATCAAAAGAATCAAATACATTACAAGACTCTTGAAGACACGGATTCAAGCAAAAGAGTCAAATTGTTAACTGTCAGATATCCTTATGAAACCAGTACTGTTAAACTTGGACCCACCATTTGTGCATCTGAAGCCGTTGGATCACATCCTCCCCCTTTGAGTTGAAAGGTGAAAGGAAACTTTTGGGTCTTGCTCTCCTGTGAAAGATGACCATTGCATCTCTTCCTTTCTGGTGAAATTGTGTACATTTTCCTTACCGCCCATCCATGCACATCATATTCTCTCATTCCCAAGTTTAGCACTCATCCACTCAACCATAGTTGGAGAATTGAACAAGAAAAGAGTAGTTCTATTAACTTGATGAATGAGGTCATGAGATTCTTTCAATGCGAAATCTCTTTGAGGTTCTCCATTATTTATGACAGATCTGGCAATTTGCAGATCCTTTCAGCTATGCACATTATGTTTATATCAAATTTGAAGTTTCATATCCTGATTTCTGTACATACAAGCAATCCTAATCTGGCTCACATCCTTCTTCTTTCATGTGCAAAGCCAGAATTTCCAATCCTTCATAAACCAAATCCAAATGAGGACTAGACCTCTGACCAACAGCAAAGCTATACACTCTATTTCCCACTTCAATCCAACTCCTCCCAGCTTCCTTTTTGCTACCTATTGCTCTCATCACTTTCCTCATCATTGCAAATTCTCCCCACTTTCTATCAGCAGCATAAATATTTGACAGTATAACATAAGTTTCAGCCGCATTTGGCCTCAAATTCAGTATCTTTTGACCAGCCATTTTTCCCAAATCTGTATTTCTATGCACTTTACAAGACCCAAGAAGTGCCCCCCAAATTGATTCATCAGCTTCGAAGGGCATCTTCTCTATCAATTCATAAGCATCAGTAACTCTACCGGCTCGTCCTAGCAGATCAACAATGCATCCATATATCTCCATATTTGGATAAACATTGTAAGTTTTCATAGAATTGAAATACTTCAGACCTTCCTCTACAAGTCCGGCATGACTACAAGCACTGAGTACCCCAATAAACACAATGTGGTCTGGTGTGATCCCTGAAACAACCATCTCATCGAACAATTCAACTGCTTCTCTTCCGTATCCATGGTTTCCATATCCAGTCATCATGGAAGTCCAAGAAACCAAATCTCTTCGTTTCATCTCATCAAAAATCCCACGCGAATCAACAATGCTTCCGCACTTTGCATACATATCTATAAGAGCATTAGCCAATGGGGTGTTCCACCCAAAACCTCTTCGAATTATCACTCCATGAACCTGCTGCCCACAATTCAAGATGGCGAAGTTTGCACATGCGGCGATGATGCTAGTATATGTAAAGCAATTTGGATACACATCAAGCAGAACCATTTGAGCAAATAACTTCAAAGACTCATACGATCCAAATGTTTCAAGTCCAGCTATCATTGTATTCCAAGTGATCAGGTCTTTCTGATGCATTTCTTTGAAGTATTGTTTGGCCTCTGATAGACTCATACATCTACAGTACATGTCAACTATTGAATTGGAAACAGGAAGGTTGTCCTTGAAGCCATATTTATATGTGATTGCATGAAACTGCTTCCCGAGAATTAGAGACCCAAATGAAGCACAAGCTCTAATTGCAATGGAACATGTGAATGGATTGAGTGCTAAATCTTCCTGTAAAGGAATTAAAGAAAGATGGTAATTATATAACATCTTGAGATAAATTAAATTTTTTGAAGTGCATTTACAAAGTTGACAATGCAGGAACCACCAGGATATGACTCGTTGCAAGCAGGCTGGGCTAAAGGTTTTACCAGGCCAGTTTGTTTAATTATCAAGCCAGAATATCAGGCCTTGTTCCATCCAACAGCCCTAGAGCCATATGCAACCCAATTTAAAGATCTGTAGCATGAGATGAAAATAATTGGTCCCACAATCTTCATCTGGAGAGCCCTATCATGGAGGTGCCATGGACCAGAGGCCACTTCCACAGAATGATCTAAAACATCTAGGAAGCCTTCATGAATTCAAACAAATGCTCAATTTTCAGGACGCATATCTGATGGTTAGGATTGGATGAATGGAGGGACCTTTGGCCTAAAGCGTATCTGTATAGAGATCACACAGAATGAACAGTCGGATCATGCTGATGCACTGTGAAGGTGTTCTATCAATTGAATATTAAGCACAGTACTGTATACAGGTTGGACCTTGGCATGAAAAACCTTGATTCTAAGTGAGCCCTTTACGAAAACCTGTCATGGGCCTGCTCCATTTGGACATCTTACATATGACAGCTTCTACAAGTTCACAGAGTATCAAAGCAGGTTGGGTCATACTATACTTGGACCAGGAACAGAACTGAATTGGAATATGGATACCTGGACCAAATCATATCCAAACAGGTTACAAGATTCCCACCTGTACCTGAACCTACCTTGTATACCCACACCATACCCTTACCGATACCTGAACTTGTGCCATACTTTGTTAATTATTTTATTCTGTAGGGGTGGTACGCCTTTTATCCATGGGAGAGGAAAATGGGTTTTACATATTTAAATGTTACATATGCAAATATTGCACATACAAAACACATTACCATGATTGACAAAATTACCATTTTAACATGACTACAGAAGTACGTCCAACGAGTTTTTGATGTGTTTTTTTTATTTTTTCACAAGTTTCTCAAAATTATGAAGAGTTAGGATATGAAACTAAATGTCTTGAATTTGATGCTTATCATTTATTTGAGAATTTTGAACAGTTAAGATCATGATTTGGGGGACCACAAACATGCAGAAAATTAGATCTATAGATTAGGATTTTTTTGGGACCTTTTTTGTATAAATTACTCAAAACCTATGAAGATTTAAGATAATCATCTTAAAGGTTAGGGGTTTGTTAGTTTGATAAACAAATTCAAATTCAATGGTTCGGATTACAGATATGAGGCTCACAGAACAAAAAGAAAAGGTGGGTAATGGGATTTGATCCCCGGACTAATTGCATAACCAAATGCAATCATTGTGTGAAGCAAGTACAGGCACGTTTTTGCAAGTGGGGTGAGAGAGTTTCACTTTCACAACTATTTAGGTGTGAAAATGGCCTTATATACACACTATTTTCACACATCATATACACAACACATGCGTAAATGAGCACAAACAAAGGCAAAGGTAGTGTGCATAACAATTAAGCATGTAAATCATTTGCACATGTAAAATTGAGTGCAAACAAATTACTCCTAAGAGGAAAGCCTATCCCATATTTTATTAAATATAAAACTTAAGTGTTTAAGGTCATATTTATATATAAAAAAGAAAACTCTACTTAAACATATAAATATAGTTATATGTTTGAGCATTGAGTCCACAGTTGTTAGCTTGTGGACCCAAATTCTTATAAACTGGGTCAAAAGACCCATACCTGATCATTCTTGAGTCAGGTTGATGGGGACTTGGGTGGTCATTTTCATCCCCTAAATCTCAAAAAGATTACACCTACATGATCCAAATGAAGGGCTATTTTTTAAGGGTGATCATGGCTCGACTGGACCAGGCCAAAGATTATCCAATACTGGTCAACACACTTATCGGGCAAATATTCAGCCCAAACCCAGACCACAGGCCAGAAAGTCAGTCCCTTACCCGGACCATTTGCAAAACATTCAGCCATTCTTAATATATTGGGTGAGGCTGGACTTTTAGCATATACAAGCCCAGAGGAAGTCCATTAGCTAATCAGGCCAGAAAGCAAAGCCCATGACCCTTAGTCCATTAACTATCTGCTTTGGACGGTTCAGATTTCTCAATGGATGCGGGCCCACCCACCACTCATTACGCACACATTGTTCAGCCAGGCCCATACCAGCTCGTCAGGTATATTCATCCAATACTGACATGACATGTGTCCTTCATATTCGTCAGTTCGTCAAGGAAAAAGTGTCGTCTTGCTAGAGAAAGTTCACTGGAAGTGTAAATACCTGCAGCTGCAGCATTCGAAGAAAGACTTGAATTCCCAAAAAGCCCTCCCCTCTCTTGGTGTATCCAGCAATCATAGTCGTCCATGTAACAGCAGTCCTCTCCCGAATTCCATCAAACACCAGGCATGCATCATCCATACTTCCTCCGCACGTCGCATACATGTCAAGGAGAGCGTTCTCCACGTACATGCATCCATCCACACCATGCTTCACGGCTACCCCATGAACAGCAGCCCCACAAAACCAGCACTCCATGCCCTTACACGCCTTCAGAACGTTCGATGCTGTGAACGCATTGGGACCCATTCCTTCCCTTCTCATGTCACGAAACACCATCCAAGCATCGCTGTTGTTCCCGTTTGTAGTGTAGCCTGCAATCATGGCCGTCCAGGTGATGATATCTCGTTGGGTCATTTCGTCGAACACTTGGCGTGCTTCTCCTAGCTGCCCTTTGTCGCAGTAGAATTTGATGAGTTTGGTTGCTTGAATCGGAGGGATGTTTGAATGGGTGGAGAAAGTGAGGGATTTGGGAAATGGGTTTCTTCTCATTTCTGGAAAGGAATTGTTGTGGAAGTGAGAAATCGTGTGTTGCTTTTCAAAATTCATGCCACTTTGAGGGTGCGTGGGAGGAGGGAGGGAAAAGCCACAAGGGCATTTTTTGTCATTTGGAACGCTTCCCACTTTACATAGGCCTCTTTGCTCGAAAGGGCATTGTAGGAAGTCGATAATTAACAAGTCGTCGTTGAGTTGGGACGAAATTCGTCGTCTCGGAAGCTGGTAGATTGCCACTACGTCTAAGGGGTTTTGACCGTATAGGGTATAAAATATCATATATTTTTTGAAATGATATTGACCAAAAGTATATCTCAAATATGGTATAGGGAGCCTCTTTTTTTTTCCACTTTTACCATTTTTGTGCGATATCGCAAATATTTGCGATATCGCATAACCTGGAGAGTCATTATATGAGCTGCTCATTTTTCCTCTCTTTTTTTCCTCCATTTGCAGCAAAAAGCAAGTCGTTTTCCCTCATTGTTTTCATGTGGCTGTCTTCATCTTTCATATCTTTTGTTCATCTAATACAATCAAACAAAAAAAATTAAGAATAAATTCTAAAGAATCTCCATGACCATAAGTTTTTGGTGTCTCAATGCCCAACCATTTTTAACATAACATTTCGCAGAGTATACAAAAAATTCCAAACATGTCCAAATATTGTATAAGAAGAATCATCTGAATGCCTTAGGAGAAATGAAAGAGCGATTGCTACAGCAAATACATTTTTAAGATGTTTCATATATTTTGTTCATCTAATACAATCAAACAAAAAAATTAAGAATAAATTCCAAAGTATCTCCATGACCATAGATTTTTGGTGTCTCCATGCCCAACCATTTTTAACATAACATTTGACAGAGTATAAAAAAATTCCAAACATGTCCAAATATTGTGTAAGAATAATCATTTGAATGCCAAAAAGTCTACATGGACTAACTCATAGAGTTAGTCCATGAACAACCCCATAGTTTTGGGGGGAAAATCACATGATGTGAGGTGATTTTCCCCCCAAAACTATGGAGTTAGTCCATGGATCGGTCCATGGGTTAGTCCATGTAGCAGGGCTCTTTGAATGCCTTTGGAAAAATGAAAGAGCGATTGCTTCATCCTCTTAAGAACCTCCTCTAAAGATGAAGACAGCCACAGGAAAACAATGAGGGAAAACGACTTGCTTTTTACTGCAAACGGAGGAAAAAAAGGGAGGGAAAACGAGCAGCTTATATAATGACTCTTCAGTTTATGCCATATCGCAAATATTTGCAATATCGCACAAAAAGGGTAAAAGTGAAAAAAAAAAAGAAAAAAAAGAGGCTCTCTGTATGATACCCATATTTGGGATATACTTTTGGTCAACACCATTTCAAGGAATACAGGGTATTTTATACCCTGTACGATCAAAACCCCTTTTTTTAATTACGTTGGTATCGCTAGGGTATTTGCCCCGCACCACTGGACTAATCCCCCCCGGGTGGTACCCATTAAATTCGTAGAAACATCCACTTAGCAAATATGGGTTGGGTTTCGAATACAAGATATGAAGAGAGACTCATGCCTTGTGTCTAGAGATGAAAATATGGGCGGCCCATGCCCGGCACAGCCCATGTACGGTTGAAAATTTGGGCGGGCCACCCATGCACGGCACGGCCCAGCATAGAAAAAATCGTGCATGGATCATTGACCAGGTCAACGTGCCGACATGGCTTCCCCGTCTGGGCCGTGCTTGGCCAAGGGTGCTTGGGCCCTAGGTCATGGCACGAGAATCATTCGTGCAGTGCTTGGGCCCATGGTCATGCTCATATATATAAATTTATTATTTCTTATATAAATAAAATATAAAACTTAAAACAATTAAAGACTTATTACTCATTTGTAAATTAGAATCAATGTATGTGCATTAATTTTTTTAATAGTTTTGACTTTATTTCAAGTTAAGAACACCTAAAAGCCATAATTTTATCTTTCAATTTATATAAAAGAAATTTGAAAACTAGAAGAGGTCAGCCCGTGGGCGGTAAGGCATGGAAAAATCTGTCCTCTGGGCTGAGCCCCAACAGCCTGGGCACGACACGGCTGGGCCCTCCCTTAGCTGGGCCGTGCCATGCTAGTTTTCATGCCAACTTGTGCCAATCGACAAACTCTCATGTGGGCATAACTTTTGTAATTTATAGAAACCTTAGGAAAAAACATGTTAAAATATCCATATCACTATCAAGGTAATATTGTGATTTTTCCCATACTTCTCTAAAACCTCCATATATTTTGTAAAATTGTATTTTTTAATGTTTAAATAATTCCTTACTAGTTTTTCTAGTTTTTGGATAAATTATATAATGGTATGGAATCCTAGTCTAGGGAATCTTGATCCACTCTTTCCACGTCCTTTTTTGTCTTTATTGAGAAAAATAGTTTTTCAAAAATTTATATTTCAATGCAAAAGGATGTCAAACAAAATCAAAGAAATTTAGAGTTGTGCCGAAAATCAACATGATTCACCTTACTATAATATGATTATGTTATAAAATGTAGCCTCAAAGTTTCTTTTATAGTATTTTTTTTTCAAGTGGGAGATTGGGGTTTCGACTCTGGCCTCCCCCCTCCGCTTGTATATGTAAGTTCCTTGTCCTTGCTTGTGCGAGTTATTCTCTATCTCCTCATGTGTGATCTCTTGGCACGTTTGGTAACATGATAGGAATCCGCGGGATTTAGGATTCCTGTCTACCGCTAGCTAGAAAAGGATAATCCCTGCCGAGGATTTATATAGCTAAGGATTCCTTGCATTCCACGTTTGGTTGTAAATGTGGAAACACTGATGATTTCTTCAATCCATATTTGGTGTTGAACAACAGAATCCATGAAAAATAAACAACCTAGTTAATATGAGGCCTATGAAAGTTAGTCATGACCAAGATGTATGAGTGTATCAAGTGGGGCCCGTTTCTTGATATAAGATAAACTAAGACTCCTTCTCACAAGTGCACATATGATTTAATAAATGGGGCCCACTTTATTGAATAAACTAAGGCCCCTTATCACAAGTGGACATATGATTAAATTGATGAGGCCACATTATATATTGAACAAATTAAGAACCATTATCACTAGTGCACATATGATTAAAATGATGGGGCACATTTATTATATATTAATCAGATTATAATCTATGGATGAGATGTTATCATTTTTATTGAATAAGTGGCAAAATAAAGAGATCGAGAGAGTGTTTATTTTGGAAGTGGGGGGTGGGATTTTGACTTTTATACCCACCCCTTTTGTAGGGAGGATTTGCATATCCGATTGGGGAGGATCGGATCCCAAAATCTCATGGATCGCAGATTTTAGGCGCAAAAAAATCATCGATGATTTGCGGCTGCCAAACTTGGATATAACATAAAATCGTGGAAAGTGGAAATCTTTTTCACGCAGAATTTGCTACCAAACTTGCCCTTAGGGTCTCACCCCCTTAGTTTGGATAAGAAAAAGAAATTAATAATAAGACATGCCCAACATGTATGGAAGGAACATAAGGGATCAATGAAATTTGAACAAAAGAGATATATACAAATTAGTCTGGCAATGAGTTCCATTGACATCTGATCATTTTTTTTATTTAATAAGAGTTGGGAGTGAGGATGGGTCAGACTTGAAACAGGTCTACCTTGAACCTAGCTTGACTATTAATTGAGTCAGAAATATTTTGGTGGGCAACATTCAAAAGGTGGAGTTGGGTTCGGCTTGGTCTTTTAGGTAGGGTTTATAACCTAGTTTATCATTTTGAGAAATTTATCCGAAAAATCACTTTAGATGGTCACTAACAAAAAAACTGTAGTTTTTATGAAACAAAATAGGTATTCTCGCCAAAATTTTCTCTTTTTTTTTTTACCTTTCTCAACGAGTGTCGACGTCGTCGCTCATTTCAATGGAACCAAGCGTTTCAAGATTATGCAGGAGCGACGACGTCGTCGCTCATTCTAACCTTCAGCAAGACTTTATAAATTGTTGGGCGACAATGTTGACTCTGATTTAAACTATAAAGTTTGGCAGCATATTCTGTTAGGCGACGACGTGGACGCTGATCTTAGTTTAGGAAAAAATTCATTAGATTCACTTTGATGTGCATACGCACTACATGATCCAAAGAAACCAACATACATCCTCTGTCATGCTTCATTGCAAGCACAACTACAAAACATGGAATACAAGATAAAAAACAAAACTTCCTATCCAAACAGCTTCCCTACCACCACCCTACACTAATTAATCCCTAACAAGTTTCCAACATTATCCTTCTACATTTGAAAGGCTCAAAACTGAGAGAATTACCAGTATCAACTTTCTAGGCTATTTACAACTAAACAACAGTGTATAAAGGGTGGCTAACATAACAATACATACTACAAAGTTTCAGATTTGTACAAAATGACTAAAAAACCTTGGGTTCAACAACATCCTCTTCACGTATAACTACATTAATAAGAAGCTTTTCAAGATCCAATCAATGCGCATTCAACCCCAGCTCCTCTTGAAGATCTCAAGAACTATTTTGGAAGGTTAAAGGAAATGAAAAGAAAATGAAGAAACCTTCACAAATCGTCATGTGATGGGATGCTGAAATCTATGATGCTTCAATTCAAAGGAGGTTGAAAAATGACCTTGATGGACCCGCATTCGCGCTCGGTGCTACCGAGGTCGGCGGACGTGAGAGTCCGTTTGGTCCAACCCTTTTGTGGCCGGAGCAAAGCGATTCTCAACTCTTTTTTTTTTTTTGTGGGTATGCCAGTTTTTTTATTCTACTTGGAATTGCAAGTGGGGATCCAAAGATTCACCTTCACAAGTAAACAAGGAAATCAACTTTATTCTAGTTTTCATTGCATATATATTTAAGAAAAGAGACATGATTTTGTTTTGAATGCCGTGAAAGGCAATTTCATTTGTTTTGCCGTGAAAGGCGATGTTTGCCGTAAAAGGTGGTTTTTTTGCCGTGAAAGGCGATTTTTGGCATTTATAACCGATTTACAATTCTTATTAATAATGAAAGAAAAAAGTTGTGATTTTTTTTATGTCTCTTTAGAAAACTACAAACTATAATGAAAAGCAAGAAAATGATGATCTAACTTCTTAGGAGATTGTGGGGACTCGTTCAAATTGACTGGTTGCAAGCCATGTGTGGACTTCGCTATCATCCATGCAGATAAGAATAGAGGATGCTCTTGATTCGCTTGGCTCGGCTTAACCTCAGATTTTTAGAGGACAAAGACGAAGAGAAGGTCCTATGTTCAATAAAAAGCTAAGTTGATGGGCTGAAAAGCCATGTAGACAGAAGGAGAAGTCCTTGGTGGGGGGGGGGGGGGGGGGGGGGGGGGGGGGTGGCCCCCAAGAGATTTTTGTCACCTTATAGCAGTGGTCGATGCAGGACTTCAGCAGAGTTTTCTCTCTTCTTTTTCTTGGATTTCGATTAATTTTTCTGGATCGATTCTTCTTGGATTGCTCTCCTTTTATAGGCCTTTGGTAGTCATTTAGGAGGGTTTATGGGCTTTAAATGTAATAAAGCCACATAAAGGTAGGAGTTACAAGTTTTAATCATTTATTTTGTAACTCATTTTCTTTGGCTTCTGATTGGTCGGTGGAGAATTAAGGGTCCTTTAATCGCCTTTAAGCTCCATGATGGGAGGAGTTACATGGGTTAATGCCGTGTTTATGGCTAACCAATAACTCCTTTTTTCTTGATTCTAATTGGGCCGTCCAAAATAATGAGTTAATAACTGCAATAACTTGTGATAAAGCTAGTCAATTAACTGCATTAAGTGGTCGCTGGGGCAGTTGAAGAGTCGCGGGCCGTGTCGCGTCTTTTGGAATTTTTTTTGCAATGATCACCGATAAATCTTCATTTTGATCGATGTCAGGATGACCATACAACTTCAGACATTGATTGCTAACAGCGGGCCGAGCAAAAAGCGTGTTTTCTTGGTCGGCCGGTTGGTGATGTTGATGCAATCAATAATGGTTTGATACTCTTGGAGACGGACCCGTGATGTTGACGAAGATCAACTGATTTGTTGCCTCGAAAGTTAGAATTTTGGAAAACTACAAGGGCCGGAAATCTTGAAACGCGAAAAGAACCCAAAAAATGGATTTTCGACGGAAATTCGGCGACCATGGGGCAGGGTCGCCGGCGACCATTGGGTCCCTTTTGGTCGCTGATTTTCAACATTGTTTCTTTCTTTTCCAATTCTTTTTTCATTGGTATTTTTTCTGACACTTTTGTACATTTATTGGCCTGATTTTCCTGTAAGAAATTGATGAGAATCTTTGCATATTGGAGTGAAAAGTTTTTAATTTTCCGGGAAAGCCAAAGACTTTGTCGCGCAGAGGTGCCGATTTGCCGTCAGAAGCCAAAACTAGGTCAAACGATGTCGGAATGACCTGAAATTTGAGGTGAAGCCTCCTAAGTAATAAATAAGACCAACCATAGGCTTTTGTTTGAGTTGTGAAACCGTGTGGGGTCCTGTCGCCAGTAGACTTGATTTTATTGTGAGGAAGATGTCGCGCTTTGATGTACGGTCAACCGATGTCTAATTGACTTGAATTTTGACAGGGAGCCTATTGGAGTCATTTTGAGACGATCCATTAGCTCCGATTTGGAAGTCATGGTCCCGGGGAGCTTTGCCGCTGGGAGGCCTGATTTGGCTTCCGAGAGTCAAAGTCTGGTCAAATGTTGTTAAAATGACATGAAACTTGACATGTAGCCCTTTGTAAGCACTTTGCAGTCACCCATGTGCTCTGTTTGATGAGTGATGGCCTTAGTGATTCTCGCGCATCGAGAGGCTTGATTTTGCTGCTTGAGGGTTGATGTAGGGTCAAACATTGTTGGTTTGACCTGAAATCTTGGCATTGAGCCTTTTGTATGTATTTTGAGACCATCCATAGGCTCTGATCGAAGATCTGATGTCTATGATGTTGTCGCCCTGGGAGTTTCCTGTTCAGCTGCTGGAAGAGTGAAGTTAAGCCAAACAATGTTAAGATGGCCCGAAACTTTATGTGTAGTCTTCTTTTGACCTGTTTTAAAGGATCTTGCAGTTTTTGTTTGATTCTGACAAGATTTGATTTTTTTTTTGAAGTAGCATTGCTTGTTTGCGGTAGGCTGTGGCTTCATGTAGCTTCTTTGATCTTGAAGAGGCAAAGTGACATTTTTGGTGTTAACGGACCTCTAGGACCACGTTGCAGGTTGTTGAGGAAGGAGGCAATGAAATAGCCAAATAGGGGAAAATGATGGGGAGCAAGAAAGGAAAAATAGGATTTTAGGGGTTTAGTAGGGTTTAAACGAGCGACGACGTTGTCGCTCAATGAAAACTTTAATAAAAAAAATGAAAGTAATCCCAAGGGACCATTTCCGTGTCATATGAACCATTAGGCCTTTTTTTATTAGTGTCCATCTAAGACTGATTTTTCATATAAATTCCGCTATAATTTTTAACGGAATTTGGGAGCACCACGAACTTGTCAAGTTGTGAAGTTTTGTTAGGTAGTACAACTCCAACGTGGTGTTTAAATATTGGCAAAAGACTCCAAGTACGTTACATCAAATCCGATTTAAGAGATAACTTGCTACATCAATCAAGCTCAATAGTGGAAAATTCCTTTTGAGGATCTCATTTATCTTCAAGTTCATGAGGTTAGAGCCGGCCCTGGGCTAAAGCCCATGAAGCCGCTACTTTAGGCCCCCAATTTTTGTCCATTTTTTGGGGCCCCTAATTTCTTTAGCCCATATAATATATAGGTCTGTAAAAATTAAAAAAAGGCTGCCCAAGACATGAGAAAGGGCCCAATTTCTAAACAGCCCATTACAAAATGGCCCTAAATTAATGATTTTGTGTTATATTTAAAATTAAAAAAATGGAAAAAAGAGTATGAAACTTTGAGAATTGGAAAAGATTAAGTCGGCTATTATAGAGTAGTTTTGGATGCCGATTCACTTTCGAATTCGGGGATCAAATTCACCCCATCTCTCTCTCTCTCTCTCTCTCTCTCTCTCTCTCTCTCTCTCTCTCCTTATTCACAATCAAAATTGGGTCTCCTTATTCCCAATTAAAATTGGGTTTTTTGACTGCAAAACCGTTTTTGACTTTCCGTTTATGTATTTCACCGCTTTGTGCCGACGAGCTAGGAAGAGAATCAGGTGATTAAACATTCTCTCCTTTCTAAGTTTCAAAGAATATTTTAAAAATGAGCCATTATTTTTTTGTCTGTTCTTTTAATCTTTTTTATTTTTAAAGGGACAAGACTATTGATTAACATATTTTTTTTTGTTATATAAAAATTTGTTGTATACATAAACAGATAAACTCAATATAAAAATAAAAGGATAAAAAAAGGTACCACTAAGTTTAACCACAATATCAATTGAATCAAATGACCTTTCGCTTATTATAAATAAAAAAATCAGTTGAATCAGCACATTATGAAAATACAAATAATTTGTAGATGGGTTACGTTTGGCAAATTTGTTGATTGTTGTTTATTTGATTTAATGATTTACAGATGCTCTTATAATGTTGATTGAGTTATTAATGCTGGTTTAGCACTCCATTGTTTCGCAACCTCGGTAATTTTACATGAGTTTGAAGCTTTTGAATTTGGATTGATCGTTGGTTCTTGAGTTCTGCATTAGATTGTTTCCTAAAATCATGTATCCTAGAAAGTGCCTCTCAGGGTCTGAAAAAAGAAAAAAAAAAAAGAAATGTTGATGCACTTATTTAATCTCAATCAGGAGCTCTTGATAAGTTTGTTGTTGCTATGAAACAAACAAATGATTCAGTTTCAGTTGAGAATTTTGAAAATGAAGAATTTATAGATTCAGTAAATGAAGAGCATGAAGAGACACTTGATGAGGAAATTAATCAGTAGATTAATGAAAGTGACAATGAGAATGATGGTAGTCACATGAAGACCAAAATGTAGAATTTCAGCCTTCAAATGTTGATGATCCGAGTAATTAGGATAAGATGGATCAGAATTTACGGGACTTTTTAGTAGAAAAGGGTCCTAAAAGAATAGTTGACGATGTCAATTATCCTAAAGATGATCTTAATGGACACTTCTCTTCCACAGACTACATCCGGCATTTATCCAATGGAGAGAAACTATGATAGAAAGTGGCTTGTATATTCGGATATTTTGGATAAACTATTTTGTTGTAAGTTGTTTAAGGAAGAGGGGAACAAGACTTTATTGGCTAATGATGGACTTGGAGATTGGAGAAATATTGGTAAAAGGTTAAAAAGCCATGAAAGTAGTAATGAGCATCTCATGTGCATGAGTAAATGGATTGAATTAGATATGAGATTGCACAAGAATGAAACCATTGACAAAAGCATGCAAGAACAAATCAATAGAGAGAAAGAACATTGGAAAGGGTGTTGCGAAGGATAATGGTTGTGGTGAAAACACTTGCAAAAAATAATTTAGCTTTTCGTGGGGACAATGAGAAGATTTATCAAGAGAGGAATGAAATTTTTTTAAGCATAGTTGAAATGATTGCCGAATTTGATCCAACAATGCAAGAGCACCTTCGGCGAATTGAAAGTGATGAGGTTCATTACCATTATCTTAGCCACAAAACCCAAAATGAATTGTTATAATTGTTAGCATGTGAGATTAAGAATGGAATCGTTGCAAGAATCAAAGAAATAAAATATTTCTCGATTATACTTGATTGTACTCCTGATGTAAGCCATGAAGAGCAAATGTCTCTTTTGATTTGTTGTGTGGATGTTTCAACAAGTCCAATAAAGGTGGAAGAATTCTTTTTAGAATTTTTAAAGGTGAAAGATACAACGGGGCTAGGGCTTTTCAATGTACTTCAAGAAACGTTGAGTACTCTTAAACTTGATTTTGATAATATAAGAGGATAATGATATGACAATGGATCTAATATGAAAGGAAAACACAAGGGTGTACAAAATAGGATACTCAACATAAATCCTAGAGCATTCTATACACCTTGTGGTTGTCATAGTCTTAACCTTGCACTTTGTGATATGGCTAACTCTTGTCCTAAGGCTACATCTTTCTTTGGAGTGGTACAACGAATATACTTTGTTTTCATCTTCGCCAAAGAGGTGGAAAGTATTGAAAGATAATGTAGAAGGTCTCATGGTCAAGCCATTGTCGGAAACACATTGGGAAAGTCATGTGGAAAGTGTTAAAGTTATAAGATACCAAGCCCCACAAAGAAGAGATGCTTTAGTTGAATTTGCCCACACTACTGGATATCCGAAAACAAAGAATGATGCGGAGTCCTTAGTAGAACATGGAATTGGCAGTTTTGAGTTTTTAGTTGGCATGATTATTTGGCACAATCTATTATTTACTGTTAATTTCGTTAGCATGGTTTTTCAAAACGAAGACATGCACATAGATGTTGATGTTGATCAGTTGAAATGGCTTATTGCATTTATTGAAAAGTATAGAGAGACTGGATTTGTAGAGGCCATGATTGAAGCTAAAGAGGTTGCAGCTAGAATGAATGTCGAGCCGGCATTTCAAGAAAAACGAATCATATATAGAAAGAAGCAATTTGACGAGAACAATAGTGAAGAGGCGACACAGTCAGCTGAAGAATCTTTTAGAGTGAAGTATTTTTTATCTATTGTAAATCAAGCTCTTTCATCACTTCAACGCCGGTTCAAACAGTTTCAAGTATATGAGAAAACTTTTAGATTTTTGTTTGATTTGAAGAATTTAAATGCTACCAATGATGAAGTTTTGATGTCCTATTGTGCTAATCTTGAAACTTTTTTGAGCAAGGATGCGCTATCTGATATTGATGGGAGAGACTTATTTTTAGAATTAAAAGAAGTTTTGCCAAAAGAAACAACAAAGCCAATTGACGTGCTCAATTATTTGAAGGTGATGGATGATTGTTTTCCCAATACATGGACTGCATACAGAATATTCCTAACTATACTAGTTACAGTTACCTCTGGGGAAAGAACTTTTTCAAAGTTAAAGTTGATCAAGTTTTACCTTCGGTCAACCATGTCACAGGAAAGATTGAATAGATTAGCTATGTTGTCAATTGAGAAGGCCATGGATGATAAGATTGATTATGCAGCTTTGATTAGTACATTTGTAGCGAAAAATGCTAAAAGAGTAGTGTTTAAATGAATTTGAAGTGATGTAATGACTATTGATTTATATATATATATATATGTTTTGAATTTTGGTAATGATTAATTTATGACCCATTTTCTTAAATTAATTTTCGTATATAATATAAGGGGGCCCCCTTTGAAATCTTTGCTTAAGGCCCCAAAAATCCGAGGGCCGGGGCTGCATGAGGTAAATTGAGATGGAAAAGCGTCCACGAGTTTTGAGATTGCCATCTTGCAATATTTTTCCAAGATGAGCTTCATGTGACTCATAAGCTCATAACGAGTTTGGATCCCCCGGGTATTTGACTTTATAGAAATCCCAAGTAGCAAGAGTGGAATTCCATGCCGAGGATCACTTCTTGAGAGTCCTAGCCACCGAAAATGAATACCCTCGATGGACCGGGAATAGTTAAATTTTTTTTCCAATATCCGTTCACTAACGTACGGTTGACCATATGATAAATAACGTAATTATTAACATATATAAATTTGTGTAAATCATAATTTTATTTAAATGATCAATTTAAAGGTGGGATCGCTTGTATTGGAGTGGAATTTAGGGATATATGGGATATTTAATTTTAGTAGCTCAACTTTTCAATAGGTGGGTTACCGTAGAGTTTGATTTCTTAACATAAAATCTCTTTTGTCATAAAACTCAATGAAGATTGAAGACCATAATCACTACCTCCATCTTACCATTATAAGGAACATCTTACTATTGGTTAATGTGCTTTAGTGGACACATGGTTCCTCATAAATGTAGACGTGCGTTACCTTGTCCCCTACCAGTGAAAGTATTACAAGTGAAGGTGAAAAAGGTAGAATCTCTGTGAAAGTATATAAAGGTGGAGACAGTAGAGGGCAGGGAAGATGAATAGGGAAAAAAGCAAGAGTATGTGTCAACGACTCTCACTGTCATCCCAATAGATGTGCTGCCCAGACTATTTATTCAGGGGTGCAGTAATAATTAGGCCCTAATGAAACGTCCCCATCGTCTCCTGCATTTGGCTTTGGCCATGCAAAACGTCCATAACCTTCTAGGATGTTTGAAGTTTGAGGAAACTGGAGGAAGCATAAATTTGGAAGTGGATCCAAGATCTGTCTAATCACATGATTTTTAGGTTAGTTTCAATAGCCTCAAAGTTCAGTAGATCCATTACAGTGTATTTTTTTTTTTTTTTGTGATTAAATCAAATAGTGAATAATGATTGTGATCAAGGGGGCAGATATTTTAATTTGAAGGGATTGGATTCTTCTTAATGGGTCTCTTCTTGAAAAAGAGGGCACTTGGAATATTTCTTTCTTGATAAGATGGACATAATTCACAAGCTTTAGACCAGCAAGGTCCAAGACATTTGAGAACCTATGTCTAATTGGTTGAGCCAAAGTTCCAATGATCCATGCCATACGTGTGGATCTTAGGAGCAACGTGAGGGAAATTTTCTCCTAGGAACAGATTGCATCCAGATGTATGGGGGCATTTGGTCCCACCTTTGATCCTTTTTTTTTTGTACTCTTATCCCACATGATTCGGCAATTTGCTCGTTTTTATTCTTATGGAACATTTCCCACCATTTCAATGAATCTTAAAAAAATTTATGGTTATTAAATCATTAAAACTTAAAGTTATTAAATCAAGGGCTAGGATAGGATAGGATGATACGGAAATATATATATATATATATATTTTCATGATCCTTATCCGTATGCAAAGAGATTTCTATCCATTCTACCATTCATAACAGGAATGTACACCCAAGTGGGTCAGAAAAGCTGAACCACATTTGCACTCCATGCAATGTGCTCGTCATGGAGTTCATAAATGTACATCTGTCTTGGATGGGCCACATTGAAAAAATCAGATTTGAGTGGGGAGCCTTATTGTAGCTTTTGACCAGGGATGTTGAAGGCTGTCAAGGTTCGCCTCTTGAATTCGGACTGTAATATAGCAGTCTGTCGATGAATTGGCCTGGGGTACGCGGTGGGGCAAGGTGGGGCATGGCAGGTTCGGGGAACAGTAATTCCTTACTCGCCCAGCTCATGACGGGTTTCATGTCTTTTTTTTTTCTTTAATTTTAAAACCGGTCCCGCAATCTTCCAATAACTTTTATATCCATCTTCCAAGCAAAACTTTAAAGCGAAAACCTTTCTTCCAAGTAAATTTCCAAATGTTTATAAATAGTTCATAATAAAAAAAAAAGTTAGAATTCTAAAAACGGAAAAAGCTAAAAAAGACTTTCACTGCTGGTTATTTTTTAGAATTGTATTAAACTAATTGCAGCGTTTGAAATGCTCTGGGGCATAATTTAAGTTAAACACTCGAAGACAGAAAACTCAAATACTTACCGATTTCATCATAAATACCTCCAAACAACTGTTATTGCCATACAACCCATATATTCTTTCGGAACCATTGAACTTTGTGGCTTAAAATCAAATTCTAGGAGTATCATATATTAAAGAGAATATTAATATAACCCCTTTCGCTTCTCTATTTGAGTGATCAGATGTTCCATCCAGGCCCCTACTTTTGCAAAGCAAACCTTGAGATTTTTGCAGCACTCCAGTGTCTATTTATTACGGATATGACTCTCACGTGAAATCTTTGAGTTTTCATCATTCATATGCCTTTTGCTTTTACCACCCAAGACCCAACCCATCATCTTACAAGTGAAGAATCTTTGGGAAGAGAGAAAGGAAGTGCTCAACTCGAGTAGTCCGTGGGACCACTGAAGGTGAGTCTGAGTAGATGGTCAAATTCAATTACACATTCATGTCCGGGACTACCCAGCCCTTTATGAAGAGGACAAAAAGAAGCAGAGAAAAGAGATTCCAAAGAAAATGAAAGATGGTGAAAACATTAATCACCACAAACAGAACACACATGGACCACAATTTTATGTAAATGCAAGAATCTTGCAGGCCTCCGAGTATTCCATATCTGCTCATTTCTATCCAAGGCAAATTGTTGGGTCTTTAGTCAATAGGGCATAACTAGACCCCAGGTGAAATTTACTCTATCTGGTAATAAGAACAAAACTCTTTTCTAGTTGCTTTCCTTACTTAATTTCTCTTCTTCTCACTGAGATTTGTAAGTGTTCACATCAGCGGTGGACAATGAATGGAGTTTCATTATGGGGGCGTCTCATCAATGCATTCCATTTGATACTGTTTTCATCTAATGATATGGTATCAAGCCAATTCTATATTTATTGAATATTTTAGATTGAATCTCAAGTAAATCCACATTTAAGATAATAAAATTTATGGCCGTTAAATGAAGGGATAAGCTGGTGGCGATTTTTTAACGACGTCCCTCTTCCATGAGGAGACCTTACTATCTATTTTCCTTCCATTGATAAACTTACATAAAAGTGAGCATCAAATAGCATCCGTAGGCGAGTATTCTTGTGGATCATGGTTTAATAACACTGTTTTTGATGCGATGACAATCAAACCCAAAACCTTAACATATCGGCAAATATATTAGTCAATGATTGGTACCTCGTTCCTTGTGTTTGGGTTGTTGCCTTTTATTATCATCTAGTTTAGTCACTTCACCAGTTAAATAAAGTGAGGTGATGGGTAAAATTAAAAGACAAGAAAAAAAGAGGGATTTTTTTTTTCGTTTACTAAAATGAGAATTGACTTTATAACTTTTTTTTTTAGAAAAAAAGTTATTTTTGTCATTTATTGGTATGAAATAGTAACTTTATTACATTATTTTGGTAAAAAGTAGAGGTCTTTTTGGTAAAGTGCAGGACATCTTCACGCAGTGATGGCGTTCCTCGTGTTCAGGGCTTGAAACCATATATTCACACGGTTCTAAGCCCCTTACAAGTTACAATTGTATTATTTTTTCGGAGGATTTCCAATAATGCTCTCAATTAAAGCCCAGCCTTACCTCTTTTGATTATGAGTTGTAAACATGACCCACCCTCATGAAAATTGAAATGTAGACCTGCCATTGTGATTGCAAAAATGAGGCCAACCCTTTTAACAATTATAACATGCCCCCATGGCCCCCACCTCTAGAGATATTGCCTTACCTCTTTTGGTCTGAACTGTTAACATGGCCCCACGCTCATCTCTTAAAAGCCCTAACTTACCTCTTTTGATTTTGAGTTGTAAACATGGCCCACTCTCATAGAAATTGAAATGTGGACCTGCATTTGTGATTGCAAAAATGAGGCCCACCCTGATGTGGACCTACCTTTGGTTTGAAATTAGGTCTTTATGTGACATACCTTTTTTTATGGAAAAAGTGAAAATAACCTTATTAGTAGGGTTCCAAATGGGACGATTCCGGATCGGAACCATAGTGGACCCGTACCCGAACTCGTTTTTAAATAATGGTTCGGGTTCCAGATCCGATTTCGAATCGGAACCTTTTTTGTTGGTTCCGGACCCGGTTTCAGAACTGGGTTCACCTAGAGGACTCGAATCTAGTTTCAAAATCAATTCTATTTTCTATTTAATTTTTATTTTTTTTTAAAATAAGCATATCATTCAACTTAAAACAGTGCATCAATTCTACAACATCCAGTATTATACATAAGAATGCAAAAAAAAAGTTGGTTTTAAAGTACAAATTGCAATATCAAAGACTCATATGCTGGGTCTCGGGTCCATAGGTCGGAACCAGACCCATTTATCAATTGGAACCTAAATTAGGTTCCGGACCTGGACCCGTTTATGAATCGGAACCTAAAATAGGTTCCAAACCCGATTTTTTGCGGGTCGAAACCTCTAGATAATCGGAGAATCAGATATCCGTTTGCAACCCTACTTATTAGAGTTGGTACTTAAAAAAATGTCGAGTCCTTAGCCATGAGATGGAGCTTGATGAGTGTCAAAATCTGTATGATCAAATGGGAAACTAAAAAACTTGAATTTAGTGTCAGATTTTGGTTAATGATAGTTCATGGAGGAGGGAGGGAGTAGTGGGTTTGAAGAGTTATAGTGCTTACAGTAGCCTAGGTGGACCACATAGGTTGGACTCCTTGCAAATAAGGACTCTCAAAAACCTCTTTGTAACTTATTAATCGTGTACGCATGATCAACTCATGGAATCTCTAGCCATCTATTAAAAAAAAAATACATTGGATGTTTGAAGTGTTCCAATTATTTTTAACAAGACATCCAAGAGTTAATTGCTTCATTTATTTGCAACCCCACATGTCACCTGATCACTCATGAATGGACCGTGGGCACGCCACTCTTCCGACTTTTGTGGGTTCCTTTTCTACTTTTGTGGAGGCTCTCCTTCTCAATGCTTGAGCTTCCTTTTCTCATTTGTGGGGGATCTCTTAGGTCCTAGCTAGCCCACAACCTTTAGGATACCAATATGTGTGTATATATATAATTTACATTTATTTAATTTTCTTATTTAAAAAAAAACATTAATTAATTTTCTGCTACATTTATCCAATAATTTCTCAAGATACACCCCAAAATTAGAAACCTCCAAATTTGTGACAACTCTTCCAGGTTAAATGCATATCTTAGTACTCGTTTTGGGTTAGTTTCCTCTTTGGGAACTAGTGTTTTGCAAGGGCTTCAGTTGTGGAAGTTAGGGTTTTATGAGAAGCTTGTGGCTGTCAGGTTGCTTTGCTTTGAAAGGAAGCAATGAATTCGAGTAGCAGCAGCCAACAACGACGTGCCAAGGGATTAGGAATTTAGGATGTATATACAAGTCAAGGGCCCGGTCAGGCGGGCAGCAGGGTGGGTCCGAATATATTGGGAAGATTGGGTCAACCTTACCTACCCGATGCTGCCCGCTCATCTTTTGTTATGGAATTTAGAAAACGCAGGCCAAGAACTGTTTGACTCGGTTTTGTGGAAGACCGTGACCCGTGACCGCCAGCCGAGCAAACACGCTTCCATTCCCCAGGCCACTCACTACTGCATTTCCAAAGCTGCTAATATATAAACTAACTGCAGTTTCACATTGAATGGTTCATATCAATGATGTTTGGGATGCTTGTTGGGCAACAACTCAATGACATAGATTATAAGTCTTTTAAAGGATCTGCTTGCTGAAATTTTTGGTATAAAACTGAGAAGATCTTCAGTGCAGTGCAGCACCCAAGGAGTTATATTTGTCTTTTACATACTGATAGGAAAATATGTGTTACATATATGATAAAAGGTATATATATACAATAATATGGCCAAGGTTCCCCTAAGCTCGAGTTTAGGGAGAAAATTTCCTAAGCTTGTACTTGTAGGGCCCACCTTTGGTCCATCTAAATGGACCAAACACATGACCCCCTTAAATTGCACATGTCCACCAATTTTCGGTAAGATCCGGATTTACTGGACCGTTGGATTGACTATATATCAATATGAATGGATTGTTGACCATTAAACTTTTGGGCCCATATGGAGATGATAGAAATTACGGTTGTGGCTGATTTTTTGCATGGAGTAAGATTCTAGGGAGTCCTTGAAATCCTCCCACCCCCATTCCCACGTGGATCCCCAAGTGGGCCCCACCACACACATGAACTTACCTTATCCTAAGCTTGAGCTTAGGGGAGCTGGCCTCTACAAATACTACACATGAAATGTATGGCCATGTTTGCCAAAATTATCGTTCTTGATTGAGTAAATAAGCACATCCAATGATGATAGAGTTATTTCGATTGTTTTAGACCTTTTTCACAATTTCTCAAAATCAATGAAGAATTAAGATCTGAGATTAGATGTCACGATATGTTCCATCAATGCATTACTACAGAATAATTCATTTCGGATCATGGATTGAGGTCTATAGAAGTATAGAAAATTAGATGTAAAGGCTGAGACATTTTATGAATTGACCAAGATCTATGGAGATTTAAGATAATCAACTTTTAGATCTTTGGATGTATTAGTCCAATTAATAAACAGATTACATAGGTTGGATTACAAATTGGAGTCGCAAGGAAAATGAAAGAAATTAAGGTGTTTGATCGGTCCACAAAATACAAACACCATAAAAGAAGTATGCTTTTGCGTTTTGCAAGAGATATGTGAAAGTGATTTTTGCACCTATTCAGCTGTCAAAATCTTGATGGATAAATGACCATATTTACATACCATTTTCACACTATGTTATGTATAAATAAGCATGAACAATCGTGATGATGCATAACCCTTAAATATGAGAATATGTAAATGACTACAAACAAATTAATGACCCCAAATTAGCCAACACACACTCATGGTTTAGTGGTGTTAGCACCTCAATTTCACAAATTAGCCGAAAGATCAATCCCCAGCGTTCTTTAGACGGGTAGTATCACTCCTTGGTAGTAAGCCAACCTAAAAAAAAAACACCCCTTATTAAGCTCACAAGTGAAGCTAATATTCAGCTTTTTACATACACTAACACCCAATGAGCAATGGACAAATTTTGCTCAAACGGTAAGATTGCTACTGTTGGATTGGCTACATTTTAAGCATGTGATAAACTTCTTTCAAAGTTCTTTTCTTCTTTTTTTTGCTATCGGAGGGTTCCCAACCCTTTGGGACTGAACTAATCCTTCTGGGCCCAAAGGAAATTAAGCCGAGTAAACTCCCCTGTGGCTTCAGTGTGGTGGTGCAGTTTCGAACCTACAACCTCCGGGTGCAAATCGTGGTCTTAGGCCAACTGAGCTACCCCTTAGGATTAATGTTCTCTTCTTTATGAGAAGGAGAAATGGAGTTCATTTGTAAAATCTCGTGATTTATTTAATGGTAAGCCTATTGAAATTGGCTTCAATATTTACATAACTTGCTCATAACAATGATAGTTTTTTTATTTTTTTGGTAAAATCTGCAATGAATATTAGGATGTGTAAACGGATCGGATTTTAGGAAGGCAGGTCCCACTCATGAGTTTAATAAGGGTGCTTCACTTAAACAAGATGAAGTCTTCTCTATGAAAAGTTCCTTGCATGAAGTTGATTTCTCAATGCTGTCTATGTTAGTGGGGACACTAACCTGCAGTGTTGTTGGCTAGAAATATATGGTGGGGAAGACCGGCACAATCACTCACATGCATTTTTATCTGTTAAATATAATAGCATTTAACTTCCTCACATGAACTGCAAAGATAAACTTTAATAGTAAGGCTTAAAAGGGTGTGGTTCAATCAAATCCGTGCTGTATCCAGATCCGATTCGTGTTTAGGTGGATCTATTTTTATCTCTGGGTTCAAGACTACGAAAAAAATAATAATAAAAGATTCGGGCTTGAAACTAGGATTCCTAATGCTCATATCTTGGATGATTAATGGGTTTATCAGAGAAAGAAAGAAAATGTTTATAAACTTCGATTGGGTTCAGAAAATGTTTATAAACTTGGATTGGGTTCAAACCCCAAATCCAACTTCATGCTTTAGGTTTAAAAAGAATCAGAGCCAATATATATCTTTAACCAGTACAACTTCCACATGAATTATTGTCAGCTTCAGGGCTGTTTGCTTCATGTAAATTGAATTCTTACAAAACTTAAGATTAATTTCTCGAGAAGTAGTAGCTAAAATGAATAATTGGAAAAGGAACTAGAATGGGGCTTTGAAATCAAAGATACCAGGTAACCAGAGATAAGATGGAGTTGATTTTGTGATTTGAGGTAAATTAAATAGAATCCACCACATGTGGATTCACTGACAAGAATAAGGAAATGACTAACAAGCTCCTGACGACCTTTCATTCCTTGGAGAAATTTCTCAACCAATGAACCAGATCTTCTGTCTACAACCGTGATGAGTTTGTACGTATGGCAGATGTTACAGGAATATCCAGCTGTGTACCCCAGCACTTTACAGTTACATCTTTGCACAGGGAACTTACCTTAGATGAGGGGATGCCAAGGTCTTAACTAGGGGTATGACTGACTCATAGAGGACTTGTTAGTTGTTACACAGCCCACAAAGTATTATGTTTTAAGATTTTTTTTGCTTCCATTAGATTTTGCTTTGTGGTCGTCACTCCTAATATAGGGCGTCATATGCATGCTCTTCTTCTGCCACCCCACTGTTTAAGGTGAATGCCTGAGAACGACTACTTATCTCAATAATTAGCGGGAGTTCTCATCTGCCTGTTTATTGTTCAAATGCTATGCGATTCACTTCTTTCCACTTGAGTGAGATTTCTTCCCGCTCGTACGGGTTTCTTTCACCCTTGTGGGGGCCTTTTCCCGCTTGTGCGGGCTGTCGGTTTTTCCTTGTGTGTGCGGGCTCTCTCTTAATTAGTCTCAGACTTCTTGGCTGGGTTAAAAGAAAAAAATGTGAATGCCTGAATCAGTCACTTAACGGAAGTAATGTTAAATGTGCTCTGTTGTCACAAATATATTTAGGGAAAAACCACATGTGAGCACTGTTTGTCTTAATACGTAGTGGGGCCCACCTGGTGAGCCTTCCGAGAGGGCTATAAAACAAGGACCCTCTTATAGTAATTGATTCCGGGTTTAATACCCATTGGAATGGATTGGATTGTCCGATTAACTGTGCACTCTTTTGGACTATGAAAACTTGTCATTCGTTGATCAAGTGGTTAAGATGATAATTCGAGCCTCCGTTACCATACGGGGTTGAGATCTTTCGATCCCCATGGTCCCATCACCCGGTGGAACGGTGTTCACATTATCGTAACCACTGGTGTTGGGCTTTTCCGGTTTTTTTCTTTTCTTTTTTTCTTTTTTTCTTAAATCATTGTCTACTGGTGTCTCTATATGTTTAAGTTACTAATACTAAGACGACTTCAACTCATGCGCTCACCTTCACCCCTATGGAGGGGCTTGGAGTCCCCTTCTTGGCCTCTTCTTCTTTTCTGTTCTTCTTTGCTGCATAGAGGAGTGAAACTCTCACAATGTGGCCCCAAAATGAGGGGCTATTGGTGTCACTAACTAACCGAGCTATAGTGGCATCTTTCTAGGTCTATTTAGATAAAAAAAAAAAAGGGTGATGAAAATAAGTGAACAGTTTTCCTCTATTTTTCTCCTCTAATTAACAAAGGAGTCTGCTTCCATTGTTTTTTTTTTTTTTAATCTAAAAGAGTAGTCTGCCTATTCTCAATTCTTCAGAGAAAAGACGCACAAACATCATTACAGCATGCTTGAGGAGCGTGGGAACACATGATCTATTATGAATCATGCTAAAATTGTATTCAATAGAAGACAGTAATTTCAATTGTATAAATAATAATGTCACCAACATATGAGACACAATAGTGAAATCTGTGTTACATGGTATGGTTAATCTGGGGGACAATTCTGATGCACTCTCTCCTTTCCATTCCCATATTCTTCTACACCAATGTGTTGGGATTCTACTGTTGCACTAAAATTTGTACTAAAAACTGTGAAACGCTAGTAGTGTATTCTGTCGTCGAAGAAAGGTGGAGAACCTGCAGGAAGAGAAGATTATCTACATTTCAATCTTGTATTATTAATACACACTTAAAGGGCATATTTGAATGTGAACAAAAGAAGTGGATAATGCCGCTAGATGCTAGGGTGAAGAAAAGGCTGTTTGTTTGTATCCATCCATGTTTGTTTGTGCTCATTTACATATTTCATGTGTAAATATTGAGGCATAAAACTGGTGTATAAAAAAATTTCACACCTCCCTAATTAAAAAAAAAGTTGCCAAAGTCATGGTATAAAATCCTGTCACTATCTTCTGTTTTTGCAACTATTGGGGGCTCTAAGGTTTTAATCTGAACTACTCAAATTCTTTCTTGATCCATTAGATTCCACAATGTTTAATCTCATGTCTTAAGTATTCTTAAATTTTGAGATCAATGAAATCCTTACATATGAAAGCCAAACCACTTAACACTAACTACTAATGTGATAATGGTGTAAAATAGCCCAGTTGTTGGGAGACAGATGCAAGCAAGTGTTTCCAAGATTAGGATCATGCCACACTCTATTAGACTTGCATGGGAAGTGTTGTTTTCTGGCCCACCAATCAAACCATCAGAATCTTCAAATCTGATGTGATTTGCATGGAGGGCCCATCTTGTCCATAGTATGTATCACAATTCACATTCCATCTTATTTTATTCTATTTCCCTCTAAAAATTTATTTTTTTCTATTTATGCTTTATAATTCGCCTTTGATCTTTAATTTTAATCACTTTCGGTAAGGTTGGAATGTATTTAATTTTTTTATATTATAATGCAAACAAACACACGCCTAGATAAATAAAAAAACATGCAATTGCAAATAAAAAAAGAGAATGGACTTCTTCATTCCGAATTAAAATTAGGTCTTTGGGGGCACATTGAACCGGAGAGGGCAGGATGGTCACCCACCGCGGGCAACCCCCTGACCGTTCCTGCTGACGTAATACGGTCTATTACATTCCTTCTGGGCTTGGACCTGTCGTTGTCAGATCCACCCGGGCAGCCTCTGCCTGCCCGAACCTTCCCTTCATAAACCGCCCAACCAGCAATCACCTCCTTTTACTTTACTTCTAAACCCCCCTCTCTCTCTCTCTCTCTCTCTCTCTCTCTGAGAGAGACATAGAAGACTTAAGAAGATAGGGGAGAAAAAGGTAGCAGAAGAAACTTCACCTTTTCCACCTTTTTAATTTCTTTGAATTTTGAGGATGACTCAGTTTGATGCAAATGTGCTTTTCCTTATCTATGTTCATGGCTAACTTCTTTTGTGGAATAATAAGCTTTTCAAAAATTTTGTACCTTTATATTCTTCTCCTCTGTTAAAGTGCAAGCAAGTTCCAAATCACCCATCTCTCATCTCCATTTTCAATTTGTTGGGAAGAACACCCCTTTCCAGTACCTTAGCCTCTCATTCACAAGATTACTAATTCATTATTTTTTATTTTCCTACACTGCAGGTTAAGACCATGTATGGGTTCAGCACCAAATTCTCCAATTCCATCATGAGGACCGGAATCTTTGGAGGCGACAGAATCTTTGCAGCCGGATTTGTGATCATGGATTCCAATCTAGCCGGAGTAAGACTTTTTATTGCAATGGGCCAACGCAAAATGTTCGCCTTAAATAGGCGCTATCCTACCTGAGCTTTTATCTATTCTCTTCACTATCCACCCATCTTTTCCACTTCTCGCCCGCCGGAACTTTCTTCCTTTCAAAGTCACATTTGCCTCCTTTGTTCCTATGGCCGATGCTGCCATCTTCTTGACCTTGTAAGGCCTTTTCTTGACCTTGTAAGACCCCGCATGAAGGTGGCTGTGTTGGCTATCAATGAATCCAGAGGTTCTCAATTAGTACCTCCTAATTGTGAGCACGGGTTCCACCTTTTCGCCATCCTCCCAATCCATTCTTCTCTACCCCTGTCTATCCCTCATGAGCTATTCAAACCCAAAGCAAAATCTTCATCCTATCAATCAAGATCTTGACTGTTACATATTGTTTCTTTCTTTTTACTGTCTATGTTTGTGTAACTTGTAGGAGAGTGAGAAAAAAGGGTAAATAGAGAGAAAATGATTGAAATTTAGCTGTGGTATTGTTTTCTTCTCATTTCTTTTAGGGTTTTGTGCTAGTTTTGTAGCATGTGTGCAGAAATATGCCTTGCAGGCATCAGTTTCGTTGTTTTATATGTCGTTTGGGTGATGGGTTAGTAGACAGTAAATATTCTCTTAACTCTCTCTGTAGAGTCACCTCGTGACTGTTCAAGACACCTTGCTATCACTTCCTTTTGTTCTTTTATCCTTCTATATGGGAATTTTTTTTTTTTTTTAATTTTCTGGTTGAAATGTTGTTTCCACTCTTTTTGAGCCATTTATATTTCAAAAGAGAACATAGACATTGTCAATGACATCTTTCTCCAAATAGCTTTTGAGGTGGCACCAGTTTTTCCTCTCCCCTGCCTGTGGATAGCATTCTGCCTTCAATTTTTCTTCATTGCTCTCAGATGGGTAATAATAAGGTCCGGAATGGGCCTGGTTTGTTGGATCTCCAAATGTGGCCTGTTTATGTATTGTACCGGAAATTATTCTCAACCCTTTCATTAATGGATATGAAGATAGGCCCATTTTAGCTCAAGATACGGTTGGGCCTTAGCTGAAACATTTGTGGATGGTAAATCCAGTTCTACTATTTTATTTTTTTCGGTTTTATGAAAAATATATAGGTTCAGGTCCGACCCAGAAAAATCTGGCTGAAACATGATTGTGGGTGAGTCAGATGTGGAAGCACAACAGAAGCCTGGCCCAGTGGTTGCCTACCATGTGAAAAAACAGGAAAGGGTCGTTTATTTGCACATTCAATGCATCATGGTGGTTATGCAGCATCACCATTTCTTTGCACTCACGGATGCATGATGCATGGGATGCGTGAATAAAATATAAAAATGGTGTGTAAACATGGACATTTTTACACCAAAATCCTTAAACCTATATATGAGTGAAACTATTTCACATCTGGCACTTATAGAAAGGCCATTACTTGTTTCACATGGTGATCACATTTGGATATGCAATTAGTCACCGGATTAAAACTCATCAATCAATTTCTATAATTTTCCATTCCTACAGGTCTCAGCATTGTAATCCAAGCCTTTCAATTTGTTTATTGAACTACTAAAATGTAAGACCTTTAAGCTAATTATCTTAAATCTTCACGGATCTTGTTTAATTTCTGAAAAAGATCTAAAAGAATTCTAATGTATAGATCTTGTATTTTGCACATTTGTGGGCCCTCAACTCATGATCTCGACCATTCAATATTCTCTTCTTTTTTCTTTGGTATCCCACGACACCTGCAAACATGAGGAGGAGGGACCCGCCAGAGAGAGAGAGAGAGAGAGAGAGAGAGAGAGAAGCATATCCTTGGACCGTTTATGGGCAGATGGGCTAGAGGCAGTCCCAAGTATTTGGGCAACCCTCGTTCTCATGGTTAATTATGATAATCAAGATGTTTACTTTTATATCTTAAATTTTCATTGTTTGAGAAATTTGTAAAAATAAAAAAAAGAGTTTCAAACACATCTAAAATCGTTGGATGAGCTCATTTACTCATGTGGAAATAGTGAGCTCGACAAACATGATAATATTTTTCACATAAGTAAAATATTTGCATAAAACCCGTACTCCTTAATTTCTATGCTTAAAAGGGAAATGACCTCCAAAAGAAATGAAAGAGTCCACTCCTTTCTCGACAAACATGATAATGTTTAAAAAGCCTAAGAAGATCAGATTATGATCAGTAATAACTACCAGGACCTACTGATTTCCAGATTACATTATCCCTACTTAAAAGTTCTTAAATATGAGTAGAGTAGTCTGTTCCGTGTACGTTCCTCATTGCCACTTGTAGCCCCCAAACTATACATGAGGTCCCACGACCTTTTAGGTTGGGCCCATGTATTTTTCCAGTGCTTTCTCGATGAGTGCCCCGGGCCCCCGACCACTTTGGCTTAGTAAAAAGAGGTCGGAAACTTGGTACTCTCCTCCTCCTTCAACCATTCAATAAACATATGACAGAAAATGGCCCCCGTGTATCTGTTTTAGGATCATTTTATAGATATCTTTGCTCAGCTTAACATGGTGGGGCCCACTCTAGAATGGCTCCATAACATCAATGATGGCTACATGGGCCTTAGAAGTATTCAAATGTTGAGGGTGTCACATACATCCATCTCTAAGTCAACATGGAGAGTTCGAAAAAGTCGATTGCGATTGATATTTTTACGGGCATTCTTTAAGTTCCTTCAATAAACTTATCAATTCAACATGAATTGATCAATTTGTCTCTTTCCTTTCAAATCAAGGGAGGAACTATGGGCTGCACATTCTGATAAAAATGTACAGTTTTCTGATAGAGGGCAGATGAAGCTTGTAATCAACATGAACAAGTCTGTTTCGCTGCAAACATTTCTAATGGAAATTCCTTTTGTTTGAAATTCCAGATAACAATACATGAGCTATCTTAGTGGAGTTCCAAAAGACCAGTTTGAATCAGGAGGATTCTCTCAGCTGACATTCCAAATACACTTTTGCCATGTAAAATTCTCAAGAATCCAGCATTTGGAATGGTAGATAGCCTTTGAGTGTTTTGGAATTTCAAATGCTGTAGATAAGAAATCATAGAATCCTTGCAACCAAACCTGTTGGAACAAGCAAGATCGCTTTATATAACATCAGCTTTCTTTCAATTTAAAAACTCTTGAGAACACAGGATTGTTTAGTTGGTTAGCAACTTCATCTCTCACCCAGCTATTTAGGTCCAATCTCCGGATATATATGCTGCTCTCTTCACATGTGTACTCCACATGTAAGTGAGTATTGAAAAAGTCTCACGTCACATCATTCAAGTAACAGGTTTGACAAGTCTTCTATCTATCCGTTTAAGCTTTTAGATTGATACGTGATATTTTATATGGTATTAGAACTGGTTCCGAACTCTCTCAATGAGTGCGAGCTCTCCAATTAACCTGGAATACAAGATTATAACCTATTTTACATGCGTGAGCCATTTTTTAGTGGCCCACCGTCCAAATTAAATTGTGAGTCACGTTGTCAATCATCCAAAGACTGAGAATCACATTGAACAGACATTTGATTGTATTGGAACAAAACCCAGGAGAGAAAAGATGTTTACCTGTTTGGCATCATCTCACTGTAGAGAGAAAAAATCAGGACCACCACTTGCAAATTTCTCTTCATTTTTTTCCTAAATTATTGAGCCAACAGAATTTTATGCAGATCTTTCATTCCTGAATCATCCATTGACTTGAGATGTCTGCCGACAGTACTGTAATCAATGCTTTATGGGGTAACATTAGGCCCACTCATGATATGGACATGAAACTATACATTACATGATGAAATACGACATGCGGGGAGGACAAGGATGATCAACCGATCAATTATGGTCATCCAAAGATGATTTTTTTTTTTTAATGATTCAATGCTATGATTTTTACATCTTGTAGAAACATCATAGATGGTGGCCAGTGCCCGCGCCGAGAATTTTGGGGCCTAAAGCAAAGATTTGAAAGGGGGCCCCTTATATATTGTATACTAAAATTAGCTTAAAAAACATGGGTCATAAATTAAACATTACCAAAATCCAAAACATATATATATAGAAAAAATCAATAGTCATTACATTACTTCAAATTCATTTAAACACTACTCTTCTAGCATTTTTTGCTGTAAATGTACTAATCAAAGCTGCATAATCAATCTTATCAACCATGACCTTCTCAATTGACAACATAGCTAATCCATTCAATCTTTCCTGTGACATGGTTGACCGAAGGTAAGACTTGATCAACTTTAACTTTGAAAAACTTCTTTCCCCAGAGGCAACTGTAATTGGTATAGTTAGCAATATTCTGTATGCAATCCATGTATTGGGAAAACAACCATCCATCACCTTCAAATAATTGAGCATATCAATTGACTTTGTTGTTTCTTTTGACAAAACTTCTTTCAACACTTTCAATTTTGAAAATAAGTCTCTCACATCAATATCAGAAAGCGCATCATTTCTAAAAAAAGTTTCAAGATTAGCATAATAGGACATCCAAGATTCATCATTGGTAGCATTTAAATAATTCAAAACAAACAAAAATTCAAAAGTTTTCTCATATACTTGAAACTGTTCGAACCAGTTTTGAAGTGATGAAAAAGTTTGATCTACAATATATAAGAAATACTTCACTCTAAAAGATTCTTCAACTGACTTTGTCGCCTCTTCACTATTGTTCTCGTCAAATTGCTTATTTCTATATATTATTCGTTTTTCTTGAAATGCCGGCTCAACATTCATTCCAGCTGCAACCTCTTTAGCTTCAATCATGGGGTCTACAAATCCAGGTTCTCTATAGTTTTCAATAAATGCAATAAGCCATTTCAACTGATCAACAGCAACATCTATGTGCATGTCTTCGTTTTGAAAAACCTTGCTAGCAGAATTAACAACAAATAAGAGATTGTGCCAAGTAATAATGCCAACTAAAAACTCAAAACTGCCAATTCCATGTTCTGCTAGGGACTCCGCATATTTCTTTGTTTTCGGATCTTCAGTAGTGTGGGCCAATTCAACTAAAGCATCTCTTATTTGTGGGGCTTGGTATCTTATAACTTTAACACTTTTCACACGACTTTCCTAACGTGTTTCCGATAATGGCTTGACCATGAGACCTTCTACATCATCTTTCAACACTTTCCACCTCTTTGGTGAAGATGAAACAACAAGTATATTCGTTGTACCACTCCAAAGAAAGATGTAGCTTTAGGACAAGAGTTAGCTATATCACAAAGTGCAAGGTTAAGACTATGACAACCACAAGGTATATAGAATGCTCTAGGATTTATGTTGAGTACCCTATTTTGTATACCCTTGTGTTTTCCTTTCATATTAGACCCATTGTCATATCCTTGTCCTCTTATATTATCAAAATCAAGTTCAAGAGTACTCAGCGCTTCTTGAAGTACATTGAAAAGCCCTAACCCCGTTGTATCTTCAACCTTTAAAAATTCTAAAAAGAATTCTTCCACCTTTATTGGACTTGTTGAAACATCCACACAACGAATCACAAGAGACATTTGTTTTTTATGGCTTACATCCGGAGTACAGTCAAGTATAATCGAGAAATATCCTGCTTCTTTGATTCTTGCAATGATTGCATTCTTAATCTCACACGCTAACAATTGCATCAATTCATTTTGAATTTTGTGGCTAAGATAATGGTAATGAACCTCACCACTTTCAATTCGCTGAAGGTTCTCTTGCATTGTTGGATCAAATTCGGCAATCATTTCAATTATGCTTAAAAAAACTCCATTCATCTCTTGATAAATCTTCTCATTGTCCTCACGAAAGGCTAAATTATTTTTTGCAAGTATTTTCACCACAGCCACTATCCTTCGCAACACCCTTTTCAATGTTCTTTCTCTCTATTGATTTGTTTTAGCAAACTTTTATCAATGGTTTCATACTTGTGCAATCTCATATCTAATTCAATCCATTTACTCGATCATGCACATGAGATGCTCATTACTACTTTCATGACTTTTTAATTTTTTACCAATATTTCTCCAATCTCCAAGTCCATCATTAGCCAATAAAGTCTTGTTCCCCTCTTCCTTAAACAACTTCAACAAAAACAAAACACTTTATCCAAAAATATCTGAATATACAAGCCACTTTTTATCATGTTTCTCTCCATTGGATAAATGCCGGATGCAGTGTGTGGAAGAGAAGTGTTTATTAAGATCATCTTTAGGATAATTGACATCGTCAACTCTTATTTTAGGACCCCTTTCTACTAAAAAGTCTTGTAAATTCTGATCTATGTATCCCAATTACTCGGATCATCAACATTTGACGGCTGAAATTCTACATTTTCGTCTTCATGTTGACTACTATCATTCTCATTGTCATTTTCATATCCACTGATTAGATCTCCTCATCAAGTGTCTCTTCATGCTCTTCATTTATTGAATCTATAAATCCTTCATCCTCAAAATTTTTAACTGGAACTGAATCATCTGTTTGTTTCTTAGCAACAACAAACATATCAAGAGCTCCTGATTGAGATTGAATAAGTGCATCAACTTTTCATTTTTTTTCAGACTCTGAGAGGCACTTTTTAGGATGCATGATTCTAGAAAACAATCTGATGCAAAACTCAAGAACCAACGATCAATCCAAATTCAAAAGCTTCAGATTCAGGTAAAATTACTGAGGTTGCGAAACAATAGAGTGCTAGGACAACATCAATTACTCAATCAACCATAAGAGCATCTGTAAATCATTAAATCAAATAAACAACAATCAACAAATTTACCAAACATAACCAATCTACAAATTATTTGTATTTTCATAATGTGATGATTCAACTGATTTTATTCTTCATAATAAGCGAAAGATCATTTGATTCAATTGATATTGTGATTAAACTTAGTGGTACCTTTTCTTATCCTTTTATTTTTATATTGAGTTTATCTGTTTATGCATACAACAAATTTTTATATAACAAAAAAAGTGTTAATCAATAGTCTTGTCCTCTTAAAAGTAAAAAAGATTAAAAGAACAGATAAAAAATAATGGATCATTTTTAAAATAGTCTTTGAAACTTGGAACAGAGAGAATGTTTAATCACTTGATTCTCTTCCCGGCTCGTCTGCACAAAGCGGTGAAATACATAAACGGAAAGTCGAAAACGAATTTGCAGTCCAAAAACCCAATTTTAATTGGGAATAAGGAGACCCAGTTTTGATTATGAATAAGAAGAGAGAGAGAGAGAGAGAGAGAGAGAGAGAGAGAGAGAGAGAGAGAGAGAGAGTATTTGATCTCCGAAGTCGAAAGTGAATCGGCATCCAAAACTACTCTATAATAGCCGACCTAATCTTTTTCAATTTTCAAAGTCTCAAACTCTTTTTTTCATTTTTTTTCTTTTAAATATAACACAAAATTATTAATTTAGGGCCCTTTTATAATGGGCTATTTAGAAATTAGGCCATTTCTCACGTCTTGGACATCCTTTTTTTATTTTTTACAGACCTATATATTATATGGGGTAAAGAAATTTGGGGCCCAAAAAACTGGACAAAAATTATGGGCCTAAAGCGGCGGCTTCTTGGGGTTTTATCCCAAGGCCGGCTCTGATGGTGGCACCCAAAAATGCCTGAGCACCACCAATTGGTCTGTTTGAAAACAACAAATAAATATTGAAATAGAAAAGATGACCGCATTGCCTTGCTGATTTATAATAATCTCTGAACATTGTACTGGAAGGATCGGGACGTGGAAGACTCCGACACACCGCAAAGATATGTAGCGTTCGTGAGGGTGGGAAATCTCCAAAGATCTCCTACGTCTGGATCTCAGTGCGAATGGTGCACGACTCAAGGCTTCCAACTCCCTTATATAATTGACGATGAGTCACCCTTCTGCCAAATTGGGAGCTGTTAACTCCGACGAGTCCCCTAATCCTGACAGGAGTCTGCTACATGGGAATAAAATCTAATCCGGCTAATCTATCCGATAACTACAAGATCCCTATATTATCCACAATAGATCAATTATTTTATTATAGTGAGACTCTTATTCTCTGTTGGCAACTGCCATCTGCTTGATTTGATGTGGGATCTATGGCATGCGGGCCACACAATTTCCTATAGGACACAGCTTATGCAACATCGAATATTTTAGGGTAGCATAGAAAAAGCCTTCCATTTTTTCATGCTTGTCATTTTTGTTTGTTGTTTCAAGAAGCGATTTTCCATATGAAAGGAGTAAATCAAACTATTTTTCTAAACTCTGCAAGAAACCATTTTCTATAGAAGAGGTTGGAATTATTTTTTAGGGGCACTGTGAAATAACGATCCACGGAGTCATGAAATGCCAACTTCACACGAGCACAACCTTTAAGATGTCAATTTGATAAGGGTACGTAGTTAATAATCAAACTTGTCTCTTGAATGAGTTCATCAGCGAATGATTATGTCACATTGTGACACTCCCTAATATAGTTGGTAAACGACATCAAAATCCTCTCTTGTAATTAAGGGGTAGTGTTTGAAGGGTTTATTTCAGTAGAAGGTCCCAGGGTCTTTGTTAATAGGGCAGAATATGGGTTCGCCACTAGGGCAGCTACGTGCCACCATCATCAACAACAAGAAGTCGTCAACAATAAAAATAACAACAACAACAACAACAACAACAACAGCAGCAGCAGAAGCCAATAATTAGAGTAATAGAGAAATATTCAACAACAACAACAACAATAACAACAATAATTATAGTAATAGAGAAATATTCACCTACAAGCTGCTGCATTTGCAACCCAGCTTTGTGGGGCCCATTAGGGCCCACCTTGGATCAGTACAGACCCTTTTACACTCTCATGTCATCATTGTTTGGCACCAGGCCTTGGTTCACTATCATGAAGCCTTTATCCATCATTGGATTGAACATGAGGGGGGAGTGAAAACCTAGGCCAATTTTAATCTTCTAATGCAATTATGCTTTGGAAATTAATTAACTTGACTACAAGTGAAGTTTCTAAGTCATACATGAGGAGGTAACGAAACTATGTAATCATTCAACATTGGCATTAAAAAAGAATCATTAATCATATGAGCATCATCCACCCATTAAAAGATCAACCGCCATAACAACCAAATTTATAGTGGTTCGGCCAATCATCCTGGCCTACATTCATTCCCGGTTTTCCTACCGGAATTTCCACTATTTTAACTTAAGGTCACTACAAGAGATGAGTCTTTTTGCGACGTTTTTATTTGTAATGCTTTCGAAGAGTTGCTAATACACATTATTGGCAACGCTTTAAAGCGTAACAACTCAGTTTTTATAGGATGTAGTCAGAATACTATCAACGACGCTTGTAAGCATTGCTTATAATTTTTTCGAACTTAATATTTATTAATTTTTTTTAAGTGTAGTAGCTACGCTTTTAGTGTTAAATAACTTCACCCGCCTAATCCTCTTTTCTGTTCGCGCCTTCATTTGGGAATCTGTGAATTTTGTTTTCCCCTATCACCGTCTCTCCCCCTCACTCTTTTCCTCTTTTCCTCGCTCATCCCTCTCTCGTTCTCTCCCTCTGTCCCTCGTCTCCCTGTGCACGCCATCTCCATCCCTCTCTCGCTCTCTCCCATCTTCATCTCCATCCCTCTCTTCCTCTCCCCTGCCATCCCCATACCTCTTCCTGGAATCTCTATCTCAGGCAGCGCAAGTCTCACAGCCCCTACCCCCCTCCACCGACCTTGGTTCTCTCTGCTCCATCGCCAGACCCATCTCGACCCTCCCATCATCTTCTCCTCTCCATCGCCGGACTGTGCGCAGAAATGCCCCAGACGCCACTGCCCACCACTCTCTCCATTTTCCACGTAGCGGCAGCAGCCATCACTCGCCCTCTCCATCTTCCTCACAGCGGCAGCAGCCATCACTCGCCCTCTCCATCTTCCTCGCAGCGGCAGCAGCCAACACATTCATCTCACCGTTTCTCCCCTGCCAAACCCTCTCCTTTCTCTTCCACCAAGCAGCATATCACCACTCCACACCTCCACCGATCCCCTACCTCCATCCCAGCCCTCCACTGTTCTCTTAGCATAACCCATCGAAACCCAGTTTCATCAAACCATCTCCAGAAAATCCCTTTCCATCTCAACCCTTGTGCCAAAAACCAACCTCACTGCCCCTGCCCAGACTTCACCACTGTTAACATCCCCATCCGAAGTAGAAAGAAAAGATCAGGAAAAGAAGAAGAGAAAGAGAGAAGCAGAGAAGGAGAAAAGAGCAGAGACAAAGTCAAAAGCATCCCCAAACCCATCCTTTCCTTTAGCCGAAACCCCAAAACCAAAAACCCCAACCCTAGCCACACCAAGTCTGCCCAACCCAGCCCATCGCCGCACTCTTTTAGCCCCTCTCTCGATCCCTCCGTCTCCCTTCGCAGAGCACCTACTCCCGCCCCTGCATGTGATGGTGAGTCCTCTCCCCTTTCATTTCTTCTTTCCATTCCATCCTTCTTTTGCTTTCTTTTCTATTGTAGGGATTTTCTATTTCTTTTGTGAAATATCATCATGTGTTTTGCATCTGGATCTTGTGATTTCATTACAAGTTCTTAAAATCTTACGCTGGATGCTTCTGATTGTGTGAATCTATTTCTTTTTTTGGCATATGATCCGTTGAAACATATGTGACCTTTGAGAGGATTGGTCTTGCTGCATGTTTCAGTGGTAGAGAAGGATTCCTATGGAATGGGGGCAATTTGGAAGGCAGGAGAGCTCATGAAAGGAAGAAAGCTATAAGGGTTTTGTCTCTATCTTGTTCTAACACTAGTTGAAATGGTCATCTCCGTGTTTTTGGGTTTTGAGATGGGAGGTGTTGGAAAAACAGAGACAGCAAGATTGGGGTTGGGATTGGCTCTGATAAGTGCTACAGGTCTAGTGGACCTCTTTGTTTGTGTGGTGTATACAGTGTTTTACTGTGACTGCAAGAATGGGCTTGGGGAAAAGGTGGAGATTGAGAGGGAGGGAAGAAGGGGCTGGTTATAGTTTGATTTGTACTAACTGTCATGTTGACACTTCTATTCTTTGATTCATCCTCTTGAGATTGATTATTATTTTTTAAGATAAAATTGATTGATTTTTTGTCCATATGGCATGTTGAGTGTGGTTGCCTCTTGATGATTGGCTTGGATTGGTTTATAGATATCCTTGGGACTATCGCAAGACCCAGTTTGTGTCTATGGTGCAGTTTGGGCCAGCCCAGACCTCAGCCCACATGAAGGATTCAATCAAATGTTGTTTAGACTTGTATGGGGCTGGTGTTGGGTCTGGGTGCATAGCCTAGATTTTAAAACCTGTATTAAATTCGGGTTGGGTTATGATTTGTGTCTTGGGTTCCCTATTTCAATAGAGGTTTTGGAGCATAATTCCATGATTGTAAAAACAATGGAGGATGTTTTGAAGCAGTAGTGATAATTTTTCTTTTTGGTGAGGACGAGGAAGAGGTTTGTATGAATATCAGTTTTTTTTGCAGGGAATTAAACTTCTTGTTTCCTCAGTCGCAACTAAATTAGTTCTGCTATACTTTGTCTTGAAAATCTTATAGGACTTGTAAGTGCTTTTAAATTATCTATTTAGTGGACTACATCTTTACTTTTCCACTCCTATGAAATGAGGCTGACTTTTTCCTTTTTCCTATATTACTGATATTGGTTGCAGGAGCGCTTCCATGGTCTTGATTGTTTCCTTGCAGGTGAGTTTGATAAATGAATTTTAACTATTTTTCCTTGCATGTATTTTAATATCATATAATTGGGTTTTTTTTTTTAGATATGTTGTGTAAGGTCTGTGACCTTACTAGGTCAGTTGGGCCCAATATCAGACCCTGACCCGTTTAATTTGTTAGTTTTTTATTTAATTATATTTTAGATATTTAAGTGGGTTTAGATCATGAGTGGGTTTCTTTTAGCATTAGATTAGTATCTGTGAAGTTTCGTTCAATTCCGAGTTCGTTTGATCATAGCAGGGGTGTAGTTTGCAATTTAGGGAAAGTTGAGTGTTTTTCCGAAATATTCCAAACGCCGTGATTTTTGGGTTCGTTGGAAAGGTCTTGTCGTTCTGATGATTTTTGTCTCTTGACTCGTCGCGATCCGACGATCAGAAACCTTTCAAGTGATCCATTCTTTCACCGGACCCACTTAAGGGGTAATTTGGTCTTTTCCTCTCTATCTTTTTCTTAAATGAAGATTTTCCCTAATTCTTCATTTAATCTCTGCAACTGAACGAAGAACAACCGCAGCCCCATTTCTTCTTCCTCTTCCTTTCTCAAGCCATAACCCTAGCCTAGAAGATCCAACTTGAAGATCCGATCCGCTAGTATTCATTATATCGATCCACTCTTTCTTCCGGTATCGAATTGGTAAGATTTCTCACAACTTCATCTTGTCAATCAAATTCATTTTAGATTAGATGTAGTCTTTTCTTGATTCTTTTCCTTCCTTTCTTCTTTTTGGCTTCCTAGGCAGTGTTTGTTCGGGTTAGATTGTGGATTTGAGGGTAGAAAGGCTTCTCCTCGAATTTTACCCAATTATCTCATCTTCTGACATTGAGGCAAGTAGATATGCAATTCATAATATATATGTTTGTATTGTTTTCTATTGATTGATGATGTTTTATGTTAGAATACCTTAATTCCAAGCCTATTTTGATTTAGGGATTGGATATATTAATCTTAATTGGTAATCTTCTGTCTAATATGTAATGGATGAATGTGATGAATGGGGAGCATGGAGTCTCATTTTCTGCAGGTTTGGTCTTGGAATGACCGGAGGAAAAAGGGAGCAGAAACCCATTTACGGGCTACAGGTTCGTTATCCGATCGATCGGTCACCCTGTGCGATCGATCGGACAGTGAACAGTTATCAATTAGCTGTGAGCGTTCACAGTCCGATCGATCGGGTACACAGTCCGATCGATCGGTCTGTGAAAACTTTCAGCTAACTGGGAGGTGCCCAGTGCCAATCGATCGGTCACACAGTCCGATCGATCGGACTGTGCACTAACTGAGAGGTGTTCAGTGCCGATCGATCGCAGTACGATCGATCGGAGGGTGCATGGTCACTGAAACTTTAGAGACTTGTAACTTTCAATCCGTCCGTTGGATTTTTACGTATAATATATCGTTGGAAAGCCCTCAAGACGGAGAATCCAATGGTTCTGATTTCATCATGATTGGAGGTCGGAAAGTGATGTAATTATTGGAATTAATGATCCAACTCTTGTTATTTGGAGAAAAGACAGTTTAACTTAGGTATGGGCCTTAGATATTGGAAACCATAAACTTACTCTCATTTGACCATTAATGAGGATTAAATTTGAACCACGTGGTTTGGTGTTCTTCGATGGGTTAGTCCTAGGTATTCGTGTATTACACGTAGTGTAACCGAATGCATATGGAGTTGAATTGAATGATGCTCAACATGATTGTACACCAAGGGATTTTCCTAAAAGCATCATTGATCCAATTTCCATACGTACTCTGTTAGAACACGTGGGGTACAGGGATGACACCACTTGCCTAGGATTGGATTGTAATTTCTCCTTGATTTGTGACTTGTATCCGTTGTTAATGTTCCTTGTACACTCTCTGGGCATAAAACACTTAACAAATTATGCAACATAAATTCTTATAGAATTTAGGATTTGGACTTGACTTAGAGTATACTTAGGAACCTGTGTCTTGTATTGATGAACATGACTGGCTAGTATGAAAGAGATTATCACGTGTTTCAGTTAACCGAACTCAACGGTCATATTCCACCGTTCATAAAATTTGAATTTGATTGACCGAACTTCCTCATGTCAGTTAACCGACAGCTGACTGACTCATGACCGAAATTCCAGGTTTTAACATTTCTCACATTCTGGAATTGGAATCGAGAGCTGACGGAATTGGAGGTCGGTTCACCGAACTTTCCCTGAGAAAAAGTTGTGTAACAGATCTTATGAAGGAAAATTTGGCCACGATGAACTAAGACTTGGATAGAGGCTAACATGTTTGAAAAATGAGTTTCAAAATGAGATTCAAGACATGTTTATGCATGACTTTTCAAAATACTTTGGATGCTACCAAGAAAAACTCAAAACACGCATATTAGGGGTTTGCAAGGATCGGATTGGTGCGGATTAGGCCAAATCCGTCACCAATCCGTTACCTACTGATTGATAGATTTGGAATCCATCACCAATCCGTGGCTGTTAAAAACTGATTCGATCCGTGGAGGACCGGATCAGATCGGTTTAATTCATTCAATCCATTGAACCTATTGTTAAAGAAAACTTAAAGAGCATGCTCTCAAGGCTAGGGTGAGATTTGGTTTAGGGTTTCATTTGTTATGCTTTATATAAATGTGAATTAACCTTTGAAGTTTTTTATTCTTTTATATTTAGACCTCTGAACTTATATTTAGCCCCCTTAAATTTTTTTATTTATATTTAATGTCAATGGATCGGATCGGATTAAATCCGTGGATTGAGGGTGAAACCGTCACCGCTCCGTTGCTAATGGATTACAAGATTTTCAATCCGTCATCAATCCGTTTACCTTCGATTTGGTTAAAAAATCCGAGGATTGGATCGGATCGAATCGGTTTTACAAATAGGTGGATTTTTTGTGCACCCCTAATTCATATAGATCGAGTCATGAAAATCACAATATTAAAAAGTATGAGTGCATAAGAGATCAAGCTATTTAAAGTGAATACATCCAATCAAATTGCAACAAATGAAGACGCTAACAGTTTTTTCTGTTGGCCCTTATCTGCAAAGAGACCTTTCCATGTATCTCACCCAAACAAAAAAAAAAGAGCGCATCTTAAGTAGGCCCCATGAGCTGCTCCATATTGCTCGTATGAAGTATTCTCGTAGGAGAACATTGCTCCATACTAATATACATAGGTTTAATTAAGTTGTCCTAAGTTGGAGCTGTTCTCTATCACGACCGCTGGAGTAGGGTTAATGGATCCACTACACTTGACTCGTCTTAGATATGGGGAGAGAGACTTTAATCTTGTCCAAGTTCAAGTCCATTGGGACCATGCCAATCTTGGGGAGGCGGGGGATCGAAGAATATAAATGAGACCTAAGGACATATAAATACCAACCCCATTAGATCATCTTATCCCTTTGAACTATGTCCCTCAAGTTAAATATTTCTAGAATGCATCATTTTATTTGATTTTAATTGAACGCTGAATAACAATTAGATGAGTGTCAAATTCGGCCTTGTGATACTTCATAAATGAGGATAGTAAGTGTGAGGGTTAAAAACTTACCATGGGATCTCTCTCTCTCTCTCATGCTTTTTGTACTATGGGGGTTCTTTGCTCTCAGTCATTGAGTGAGTAATACAAGTAAAACTCTAGAGCGCGGACTACCTGTTGAAAATTTAAACAAGTAAAATTGAGTGCCCTTTTCTTTTAAGGGATATTATTAGATTACAACAATAATAGTCAGGTCCACCAATATTAAAAGATTGATTATATAAATTTCTAGTGTTAAAGTGTTATAGTTTAGTTAAAACTTTTATTTGGTTATAGATTCAGAATTTGTTATTTTTCCCAAGGCACAATTTCATGTTGAAAAGAACACTAATTTGAATTTAAAAAACCGTTCTCTGTGGATTCGACCCTGTGCTCACACTGGGTTACTAAACTACAATCGAGGCTCTAGACTTGGAGCTCGACCATCAAGTAAGTGTTTGGCGCAGTTGCTGGGGAGCACCGACTTAAGTAACTTTTCTGAAAATTTTTGTGGGTAATTCTTATTTTACATTTTCCTCAAAATTGGAGGTGCATGCAAAGATTGGAGGATCACCCATAATTTGAATTAGGAATTGCATGGAATGTTAGATACCCATATCACAAATTTTAGATAATTCCAAAAGTTACCAGTTTTCAACTAGGAATTTCTTTTTAGGGTTTAATTTATGAATTAGTCCTATTTTTATGAAGACCTCCATGGTTGCACCAATTGCACTTCTTGATCATCTCGATGCCTAAGGCAAGTCCTGTCCAAGAAATTGGTTTTTAAGTGGGACCGTTGTGACCCCACCAGTTACTTAGTTTACTTGGTTGGGTTGGTTTCATAGAACAGGGTTGGAGGCCTAGGTGCACCCTTCATTCTTTAAAAAAAAAAAAAAAAAAACTCGTTAGGAAACTCTTTCAGGAAGAAATGTAAACCAAAGTCTCAGTCTTTGGTTAAACTCAATGACGAAGAAAAGCCTTGCCTCAATTGTGGAGATAGTTAAGCTATTCGAGGCAACTGGTTTCTAAACGGAACCGGTAAGACCCTACCACTTACCTAGGGGCTAATCTGGTCGAGTTAACTTCATAAGTTCATGTTGAGGGCCAAGGTGCACTTTTTGACCTATAGAGTGGTTAGGTGCTAGTCTTAGATCAATCCACATTTTGTTAAAAAAAAAAACCTTGAAAAAAACCCCTTGAAGAAAAAAAGGAGAGGCAAAACTTTGAAAAGAAAGGACAGGTCCTCCCAGCCAACTTGGCAAAGAGACGCAGTGCATTGGTTAGAAAGGAGGGAATCTCCGGCTAAAAGGCTCATTGAAATTTATGAATCCCATCAATCTTCAAGTCCTACGAGATTATCTCCAAAGGTGAGTGGGTCGGGAAATGGAAACAATGATCTGAATGATAATAGTAATAATGCAGAGGTCAACCAACCCCCAAGGACTTTACGTGATTATCTTAACCCCGCACGACAAGCTACACCTTTGAGCATGGTGATGCCCGCCATCGTGGGTCAATATGAAATCAAACCGGGTGTGATCCAACTTCTACCCAAGTTTCATGGGCTTGATTCTGAAAGCGCATACTTACACCTAAAAGAATCTGAAGAAGTATGTGCAACACTTCAACTTCAAAATGTATGGCCTAAAATAATCAAACTTAGATTATTTCTATTTTCATTGAAAGATAGAGCAAAGGGTTGGCTCCACTCTCTTAGACCAAATTCGATCACCACATGGAATGGCCTTGTGATTGAATTTCTTAAAATGTTTTTCCTACGATACAAAACCAATGCCTTAAAGAGAGAGAGATTATGAACTTCCGACAAAAAGAAACGGAACCCTACTTTAAGTGTTGGAAAAGACTCAATGAATTGATCCTTGCATGTCCACATCATGTATTTGGAATATACCGTCTCATCAAAAATTTTAATGAGGGTTTAACTTCTGATGCCCGTCGATTCATTGAGATGATGTGCAATGGTCAATTCAATCATAAAGAAATAGATCAAGCATGGGAAGTTCTAGAACTGATGGTCGGAAATGCACAAAAATGGGCCACATCCGATATTGGAGACCATTCCAAAGTGACGAATCGGTCTAAGAGTGGGGTACACCATTTGCATGAACAAACTGCTATGCAAGCCAAAATTGCTGCCCTCACAAGAAAAGTGGAAGCCCTAAAACTTAAGAGGAATAAGGAAATTATCATGGCTTGCGGTATTTGTGCTTCTGAAACGTGTATGCCTACGGACTATCCAACAATCCTAGCTTTATAAGAAAAAAATGTAAGAACAGGCTAATGCCATGAATTCTTATCAAAAGCCGCTCAACATAAATACCATGGGGAACACATATAATCCTTCGTGGACGAACCATCTAAATTTTAGTTGGAGGAACGAACCTAATATAAACCAAGAATTTAACCCCCAAAGACAATCTAATACTGGTACATATGAATCCTCTCAAGGCAATGCTTATACAGTACCTCCACAACAAAATGTCCCATAGGCACCACAAGGTCAGAATAAGTTTTTGGAGGAGATTCTTGGGATGTTCATGCAAATCACTCAACAAACAATTCGAAGGCTTGAGTCCTCTATCAGTCAAATCAAACGTACCCTCCAAGGTAAGGGGAAAAGCACTTTTCTAGATCAACCCCTCCCAAACCCAAAAGGGCAGTTTGAGGTAGGTTTCAAAATAACGACTGTTATCGTTACATAAGGGGTAACGGCCGCCGCCGTTACATTACATAAAACATAAAGGCCATGTTATGAAACGGGCAAAAATATCGCCCACATAATAGTCGTTATGTTCCGATATTCCGAATTTAACGAGCAAACTGTTATAATGGCCATTAGTTTCAAAATAACAATGGCCATTATAACACCCGACGGGTTTTTGTTTCTAAAACACTCATTTTTTCTTCTCTTTCATTTCTTTCTGGTTCTTCATCTCTAAGGCTTCCTAAAGCACTTCTATAACAAGAAACAACACTCCAGCAACCTAAAACACTAGATCCAAGCCACTTTTGGGTAGATTTGTTCGTGGGGAAATCATATCGAACTCAAGAGACCTCTTTGGTAAGGTTGTTTTGCCTTTTGAAGTTCTTTTTCAAGATCCAACCTCAAAATGCCTTAGAGATGCTTGAGGTATATTAGATCTACACTTTTGGAGGAAAAAATTATAAATTTTAGCACTTTTATTTTTTTTTTTTCATTATTTAAATCCAAATAAATTTCTTTTTGGAAAATATTGTGTAATACATGTACTATAAGGCTTTATATTGAGTTAGATTTGATGTGACTCAGTTTTCCAAAGATCTAGTGTTTTTAAGTGTAGAACTAGATTCTCTTACTTTCAAAATTTGGGGCTTTTCTTGAAATTGTTTAGATTTCACCACATTAGTTTATCAATTGTATTTATGATGTATTAGATTCTTAGGTCTACCCTTTTGGAGCAAAAAAATCATAAATTTTAGCACTTTTGTAATATTTTTTATTTTTTAATTATTGAGATCCGAATTAATTTTTTTTATAGTTTGTGTAAATACATGTACCAAAGGCTTTATAATGACTTGGATTTGATGTTACTCACTTAGTTTTATTTAGATATAGTATTTTTAAGTGTAGATCTAGATTTTATGATTTTCAAAAGTTGGGTCTTTGCTTGAAATCATTTAGATTTCCCCAAATGATGTTCAATCTTAGTAGATCTACTAGATTAATGTCCAAAACCTGGTTTTTTTTATTAAATACTTATTTTCGGATTTTTTAATAAATCAATATTAAAATTAATTTTTTTGATGATTTCTCAAACAATTTGTTTGTTTATTATTCTAGGTTTACTGTATAACTCATGTGTATGTTTTCCACGTTAAATCTAATTGAAAATTGGGTAGATCAACTACAAGTAGATTTGTATTTAAAAAACTTTTTTAATGTTTAACAATTTTAATGTTTATTATTTTAGGTTTAGTATAAGTAGAACTCATGTAGTCTTGTGTATTGATGAGTGTTAAATATTGCATATTTTATTCCTCATTAGTTCGAATTTTATCGGCATCTCATATGCATATCATTTGCTTTACACGGAGATTTTATCCTTCTATCACATTAATGGATTATCGGATTATCATGCATAAATCCGATTATTTATAACGTATTTTTATATAATTTCTCTTATGTAGGTGGACCCCACGACTACCCCAACCTTTCAGCCAGTGTCCTAAGGCATCAAAAAGAGATTTCAATAAAGAAGTTACATGAAGAAATCTTAGTGAAGTACTGAAGAAGTCCAAAATAAGAGGAAAAGTCTTTAAGAATAAAAGAAGTCATTTTCTAACACAAAGGAGTCGTTGGTGTATTAGGTTAGAGCTTGAGTTAGTATGAAATAAGTTATGGGTTCAAACCCCAACAATTACAAAATCCATAAGAGCCAATGAAAAACCTCCAAATCAAATTTAACCAATCCATGTGAAAGGAAATGAGTCAATCAAATATCTTCAGTGTTTCTATAAATTGGAATTTTTTATAGAGGAAAATAAAATCTTTTGGCAAGTTAGTCTTTTAGCAATTTTATCTTACTTTCTCTATAATTTTAGATTGTAATTAAAAGCTTCTTTGTAACTAATCTAGAGAGAGTGTGTAATTAAAGATAATTAATGAAGATTTGGAGCTCTTTCTTGATGTTTACTGGCTAGAGCTCTTGGCTTAGGCTCTCCTTTTGAAGCTAAGTAATGTGATTATTTCAATTACATGCATATTTTAGTTTAAATTCCCTACTTGTGCCATGATTGATTAGTAGATTTTAGATCTAATTGTGTTAATGTCTCCCATTTTTCATGCTCTATCTTTACACTTGATGCTAGGATAATCTCAATTGATGCTTTGTAGTTTGATTAAGTTCTCTTACATGGCATGCTTTAGAGCCCTTTATCTTTGATCTTTTATAGCTTGATTTTGATGATTTATTGTTAGGGTAGCTATATGATGATCTAGGATCTTGGCTTTTGATTTTCTTTTACTTTGATCTTCATTGTTATATCATCCAATCCAATTAGGAAAGAGATTGCTAATTGGATTGCAGATTTGGGAGTTGAATTAGAACATGCATTGTTTAAATTAATTACATACTTAGTGGATTTTGGATTACCTAATCTCTTATTTTTATTATTTTTAATTTGAATACTTATTTGATTTGTTATTTTCACTTCTAGATTGTTACATACAAATCTCACATAACTTATTTTAAAATCCCCAATTTCACACCACATATTCACATTAAATCTTTCATTTTCACCACCATTCATCCACTAGTTTAGTGTAGCTTGTTAGATTAACTTAAGTCTTATTAAATTCATATTTTAGATTGTTAATTAGTTGTTTACATTGAATAGTTTATTAGTTTTATTTTTTCACTTTATTTGTCTATATTAGTTATATCTTAGTTCAATTTTACTCTGATTGGATTCATTGCTTGTTCCATCCTCTCTCTGTGGGATCAATAACCAGGACTCTTTAGTCCTTTACTACTTGACGACACCATAGTCTTGCGGCTAAGCGTTGCACATATAAGCATCGATCAAGTTCTTGGCGCCGTTGTCGGGGAGAGGCGCGCATCGGAAAGTTTTGAATTCCATAGAGCAGTTGAACTCTTTTTTAGCTTAGTGTACTTTTTATCTTTCCTTTATTTTCCTTGCGGATTCTACACATTGTTTGTTTTTGTTTTGTAGAGAACTCCTCACTTGGAGAGAAGGAAAGTGGAAAAGTGTATTGGAGGACTTGAAGATTTTACTTACTTTCCTAGTTTAGGATTAGTTTATACATTTATTTGATTTCTTAGCTGGTTGTATTAGGTATTTATTATCAAAGTTGTAATAATTTTGGTTGCAGGTTGGCCCGTGATCCATTTACTTTACTTTAAGCACTTTACTTGCTTTAAGTAGTTAGTTAGTAGAATTGTAATAATTGCTTGTAGGGAAGGAGGATGGTTGGACTATACCATCGCGGCCCCTCACATTCGTACACGGAAATTGTTGTCCGTGGTGTGTGTTGACGCAGCCGATTCATCCCCCAAAATAAATTAGGAGGTTTGCATTTCTTAACCCCAGTGAGCCCCTTGCAAGTGGGTTTACTTTGTTGGTTGTTCCTTGCTTTGTAGTGTAATTGTTTAAAATACAATTGTGATTTAGTGCACTACTAGTAAATGGCAAATTACCCCAACAAGATAAGGATTCGGATTTCATCACCGTTTCCTTGCCCTTAGGAATTCATCTTAATTATCACTTAGTTTAGAACCACTAAACCATAATAAAATTGAGTAGAAATGTGACCTTAGGTTATGAGCTCACTAGGGAAGACCACTGCGGTTGTACTAATTGTGTGCCTTGGCGAATCTTCTGGTGCCTAAGCAAACCTTGTCCCTTGGCTACCATCTTACCAATTAAGGAGACAACTTTGTTGTTCAAGGAATTGATTTTTAAGAGGAGCCTTTGCCTAGCTCATCGTGATCCTACCATCTACCTGGGAGTTAACTGGCCAGGATTTTCGTTTCATAGGTCCGGGTTGGAGGCCAAAGTGTCCTCTTCATAGTTAGGAGCTGACTAGAATTCTTTTAGGTGACCTTAGTTTATATTAGCTTTTCATTTAGTTTTCGAACTTTTTGTTATGTTGCAGTCATTTCATTGAACGGGCCATTGCAATACTAGGTTAGTCGCAGTTGTATACGAGTGTGGAAACGTGATCAAGGCCGATTAGTGAGGATTGATTAACTTGCTTTACCCGCCCCACCCATAGTACCCACAATGGCTGTCCAAACCTCTCAGCAAAGGACCCTTAATGAACTATTTGCACCATTTTCTTCCACTTCACCTAGATGTATAGTTTTGCCAGAGAATAATGCGGACCAATTTGATATTTGGCCCGCCACCATCAACATGTTACCAAAATTCCATTGATCAGACCTCGATGATGATGAGGAAGTGAACATGATTGACACATTAGTTGATCAAATAGTTCAACCATCATGTTTCACAGATCCGTTGGACGAATGTATGGCTCACTTCAATGCCGACATAGACATTGATGGGTCTATATGCGAAGCTAATGCATTATTGGATTCGGCCAGCCGATGGATGTTGCCCAATGGATGCAGAAAATCGAGCTTATCTTTACATCCACCTCTGAATCTAAGGTCGAAAAGGAATCAGTTATTTTTGAGATACCAAAGTTAGAATTGAAACCATTACTCGAGAATTCAAAGTATGCCTACTTGGGGCCCTCTGCTAGCAACCCAGAAATTATTGCCTCAGACTTTGAGGAAGAGCAAGAAAAGAAATTACTGGATATGATGAAAAGCCATTAGAGTGCCCTAGGTTGGACCATCTTGGACATTAAAGGAATTAGTCCCTCTATAGTATGGACCATATTTATCAGGAAGAAGGTGCCAAACCATCTCATGAACCTTTAGTCCATTCCCACAGTGTAGTTGAACTTTTGAATCCTAGAGATGCTAGCGCATTTCAAGTGAACGGGCACAGATTAAAAATGTACCTTGAGTTTGTGGATCCTGAGAATGTTGCTAAGGAGGTCCTTCTTGTGGACCTATGATAGATTGGCCTCGTACCATGTCAGTTGTGTCTGGCTGAAGACATTAAACTTAGTGCTTGTTGGGAAGCAACCCAATATACCCATGTGTCGGCATCCTATGGTGAGAAATTCCAATTTATCTTCCTTGTCCTATTTTATTTTTGTTCTGTATAAACATTGGGGACAATGTTTAGGATAAGTTTGGGGGTGAGGCACTGCATTTCATGCATTGCATTTTGCATGTACATAAGTTGTTTTGTTTGTACATAAGTTGTTTTCTTTTTCATTTATACCAAAAACCCTAAAAATTTTAAAAAAATTCAAAATCACTAAAAATCTGAAAAAATTTTCAAAAATCGTCCATGGATTTTAGCTTGAAGAGTTGTCATATGTACAAGTCCTAGAAACTTTTCACACATTTAGCCACATGAGTGTAGTCGAAGAGAAGAGGAAATCACTTTTGAGAGACCTGAAAGAATCATTAGTGGAGATTAGAACCTATTGAGGGATTGAGATTATCTATATCCGTTAAGGTGATGACACTTCTGCGCTATGCCTGAGTAGAATGAAGAGCTACTCTTAGAGCTTCTTAGTCCATCACTTTCAATCTAATAAGTGCTATTCCTTGTTCTAACCATAGAAGTGACATAAAAATGCGAAGAAACCTTGACCTTTTCTTTTTCCTTTTCTTTTCTTCTTCTACTATGTTTTCATGTTTCCTTTTGGGCACCCATTAGGGTGTCCTTGGCCTTGGCCGAAGATTGTTTGAAAGGGTTTTTGAATTCGGAGAGGTCTTTTGATTAAGGTTGAGGGATGAAATCTGCCTTTCGAGCTTTGGTAATGAAAGGAGGAGAGCAAAAAGTTTCTCATTATTTTTCCTTTTCTCTCCCTCTCTCTCTTTTTTGCTTCTGCCCTACTGCGTGTGGGATTCCGAGCTTAGCATGTAGAAATCGACACATTCGAGCTTAGCATGTAGAAATCGACACATCAGAAAATACAGTAGTGGCCATTTCGGGCATTTGAAGGCCAAATCAGTGACTGGTGGGTGTTAAGGCCTTTCGTAAAACTGATAAGTGCATGTTCACGTTTCATACAATTATTTTCATGCATTTTTACATTATGACTCATGTCTCTGTATGATTTTAGCGAGCATTAAGTTGCCCTGCTTAACCAGACACCTTGATTTGAAACCTTTTGAGCGCGCACTTTGTTGAACTACTAGGGTGATAATCAAGTATTTTTCCCATTCTCTGGGATCTTTGGCCCACCTTTAAAATATGGGGAAATGCTGCCGAAATTCTATAGATTTCTTCTTAGCTTTTAAGAATTAATCATCTTGCATTAACATCTTCTTCTCTTTTTGACAGATAAGAACATTGCTTCTTCCTCTACTACTGTTGGAACTTTACAAGTTCCTACAGTTAAAACTGTGCAAGCTCCTCCTTCTCTTCGCAGTATAATGCGAGAAGGCCGTATTAGGTTGGAGACTGTGTGGGGAGATTTCCAGAACTCCAGGATTACGCTAATCACAGCCATCAGATGAGACTAAGCATTCTCACGTGCCATCCGCGTGCCGCCCACGTGGCACCAGATTCACCCCGGCTACCAGGACAGGGGCTCCGGCCGAAGTCAAGCAGGTCTGGATCGCTAGCGCCGAGCTCGGCTACCCCATGTGCCCGCCTCGGCTGAAAGCTCCACTTCGGCTGAAGGAGCCGGGACGAAAGCCGAAGCAATAAAGAGCCTCCACTCGTGCCCCTCATCCCCCACGTCATCAGGCACGTGGAGGAGTAGGGGCACGAGCTAGTGAGACAGATGCGACATCCAGCCGTTCACAATCTTCGCCAAATCACTGACAGGGCGGCATCCAGCGGCTGAAGCCACATCAGGGCAAGGCCCAAGGGCGGATCCGATGGTACCCCTACCGCCAAAGACGTCCAACACGATCTGGCCCAACATGACGCGCAATTAATGCGATGTGGGCTGATCCGATTGGCATTAAATGCAAAGTGGGCTGGAATGGACCGCATTTATTACTTTGTGGGCTGATCATGACTTCCCAGTCGAATCATGGGACCCACACCAAGATATCCTCCAAAGATACGACCCAAGCCTCTATAAATAGAGCTTCATACCACCAGCAAGGTACGCACAATTCAACCCACAGAGCCGTTACTCTGCCTCTCTTCTTCCTCTCCTTCCTTTGTTCCAGTTCCTTCACTGACTTTGGCATCGGAGAGCCTTGCGCCGCCCAGGCCAGGGTCCTCTGACCGTTTGCTCTTCTCTTTCAGGCTTTCGGACGGTACCCTAATCTTCATCACCTTGGATAAGTCCTCTAAGGCTCCCCAGTTATTGTGGGTCATTATTTTCTGCACCTACAATTGGCGCCGTCTGTGGGAAAGTAATATCCCAACCTTCCCAACCTTCTCAACCTCAATCTCCCAGAAATCATGCCTCCGAAAGCTAGGAAGGGCGGAGAATCTTCGAGAGCAGCGCTCGAGCTGCCAGCAACGTCGACGGACGTCCCTCCTCAGGGGCGGTCCCGAACGGTGCATGGCACATTTGCAGGCGAGGGCCGCTTAGGCTCGCAGCTCTACGTCGAGGTCCCCCTCCAAGAGGGACTCGAGGCCTCGCTCTCAGCAGACGAAGTTACGCCACCCCCGACGCGACGAGCGTCGGCATGAGCGTCCTCGCAAAGATAAAGCCGTTGCCGTGGAAGAGACGCGTCGAGTTCAACCTCCTGCCGCTGGAGGAGATATCGCAGCTCAAAATGCTCTCCTCCAGAAGCAGGAGCGGTTAATCCGCGAGCTCCAGCAGCAACTGAGGGCAGCGCAAACTGCCTCGTTGAGACAGGTCTCCGATCCTCAGGGAAAGAAGAGGGACGCCCCGAGCAGGGCAGCCCAGCCTCCCCGCGAGGATCTGAGAAACCATCTGGACCACAAGCGAAGCCAGATCCATGATGAAGGCTCAAGCAATAGCCGAAGTCATCATAGCCGTGAAGGCCGAACCCATGGCCGTCACAGCCCGAACCACTCCAAGCGAAGGTCGAGAGCGCGGACACCAGAAAAGGACGACGAGCAGGAGCGATTTGACAAACGCGTCAGGTTGGCTCTTTAGCACAACCTGGACGTGCGGGACTAGAAACAGATCTGTGGCCACACCGATCTAGGGGCCTCGCCCTTCACGAGGGACATCGAGCGCACCCCCTGCCCAAAAAGTTCTCTGTCCCGCGGTTCGTCCCCTACGACGGACTGTCCGATCCATCCGCTCACCTCCGTCACTTCTCCCAGAAGATGTCCATCTGGGGGAACGAGGGCCACCTTAACTGCAAGATCTTCTCCTCCAGTTTGGGTGACCTCCCTCTGAAGTGGTTCTGCGCCCTCCCAGAGAAGTCGATTTAAAGTTAGAAGGAGCTCCAGCTCTCCTTCCTAAAGAAGTTCCAAGCTTACAGCGTCGTCGCCAAGGCAGAGGGGGACCTTCTCGCCCTGAGAATGAAGCAGGGTGAGAGCCTCGCCAAGTTCGCCCGACGATTCTGGGCGGTTTACAGCCAGGTCGAGGGTACTAGGGAGGAAATAGCAATCTTTGCCTTCCAACATGCCCTGATCCTCGGCCACGACCTCCGGAAGGACTTGGTCGGAGACGTCCCAGAATCCATGCCGGCGCTAATGTCCCGGATAAAGCGCTTTGTCGCCCGGGAGGAAGATGAAATCCAGGCCCGGGAAGAGGACGAAAAACCGGAGCCCGAGCAGAAGAGCAGCCAGCCTTGGCAGAGAGGCGGGAAGCCCTTCCAGAAGCAGGAGCCCAAGCAGGCCTGGATCGCCAGCTCAGCGAAGCCTACGTCGTCCCAATCTGGGGGCACCTTGAGGCCCAGACCCCCCGCCAACGCCGGCCAGAGCGTCAACGTCGTCTTCAAGGAGCCGATATACCATATCCTGAGCAAGATAAAGACCAAGCCGTTCTTCAAGTGGCCTCCGCCCTTGAAGAATGAGCCCACCTCCGGCAGCCGAAGCAAGCTCTACTGCTCCTACCACAAAGGTAACGGGCACAAGACCGAGGACTGCAAGTCTCTGAGGTGGTACCTGGAGAAGCTAGCCAGCGAAGGCCACATTCCAGAGTTCGTCAAGGCAGAAGATGCCGGTGGCAGCGAGGGCCGAGTTCACCAGAGCGCGGCTCGGGATCCAGACAGTGAGGATTCCGAAAAGATCATTAACGTGATCCATCTGGCGTCCTCAGTTCCCTCTCCCTCGTCTCGTGGAGGCTCGCGGGCCCACGCCGAAGCCAGGCGAGCGTCGCATGGGAAGGAGGTGATGAAAGCCGAGCTCGCACCGGCATCCAAAAGAGCTCACCGCGACCGACCCGCGATCTCGTTCTCAGATAAAGATCTAGAGGGAATCCGGCTTCCCCACAATGACCCCCTGCTCCTCACAATGAAGCTAATGGACTTCACCGTGAAGAGGATTCTCGTCGACTCCGGCAGCTCTTCCGAGGTCCTCTACTACGAGTGTTTCAAGAAAATGAACCTCACGGAAGCAGACCTCACGGAGGTCCGTGCACCCTTGCTAGGGCTGTCCGCCACGCCAGTCTATCCCAAGGGCAGGATCACCCTGGAAACCCGAGTCGGCGAAGCTTCCGTGTTGGCCGACTTCCTGGTCGTGGACGCCCCTTCTCCCTACAACGTCATTTTAGGCAGAATGTGGCTCCACAAGTTGGAAGCGGTCCCTTCTTCCCTCGACCAGAAGCTGAAGTTCGTCCTCGAGAGCAAGGAGGGCAAAATGGAAGTGGACACGGTGGAGGGAGACCAGCAGCAAGCTAGGCAGTGCATGCTGGCCGCAGTCCCAGCAGAGAAAGAGCCAGAGCGCGTCAACCTCGCTGAATTCGAGAAAGGACTAGATGAAATCGGCCGAGACCCCGAGAAGAAAAGCATTGAGGACCTGGCCGAGGTCAGGCTGAACTCGGCAGACCCAGATAGGTTCTTCCTGATCGGCACCCAGCTGCCAGACGAGGAGAGAGCCGAACTCTCAAGGTTCCTGATGCAGAACGTCGATGTCTTCGCTTGGAGCCCGAGCGAAATGCCAGGGGTCGACCCCGAGGTCATGTGCCACAAGCTAAATGTGGACCCCAGCCACAAGCCAGTAGTGCAAAGGGCCCGAAGGACAGGGCTGCAACAGACGGACGCGGTCGTCGAAGAGGTCGACAAATTGCTGAAGGCAGGAGCCATCCGGGAAGTCCAGTACCCGGTCTGGCTGGCCAATACGGTGGTGGTTAAAAAGAAAACTGGTAAATGGAGGGTGTGCGTGGACTTCACAGACTTGAACAGGGCCTGCCCTAAAGATAGTTTCCCCCTTCCGAAGATTGATCAACTGATCGACGCCACCGCTGGCCACGACCGAATGAGCTTCCTCGACGCCTACAGAGGCTACCACCAGATTCCACTACACGAGCCTGACGAGGAGAAAACGTCATTCATAACCCCCGGCGGAACTTACTGCTACAAGTTGATGCCCTTTGGGCTAAAGAACGCGGGGGCAACGTATCAGCGCCTCGTGACAAAAATGTTCCAGGCTCAGCTCAGCAGAACGGTAGAGGTGTATATCGACGACATGGTCGTCAAATCAGTGCACTCCAGCGACCACCTGGCGGATCTCGGCCAAGTCTTCGACGTCCTTCGCGCGTACAAGCTCAAGCTAAATGCTTCCAAGTGCGCCTTCGGCGTAGCCTCTGGAAAGTTCCTCGGCAGCTTGGTGACGGGAGGGGGATAGAGGCCAATCCAGACCAAATCACCGCGATCCAGGGCATTTTGAGCCCCTCTACCACGAAAGAATTCCAGAAGCTCACAGGAATGGCCGTAGCACTCAATCGCTTCATTAGCCGGTCATCAGATAAGTGCAGGCCTTTCTTTCAGCTTCTAAAGAAAAACTTTAAATTCCAGTGGACTCCTGAGTGCGACCAGGCGTTGGCCGCGCTCAAAACCTATTTGATGTCACCACCCTTACTCTCCACCCCAACTCGGGGGGAGATTTTATATTTATATCTCGCGGTCTCGGATCACGCAGTGAGCTCCGTCCTCATCAGGGAGGACGAGGGAGTTCAAAAACCAATTTATTATACGAGCAAGACCCTGCTCGATGCCGAGACCAGGTACCTTCTATTGGAGAAGCTCGCATTGGCTCTCGTCAGTGCCTCCCGCAAGCTCTCCCATTATTTCCAATCCCACACCATTGTGGTAATCACGGAGCATCCACTCCGTTCAATATTCAAAAAGGCTGACTTTTCAGGGCGAATATCAAAGTGGGCAGTTGAACTGGGGCAATATGATATTCAGTACCGTCCCCGAACTGCGATCAAAGCCCAGGTCCTGGCAGACTTTATCGTTGAGTTCGTCTCGCCCAACCCGGCTCCGACCCAGTCGGCACGGCACTGGGGGGGCACATGGCACGAGCCAGAAGTGACCAAGGTCGAACAGTCTCCCGCCTCGGCATGGAAGATCTTTGTCGACGGACCGTCCACCTCCAAGAGAGCTGGCGCCGGCATAGTCTTCCAATCGCCAGAGGGTCTGGTCATAGAGCAGGCTTTCACCTTGGACTTCAAAGCAACAAACAATGAGGCAGAGTATGAAGCACTAATAGCAGGGCTGAACAGCGCCCAAATCCTCGGAGCCCAGCACCTGGTGATCTTCAGCGATTCTCAACTGGTAACTAGCCAGCTCGCTGGAGACTACCAGGCCAGGGACGACAGGATGGCGGCCTACTTAGCCCTTGCGAAAAAACTGCTGTCTTATTTCCAGAAAGCCGAGGTCAGGCGGGTATCCCGAGATACCAACACGCACGCTGACGCGCTTGCCAGCCTAGCCTCCGCTGTCGAAGCCGGGAAGAAAAGGACCGTCGAGGTTGGGTCAATATCAAGGTCAAGCCTAGAGCTCCACTCACCTCGGCTAGTTCTCTGTGCTGATCTCGGCCCGAGCTGGATGGATCCAATCGTCGCCTACTTGAAGGACGACCAGCTCCCTGAGGACAAGACTGAAGCCCACCGAATCAGACTCAAAGCGGCTCGATTCTGGCTCTCTCCCGAAGGCAAACTCTACAGGAAATCCTTCACAGGTCCATACCTCCAATGCGTCCACCCGAGCAAGGTGGACGACTTCCTGTATGAGATCCACGAAGGAATCTGCGGCAGTCACGTAGGAGGTCGATCACTGGCCTACAGAGCAATAAGCCAGGGTTACTGGTGGCCCTACATGCAGAAGGACGCGCAGGTGTACGCCAGGAAATGCGAGAAGTGCCAGAAGTTCTCCCACTCTCTCCATCAGCCAGCGCAAGATCTGAGTCCCCTCTCTAGTCCATGGCCCTTCGCTCAATGGGGCCTGGACATTGTGGGGCCTCTCCACCGAGCTCCAGGGAACAAGAGATGGCTGATAGTCGCTACAGACTACTTCACAAAATGGATAGAAGCTGAACCGTTGTCCTCCATCACGGACAGGGACTCCAGGAACTTCGTTTGGAAAAACATCCTAACGAGGTTGTTTCGGATAACGGAACCCAGTTCGACTCCAAGTCCTTCAAAGACTTCTGCCAAGAACACGGTATCAGAAACCATTACTCTACTCCGGCGTATCCACAGAGAAATGGCCAGGCCGAAATCTCTAACAAAGTGATCCTGGACGGCCTGAAGAAGCGACTGGACAAGGCAAAGGGAAGATGAGTAGAAGAACTTCTGAGCGTGCTATGGGCATACAGAACGACTCCAAGGAGGTCCACCTCGGCAACACCTTTCTCTCTGGCTTACGGGATGGAAGCGGTCATTCCTTTAGAAATCGGCCTTCCCACCCTGAGGACAGAGCTGGTCGACCAAGGCCGAAATGAGACGAACCTGGCAATGGAGCCGGAGCTGGCAGACGAGCGCCGAGAAGCAGCAGCCCTGCGACTGACCGACTATCAGCAGCGGCTGGCCAGGGCATACAATCAAAATGTCAGAGAAAGAAGTTTCTCCGTGGGAGAGCTGGTTCTAAAAAAGACCCTGCCAGCTGACAAAGAACCAAACGAAGGGAAGCTGGCCCCGAATTGGCATGGCCCGTTCAGGGTGGTCTCACTGGCAGGAAGATCAGCCTACAAGCTCGAGGACTTAGAGGGCAAGCCACTGCCGAGGCCGTGGAATGCATCCCACCTAAAGAAGTTCTATTTCTAAAGATGTAATGAATCTCAGAATCAATGAAAGCAGCTTTCGCCCTGTCATCAATCTGTCATCTCTCTTTGACTGACTCCGGCAGCTCTGGGTCTACCGCCCTGGAAAAGGCTTCGAGCTCCTACGCTCAGTCGTTTCCTAAAGCCCTGGGTCTACCGCCCTGGAAAAGGCTTCGAGCTCATACGCTCAGTCGTTTCCTAAAGCCCTGGGTCTACCGCCCTGGAAAAGGCTTCGAGTTCCTACACTCAGTCGTTTCCTAAAGCTCCGGGTCTACCTCCCTGGAAAAGGCTTCGAGTTCCTACACTCAGTCGTTTCCTAAAGCTCCGGGTCTACCGCCCTGGAAAAGGCTTCGAGTTCATACACTCAGTCATTTTCTAAAACCCTGGGTCTACCGCCCTGGAAAAGGCTTTGAGTTCGAACACTCAGTCGTTTCCTAAAGTCCGGGTTTATACACCCCTCAAAGACCGTTGCCGAACTCATGCTCACACAGCCGAAACCAGCGGGATTCTGGATCCACTTCGGCGCATGCTCACACAGCCGAGACCAGCGGGATTCTGGATCCACTTCGGCGCAAGGCAGTTCGTCTCGGCCAATGCTACCCATTTCGGCCAAGGTCGGTTTTTAAGAAAGAAAGAGCAGTGCATGCACTGAAGTGCAAAAAAGCAGTACATAAATACAAGTGTTACACAACAGTGCGAAGAAAGTAAAAAAGAATACAAAAGCACTGCACACAGATTGAGTGATCACAAAACTCTTCCTTTTTATTCACTGTAATTGATTCATTACAAAGGTTACAGAAAAAAAAACAAAGTACAGAAAGGAGGCTCGCAGTCCTCTAAAAACAGAAAATGGAATAAAGACTGGGAGGCTCTGATCTTCACCGACTCTTCAGGCTGCAGGTTCGAAGACGCCGGTTCATTGCCTGGAGGTTTTGAGGGATCCTGAATTTCATTGAGCTCTACAATACGCTTTGGTTGGTCAGACCAAAGCGTTGCAGAGCCCCTCCAGTTCGGAGGCCCTGGACCTCGCTGAGCTCTTCAACACCTTCCGGTCGGTAAGACCAAAGTTTGAAGAACCCCTCGGTCCAGTGGGGCCTCAATCCCACCCTTAGCTCGGCGATCCTGATATAGCGCAGGGGGCTCGCAGGGAGCTCGATGCGACGCAAGACCCTGCAGGACCGCCAGACGCAGAGGGTGCCACCATCCCACAGTTGCAGAAGACTCCCCTGCAACCGGACCAGGGACGGTTGGCCATGGACCCGCGTTCAGAGAGCGCGTGGTCCACGGGGAACGACTTTAGAGAACGCGCAGACCACGATGGGCTTCCTCCCTTGGAGAACCCCCGGATCAAATGTTTCTAAAGGTCCACTGGACATGGCTCCTACGTCTATGTGAATTAAGCTATCCTAAGTTCTTTTCTTTTCCTCTCCCATGGCGAGCCTACCACCTCTACTTATAGGAAGAAGAAGGGCCCGGTCTCCGAAGGAAGTTATGGGGCGAAGTCTCCCACGCGTTACGCGGGACGCACGTCTTCCTGTTTAATGACCAGCGATCCCTACGGCGCCACGTGGAGACGTTCGCCCGTTTCCCTCATCGGCCCTATCACCATGCTTATTGCTATTTATGGTCTCCAGAATACGGAGAATCGGCACAGACAGCTATGAAGACCGTTCGACTTTCTCTAACTCGAGGGTCGCGCGTCACATTAAATGCATTTAATACCATTCAATATCACATCCAGAAGCGAAAGAGAGAAAAATGCAGAGAAAAATGCACAAGTAAAGAAGCCCATTTTTCATTAATAGCAAAGAGTATTACAGGCCCGGAAGCTATTTACAAGAGAAGTAAAGAGAAGCAAGACTACTGCGGCTTCGGCGACTCCACCAAGTCGATCACTGTCTCAGCCGGTCCGGCGTTACCAGCCGCCCCAGCAGGAGCGGTGCCCGATGCCTCGCTGACAGCAGGGGCAGTGACCGATGCCTCGCCAACAGATGGGGCAGGAGAAGTACCCTCCAGAGGCTCGACCGGGGCATCGCTGGCGGGTGCGACAGCAACTGGAGCGGCATCCGGAGCGGGAACGACAGCAGGAGCCTCGACTGGGGCGCTTTCGGCCAAAGGAGTGGGGCTCGGCTCAGGAGCCGGGTCCGAATACTTCGGCAAGTCCCGATAGACAGGGTGGTCTTCAGGAACCCCCACACGCCTCAGTGCGGCCAAGCATCCTTCCTCGAACAGAATGGAGGTGATCTCCTCCACCTGCTTCTCATACAGCTCTGTGGCATGGTCCACCCCATTCTGGAAAACGGATTGGGCCTCGGACAGAAGAGAGGCCTTCTCCTTTTCCAGCTCGGCATTCGCCGTCTTCAACTTCTCTCTTTCAGCGCGCCCGGCTAGCACTTCCCCATGCAACCTCGTCCCTTCGGCCGCCGATTCAGACCTTGATCTGGCCAGCTCCGACTCCAGCTCGGCGGTCCTCTTGTTCTTCGCCCAGACCTCGCCTTTCAGCTGATTAGCTTTCGACGTGAGTTCGGCAACATCAGCCAGAGCCGACGCCAGCCGAGCAGTCTCTTCAGCGCTAGCCTTCTTCAGCCCCTCCATTCCCTTCCTCAGCTCTTCTAGCTCCTTCTTCAGCCTTTCCCTCTCAGACTCCAGCTGAGTGACCCTCGCGGCGTTCCTGTCACTCCTCCCCACCACGGTCAGGAGCCTTTGTACGTTCTGCAAAGGGAAAAAGTGAATCAAATAGGAGCAGTCGAGCTAAACCATTTGAAGAAGAGTGCTGAAAACACTTACCAGAAGATTAGCCTGGATTGCCGAGACCGTCAGGCTTTCGTTATCAAACTTCTCGTGCATTTCCATGTCTCGCGGCAGAGCGCAAGCTTTGGCGAGAGCTCCGATGATGTCGGCGTTCCCCATCAGCCGGTCCTCGACGTTGAAAAGCTTACCGGGTTGCGTCTCCATCCTCGGTCTCCATGGCGCTGGGGCAGTTCGAGGTCCGGAAGCCGATCCGGACCCTTGCCCTACCGAGATGGTGAGCTCGCGGGCCGCCCCGCCAGTCGACTTGCTGGCCGGCGCATTCTTCTCAGCTGGAGCCTTGACTCCGGGGGCCCGCACAAGAGTTTTACTCTTCGGAGGCTGTTCAGCCCCCGAGTCCTTCTCCCCTGCCTTGGACTTCTTCCTGGGCGGGGACCCCTCCCTCGGGCGATCCGGCGAGCGTCGCCGCACTCCCTCGCTCGGAGCAGGGGCATGAGCAGAAGTGGCACCAGCACCCCCCGAGCCCGAAGCTGCGCGGGTACTGGCAGATGATGGTGTCGCAGAAGGGGTAGACCTTTGCCTGAACTTGGCCGCCAGATCCTTAACAACTGGCGCCCTTGAGCTTCCCTCCATACCTTCTTCCCGATCGGACGAATAAGCGTCCACTATCTGCGTCAGGTTCGGTAATTCCGAACTAGAGGTGGACGCCTCGGCGCCAGACGCAGCTCGGCTCGCAGCAGGATCGGTCAAAGGGATCCCGGCAGGCACGGCAAGGGAGACGGCAGGACGATCAGGATGCGCCTCGTCCTCCTCGGCTACTCCGGTTCTCCTATAGTGGCCACGGTACCTCGGCGTATACCCGAGCAGCTTCTAAGCCGACCTGGTCTCGTGCCCCTTGTATCTTTCTACCTTGTTGATGTCGTCGACGTTCTTCCTCCAGCCTTCACTCGCAGTCGGCGTCGCCTCGCGCCTGCCTCTGCACAACAGACAATAAGAGTGTCAGCTCGGCATCATCGAAATCAAGCAAAGCAAGTAAGAGAAAAGAAGCGGTGTTTACTTGGGACAGTCCCTGGGCGACGAGGGACCATCAGCCTCCTGCTCTCGCCAACGCCGAACTCCCAGTCGCCCGACACACAGAAGAAAGTTTCCTCGGCATTCTTACTCGAATCCTCCAAGGCCAGGACGAAGCCTCTTCGCTGCGGCTTCACCCGGAGATAGTATTTTCCTTCCCCAGCCTTGCAGATATCATAGGTATCCTCGATATCATGGACACCCAGGTTGGTCCCCAAAACCTCATTCAGCTTCGCCGTGCCCATGATAACCTTATAGCTATTGGGCATCAGCTGGCACGGGGTAATAGACCAGGCACTGAGGCAGGCCCTAAGCAAGGGGTGCAGAGGAAATCTGACCCCGCCCTCGATCACGGAGATCAGAGGGCACTACACCAAAATAGGATATTAGTAACGCTCAAGGTTTTTGGTAAGTAACGGTTTTTAAGTGTAACTAGTTTCCTAACGTTTTATGGGCGTTAGCATTGGTTTTAAAGTGTTACTTTAATTTTTTTTTAATTTAATAATTATTTTGTTAGGGTTTTAAAGCGTTACTCTTTTTTTTTTTTGGCGCACGAAAATCATCCCACCATTTTTTTTCTTCTCTCCCGCGCTACGCCCTCCCTCATTTCCCTCCCTCATTTCCATCCCTCAGTCATTTCTTTCTTTCCCGCCTCTCCTCTCCTCTCCTCTCCTCTCATCTCCATCGCCATCGCCAATGCCAACCTCTCATCTCCAGAACCCATCTCCTCTCATCCCTTTCTATCTCTCCCTCCCTCTCCAGACCTCTCCCAGGCGCACGACCAGAACCCATCTCCTCTCATCGCCAGCACTGTCAAGCTCATGAAGGAGCCCCAGCAGAGCCTTCATCTTCCTTCTCCGCCGCCGGACGCCTCCCCTGCGCCAGGTAAAATCCTCCCTTTCTTCTATGTTCTCTCTCTCTCCCTCGTTCCCCAACTCTCTGTTTCATCACCACAAATCTCTCTGTTTCTTGGGACCATGAGAGAGAGAGAGATGGAGAGAAGTGACTTGAGGAAAATACAAGTGTCATCAAGGCACCTGATACAATCGCAAGTTGGGGGAGATGGTGTGGGTGTCCCAGTGGTCTGTAAGAGGTGCTGAAGACCACATAAATGCCAATGCCACACCCAAAATTGATTTCCTTGTGGACAAGGCATTTTGATTGTTAATGCACATTTTGGAATATGGATGGATGACTATAAAAATTAAGTCAACTATTGACTTTAAGAAAAGAAATTTTAATTCTAGCTAAGCGTTTGTTTGGTTGCAAGAATTTGAAGAATTCATGGTTACCCGCGACTTGGAGAATTATAAATGCTGGAGTTTAGGATATTGCTAATTTTCTCTGAATTATAATTCTCTATTTAATTCATCTTGGAATTTCTTGTATGAGAATTTAATCTATCCTAAATAAAATTTCAGTAATTCTTTGTTTGGTAGCTTCCTAGGATTCTCAACAAGAACACTTACATAACAATTATCTGTATGCACAATGCAATTCAAATATACATCAAGGTGCACAGTACATATATATTTGGCCACATGTTAGTCTCCCTTGCTCACAAAATGTAAATCTCCCATATGGGCACCAGTTAACAAAAGACATTATATCTGCTACACTTGGGTCTTCATATAACAAAATGATAGGAGTACATGATCACAATTGATCATGAATTTCACATCTGTAAATCAAAATTCTATTTAATCTCAAGAGATTTATATGTTGGTCCCACTCATCCATAAATGTACCAGCCCCATTTAGGCTCCATCCATAAATGGACAACTTGCTTCTCCTTCTTCTTCTTCTCGTATAATATTTTGCTTCTCCTTCTTCTTCTTCTCGTATAATATTTCGTCCTACACATAAATTTTGTTCGTAATGTCAGGTAAGCTTGATTTGACTAGCTCCTCCCTTGTAGCTTAGATCAATTGTAATTTCACCCTCTCATTTGGAAGGTGAAAGGGGAGGATGATTTCTTTCTTTCTACAAGTAACAAATAGTAACATATATCCTTTTTCCTATTGTATTATGAGACATCTATGAGTTTTCTAGCTTCCATAAATAATGTTCTGTTCTTGAAAAACGTCGGTAATTGCAGTGTTTAGGAGGTACATTGATTGTAACCTGAACGAGCACTTATGCCACATTGAGAATGAACAAAAATCAACTCTGCTCTTGTACTAATTGAAGTGGATCACTGGTCCATGCAATGATCTGTTGGAAAGAAAGATGTTCCTTTGTTTTGATTCAGTAAATACACACTGATTCAAGTCATTTGATTGATGGGCCACATAATATGCCCTGTAAATGGTACTTAGCAGATGCTTCCAAGGCTCCCACTTAATAGTCTATCTTGGTTGGACAAACTGAGAAAGGCAGTGGGTTAACTGTCCAAGTTCTATCCCATTCTTCTCTTGTCTTCCAAACTCTATGCATCACCAAAATTGCCCAATTCTCATCAAACCCAGTCCATGTACACCCCCTACTCATCACCTCTTCAATGCTTCTTCAATAGAACCCACCTTACTATGAACTCATAGGAATTCATTACACGGTAGGAAAATGAGCACTAAATCTTCTATGATACACTCATACTTATCATCTTTGTCATAGTTGACGTTGTTGATTTCATGCTTGAATTGACCCGTTCATCACAAATGTTTCCAGTAATTTACCTTATGACCAGCCTGCTAAACACAACATCACCACCTGCCTCGCTCAGACAGATTGTAATTTCCAAGATTTAGATTACATACAAGTCCTAGGTTTGGTTTGCATCAAAATCCACCCAATTTGGCATTATAGATTTGATTATCAACATAATGGTTTCAAAATGGGAGCTGATGGGATACAATGGAAGAATCAACAGCTTCTCTGCTACTGTGCACCATTGAGAAACAGAGTTGAATAGAAGAAAACCCATTCTGAAAACAAATGGCCCCAGAAAAAAAAAAAGTGAAATGCCTACAACCTCAATATAGAGGCATAAGAAAGATACAGTAAGTTAAAACTAAGCAGCTAGATCCATTGTTTCAGAAACATAGAACTAGAGAAATAGCCCTTCAGCATCACCATAACCTTCCCTTCAAAAAGTAATAATAATAAAACCGTGTTAAGGAGTAGACCTCTTATTTAAAGACCTCAAGCAAGCTAATGCTCAATGCTGGTCATTCCTTAAAAAAAGATGAAAAACGCTATACATAGAATAGACTTAAGAGGTTGAATCCTAAACCCTAAAAAATAAGCCCTGTCCATCAGAATAACTCCCAGACAACATCAAGTCAGAGAAATGTAATGATTTATGAAAGCTTTTGTTGCCCTAGGTTTGTGCAAGGGATGTGACCATGAGTCTATACTTTGGATCTTGACATGAGTCTACTATTATTTGGATGTAGAAATGTAATGATTTATGAAAGCTTTTGTTGGTCTATGTTTGTGCTTGACATTTATATTATTATTAGATTAGCCATGGTTATTTACTTCGTGGCTTTCCAAAGTAATGATTAGTAATGATTTATGAAAGCTTTTTGTGGCTTTTTGTGACATTTATATTTATGATCTATGTTACTTACTACAAGGTAAGACTTTATGAAACATATTTTGAAGGAAACTTTAAGTTTACATTGTCTAATAGTCCGCAGTTAATTATTGGTTTGCATGTTTTGTTACATAATGAAGTTTGGTTAATTTGCTTTGATTTTGTTGTGTATGTTGTAGCTTCCCATCTCATTATAAATATAGAACCACGGGGCCCAATTGACTTTTGTTCTGTATCAATTGTACACTTTAATTTTCTTTACTTTTATTTGAATGAGGAATGAGAATGGAATGGAAGTTGTGGTAAGAGATGAAGCCCTAGCCATCTACCAGATCTGTTACAGTTATGAGAAACGGAATTGAAAAATGCGGTTTCTTGGAAAGTTGCTGGTTATGCACTCTGTTCGCTCTACTCCATAAAACATTAGTAAGCTATGATTCCTTGTTATAAGTGGTTACTGTTCGGGTGTCTTTATGTGGTTTTGATGTTTTAAGACTTTTTTTATAGGTTGTGTGATGTGATGTAGTTTGGACTATTACTACTAGTATAATAAACTTAAAATTGCCATACAAATTGGTTACTTATAGGGACTGAATTAATCCAAGAGTTGGTCTCACAATGAGTCCTCCTAGTTTGTGGATTAGGACCTTTTTTTGTGGCCTTAAAACAGGATGTTCCAGAAGTTATGCAAATTCCTACATGGAATATTTTACTTTTGTGCTTCCTCTCATCGGAATTCTACTTTTTCTGTCAATATGTTTTATCTTGATTCATTTTAAAGGAAACTTTTTAAAGACATTGACTGTTGCAATTACTTATTTGTGTTTACTTGATGTGTTACCTACAGAATGTCTCAGCCGATTCTAAAAGAATGGATGAATGAAACAGATAGACTTGGGAGTGTGTACAGGCAGGGGGTTTCGGATTTTATTCTATTTGCTAGTGGCAGAGACCAAACATCGACCACGTGTCCTTGCCCTTGTAAAAAATGCCGAAATGGTAAAAGGTTTGCATATGATATAGTTAGAAAACATTTGATTCTATACGGTATAGAATCAACATATCGTGTATGGGCTTTACATGGCGAGAACCCATATAAGGATCGAATGGTAAACCAAGTTGAAAAGGAAAATAGTGAGGCAGAAGGACTAGGGATGGAGAATTTTGTTGATGTTGCTTATGGCGTGCATGAAGAGTTAGCAGATGATTTGAATGAAGGTGATGGAAGTCAGGCTGAAGATGTTGAACACCCTATTGTTCTAGAGCCTGATTTGGGTAAAAGGTACCATGAATATAAGAAAAAAGCAGAAGAAAAATTATATCCTTCATGTGAGGCTCCTGTAACAACTCTTTCTGCAATTGTAGACCTTCATAACTTGAAGAAGCAGTATAAATGGTCGGGAAATAGTGTGACTGCACTTTTGTCTCTGTTAAAAACATGGTTGCCAGACGGAAACACTTTGCCTTCTAAGTATCCTGTAATGAAGGCAATGTTAAAAGATCTGGGAATGAAAGCTGAGTGTATAGATGCCTGCGAAAATAACTGTATGTTGTATTGGAAGACCAAAGCTGATTTAACGGTGTGTAGTCAATGTCAAACACCTAGATACAAAGTGAAGGAGGGGAAAATGGGGAAGAAAGAAACAAAAGAGGCGAGAAAAGTATTGAGACATTTTCCATTGATCCCAAGACTCAAAAGGCTGTACACAATACCATGGATAGCGCGTGAAATGACATGGCATGATAGAGCTACACCTTTTTGGAATTATATGCGGCATCCAATTGATTCGCTTCAGTGGAAGACATGTAAAGATGATTGGCCAGTTTTTGCTAAGGAAGGGCGTAATGTCTGGCTTGGAATTGCAACTGATGGATTCAATCCACGTGGAGTTCAATCCACTGGTTACAGTTGTTGGCCTGTTTACTTGGTGCCTTTTAATCTCCCACCGTCTTTGTGCATGAAATCTGAGTTCCATATGATGTCATTGTTAATACCTGGGCCGAAAGCGCCGAGTCAAAACATCGATGTATTCCTTCAACCGCTAGTTGAGGAGTTACAACAGTTATGGGAAGAATGGGGTTGCAGCTTATGACATGCACAAAAGAGAGCATTTTACCTTAAGGGCAATGTTGGTGTGGGGCATTCATGATTTTCCGGCATATGGCAACTTATCAGGCTGCGTAACACATGGTTACAAAGCTTGTCCTATTTGTGGTGATGAAACTCCGTCTATGCACCTTGGGAATGCGAGGAAGATCGTCTACACAAATTACCGCATGTTTCTTAAATCTGATCACCCGTTTAGGCAAGGCAAATACTTAGGGCTGAAGACAAAGGAGTTAAAACCCCCTCCAACAAGGTTAAAGGGAGAAGTGATTGAGAAAAAGCTAAGCCGTGTCCACTATGTACCTGGTAAAGTCTTAAAAGGTACCAAACGGAGTACTGATAATGTGGATGTGGTTGATAATGGAGATGATGAAGATGATGAAGATGATGAAGTTACTGAGGCATGGTATAAAAGGTCTATTCTTTTTTATTTGAAATACTGGCCGAAACATACAATTCGACATGTTATTGATGTGATGCACACTGAAAAGAATGTCGCAGAACACCTATTAAATGCAATTTTGGACAAGAAAGGAACAAAGGATACAGTACAGGCGCGAGAGGATTTAAGGAAAATGGGGATTCATAGTGGCCAGTGGATGCAAACAGACCCAATTACTGGGAGATCTGTAAAACCAAAGGCCCCATTTGTCTTGAATAAAGATGAGAAGTTAGAGTTCTGCAAAATTTTGAAAGACTTGAAGCTTCCTTCAGGGTTTTCCTCGAACCTAAAAAACATTGTCACTTTGAGTCCTCCTGGTTTGCTTACAATGAAATCACATGACTATCATGTGATTATGTGTTATTTGCTCCCGGTTTTGCTTCAACACGCTTATCCAAAACACCGTGACTTGCGAAGAGCTATTCACCAGATTAGCTTATTCTTTAACCTCCTTTGTTCGAAAGTCGTCATCAGACATGAAATTCAGGCTGCAAAATACATGGTTGCAGAGGCATTGTGTGTGTTGGAAAAATATTTTCCAACATCTTTTTTTGATATCAGCATCCACCTCATGGTTCATTTGGCTGATGAAGGGTTAATTTGTGGACCTGTTTATCCCAGATGGATGTTTCCGTTTGAACGGTATGTATAATTTCCTTTATTCTTTATTTGATTTTTAGCTGCAACTATGACGAAACAACGAAGTCCATTTTTTTATTTTTTTATTTAATAGGGCAATGAAAGGAGTGCAAAAATATTCCTAGCAATAAACGATATGTCGAAGGCTCCATTGCAGAGTCCTATATTGTTTTCTGAATCCGTTAGGTATGCTATGGAGTACATGCCAAATTCACGAGATGGAAACCACAAAGCTACCCGTGAGGCATTTCTAGATGAAGATGGCGAGTATAGTGATGAGGGGCCAATACTTGAGGGTAAAATTGTGACCCTAGGCAAGGAACAATGGATACAAATACGTAGATGGGTCCTTTTTCGACTAGACGTTGAAAAGCTTGATGAACACTACAGGTTTTATTTCTTGACACATTTGGCTTAAAAACTTACTACTCTAGAAAGTTGTAAATACTTGTGTCAAACTGTATGAACAATTTGCAGTGAGTATCGTGCCATGCAAGAAACTACTCGTGGTAAAAGAAAGGGAATACCAAAGACAGAAGTGGAGATACAGACTGAGTTCATTGCCTGGTTATATGACAAGGTATTGTTATATATATTATGCTTAATATGAATTTAAATCTAGTTGGTGATATCTTTCTAAATGGTGGTTTTTGTCATTTCACAGTTGTTGGCTGCAAAAGACACGGACTGTGACTTATGGCGATTTGTTGTGGGACCATTATTCAAAGCCAAAACATATAAAAAGTACCGTGTTAATGGTTTTGTGTTCTCTACTAGGTCGCATGACGAAACAGTTGCCACACAAGACAGTGGTGTTTGTATGAATGCAATCACTGCATTTACATCAAGTAGGAAGGACAAGAATCCCATTAATGCATCAACCAATTGGTATGGGGTTATTGAAGAGATAATAGAGTTGGACTATACAACCTTTCGTCATGTTGTCTTTTACTGCAATTGGGTGAGGGTGGAGGACAAGACCAATGGTTGTAAACTTTGTCCAGATTCTAATTTGGTGATGGTTAATCTCAATAGGCTGAAGAGTATCAATAATTCTTTTGATGAGCCGGTGATTCTTGCATCTGAGGCTAGTCAAGTATTTTACTCGAAGGATTTGAGAAATCCTAATTGGTGGGTAGTCATACATTCGCCTAGGCGATTGACAAGTGAAGTGGATGATCTAGAAGCACCAACTGTCTTCCAATCTATTCTCGACGACCAACCTAGTTTGGAGTCGTTGATGCAAAGTCTAACCTGATTGTAATAGTTGCACACTTTTAATAATTGGTGAGACGTACTTTTACATGCAAAATTTCTCATTTTCTACATTTACATATAAATATTCCTTTTCAGTTTGCTTTAGTTATAAGTTTCTCATGTAATAGTTTATACTAACAATCGTTTGTCAAATACTAGGCTATTTTACAATGGCATCAGGTCAATCACGCCTTATTGCTTCCCAACCTTCAAGTTCAGCGCCACTTCCATCTCATAATTCAACTTCGGGAGCCTCAACAGGAACCATTAGTAAGTTACCTATAGAGTTCAATGTGGACGGCATTGCCGTGGGTCCTAACCATGCCAAATGGAATTCTCGTGTTGGTTATTACGTTCGAGCTCGTATTCCAATTCATTACAAGGACTGGAGGAAAATAGATGGAAGCTTTAAAAATGATGTTTGGAATGAATTAATGGTAAGGTTTACATGTGCATTTGATGTTTTGGATACACATATCCGACATTTGCTTACGACTAATCTTTTTTCCTGAAGATCTAATCTTTTTTACTTGTTGTATGTAGCAAGAATTTGAGCCTAATGTTCCCCAATCAGCAGGCACGCCAAGCAGTAGAAAAGGACTTTCCTCAAAAGTTCAGATCAGCAAAGTATGCCTTACGGAAAGAGATTTTGAGAAAGTGCGGGGGTGTGGAAGAAGCTATTGCAGCATGCCCATTGGGTAAAGATCCAAATCATTGGGCAATGTTTGTTAGAAATGAGAGTACTGATGAAGTGAAAGTTAGAAATGCAAAGAATGCAGAGAATGCGAGAAAGAATAAATATCGGCATACTAATGGGCGGAGCACATACGCCCATATGTTGGATAAAATGGTAGGTGCATATTCTTGCATGTTTAAATTCTATTCTCTTTATCCCAACAACTACTAAAAATTGTTTTTGTAGGATAAAGAAGATCCTAGCAGAAAACATGGACGGGTAGATTGTTGGAAAAAAGGACATGAGCGCCGTGATGGGACTATATTGGAGAGTGCTCGAATTCATTACGTAAGTTCTAAAAAAAGAAGATTAATTAATTTAATTTATATTACTACTCATATCATTGGTTGATAATATAGGAACAAGTTGAGGCTGCTCAAAAAAGGAGAAAAGAGGCAAGCTCGAACGGTGATTGTAGTGTATTTGAAGCAGACTTGGATAATGATGAATTGACTGAAGTCTTTGGGCCCGATAAAAGCAGTAGAACTCGTGGAATCAGCTCGACCAAGTCTAAGAACCAATTGCAACGTACAGCTATTTCAAAGGCGTTACTGCAACAAGCAAGCTCTTCATCCAATTCTGAGTTAAAAGGGGAATTGAATGAGATGAAGGCCTCTATAAGTAATGTCATGGGTGTGTTAACGGTGAGTTAAACTTATGCCTCCTTGCATTTAATAACATTTATATATAACTAAATTTTATCTCCAATGTGTCAGGATGTACTTAAGCTCATAAAAAAGATGGAATGTCGAGTGGTAAAGCCGTATGCGGGACAACACCACCCGAAACTGAAGTTGGTTCCAATTCAGTTTCCCGTCAGACTCAACGAAACTTAAAGGACATGTTTGACTCTGTGATTCCTGATCCTGGGACGCTTGGTTCTCCACCGAAAGTGACCTTACTAGATAGGAATGGTCTTGCGGTTGCTAAGGGTTATGTTATGACAGAGACAGCTGGAATTTGCCATGGCAGAAAAGTTCTCACAGGTGAAAAAAAGTCTACATTGAGGAAGTCTTAGTTGGTGATGCTCTTGTTTACGACGGCCCCCAAGATGGAATAAGGTATTTAGATGGTTTTAGTGCAGGAGGGCCTGTGATTTGGCTAGAGTCAAGGACGGAAATCTCTTAACTTGTTTTTTTTTATATGTTTATTGACTTATTATGTTAAAGGACTTGCACTTATTTGCTAGTTTATGTTTTGAGTGCATTTTGCTTGATATGGATGTAAGAACTTAATACCTTGTTCATTTGGACACGTTTGCATGTTTTATATTTTCGAAATACTAATTTGGAATGCTTGCTTGTTTGAATATTCAGGTTCAATCATGTATTAACCCATTTTTAACTCCGCCTGGTGATAATCAATATCATTGGTTTGATATTGGTTTCAACTGCTGGTCCCAAGCCCAGATAAAGGAGGAGGGAGGATGGTGGTGCCTTTGAGACATTTTATGTTATTTATCATTGATTTCTTATTGTTTTGTATTGTATTCTTGTCCTTTTTCACATGGTTCCTTCAGTCAGGAAGCCAAACTTCATCTTCATCAAAACCAGGCCAATGGAGAAAGGTATGAATTTTCTGATTTACAAAAATGTCTCCCAATTTTTTTAATCTGAACAGCTACTTTCCTGTTATGTTTTGCTAATTGTCTCAGTATCTTAATTGCAGATGTCTCCCAATTTTATTCATCTGAACATGCACTTCTGTTTGGGCTGTGCAGAGTGGGTGTGTGCAGCAGGTGGGCTATCATGGCAGACAGTCTCATACATGGCAGAGTGGTGGCCAGATGTGTGGTTAGTGCAGGGTGTGTGCAGCTAGTTTAGAGGTGAGTGCAGGTGGGTGGTGCAGGGTGAGTGCAGGTGGTGGTGCAGGGTGTGTGCAGCTGGTGCAGAGTGAGTGCAGGTGGGTGGGCTGTGCAGGGTGTGTGCAGCTGGTGTAGAGGTGAGTGCAGGTGGTGAGTGCAGTGTGTGTGCAGCTGGTGTAGAGGTGAGTGCAGGTGGGTGGTGCAGGGTGTGTGCAGCTGGTGTAGAGGTGGGTGCAGGTGGGTGGAGGCTGCAGGGTGTGTGCAGGTGGTGTAGAGGTGAGTGCAGGTGGTGAGTGCAGTGTGTGTGCAGATGGTGTAGAGGTGAGTGCAGGTGGGTGGTGCAGGGTGTGTGCAGGTGGTGGTACATGGTGTGTGCAGCTGGTGCAGAGTGACTGCAGGTGGGTGGAGGGTGCAGGGTGTGTGCAGGTGCTGTAGAGGTGAGTGCAGGTGGTGAGTGCAGTGTGTGTGCAGATGGTGTAGAGGTGAGTGCAGGTGGGTGGTGCAGGGTGTGTGCAGGTGGTGGTGCATGGTGTGTGCAGCTGGTGCAGAGTGACTGCAGGTGGGTGGAGGGTGCAGGGTGTGTGCACGTGCTGTAGAGGTGAGTGCAGGTGGTGAGTGCAGTGTGTGTGCAGATGGTGTAGAGGTGAGTGCAGGTGGGTGGTGCAGGGTGTGTGCAGGTGGTGGTACATGGTGTGTGCAGCTGGTGTAGAGTGACTGCAGGTGGGTGGAGGGTGCAGGGTGTGTGCAGGTGCTGTAGAGGTGAGTGCAGGTGGTGAGTGCAGTGTGTGTGCAGATGGTGTAGAGGTGAGTGCAGGTGGGTGGTGCAGGGTGTGTGCAGGTGGTGGTGCATGGTGTGTGCAGCTGGTGCAGAGTGACCGCAGGTGGGTGGAGGGTGCAGGGTGTGTGCAGGTGCTGTAGAGGTGAGTGCAGGTGGTGAGTGCAGTGTGTGTGCAGATGGTGTAGAGGTGAGTGCAGGTGGGTGGTGCAAGTTCAAAAGCTTGGATGTCTAATTGACTTTATCAGGTTTATGAATTAAATATGTATTTGATTTTAAAATCAACATCAGAATTTATTTACTATTATCTATAAGCATAGGCATATAGTTGAATCTTGCAACTTCTATAGATTATGGTTATGTAACATTTTGTCGCTTATTGGTTCGATGGGCTGATGACATTTAGATTTTTAGTGGATATGCATTATACCCACTCTACTTGTATGTGATCATTTTAGTAGTGAGACATGCCATGAGAAAATTGCTGAGTTTAGAATTTAATGCAATAGAATACTGTTTAGATTGTATCTTCAATGTATCCATGTGGTTAACCAAGTTACAACATGGTATAATTAATAGGCACTTTTGGCATATGCCTTTTGCAGAATAGCTTGATGTATAGGTTTTTATTTTTATTTTATTACTCTACTAATGTTTTAGAATTGAGCGCATGAAGCGAGAGATGCTTATAAATATATATTGCTTTTATGTTATTAAAGAAAATATCAGGGGCCTTGGTATTTGATATGGAGTATGCACGGTGGCTTGATGAACATCAACATCACATTAATGACCTGAAGGCAGCTGTAAATTCTCACATGGGCGATAGTGAACTGCACTTTCTTGTTGATGCCGTGATGTCACATTATGATGAGTTGTTTAGGCTCAAAAGTGTTGGTGCAAAGTCTGACGTATTCCACATTCTTTCAGGCATGTGGAAAGACCCTGCTGAGAGATGTTTCATGTGGTTGGGTGGGTTCCATTCCTCGGAACTTCTAAGGGTAATGATTTCTTTGTTTATGTTTACTCTTGATGGATGACTTTGAAGCTTGTATATATTATCCAGTGATGAAACTGTGACACTGCAGCTACTTGTGAGCCAACTTGAACCTTTAGCGGATCAACAGTTGATGGGCATATGTAACCTGCAGCAGTCCTCTCAACAGGCTGAAGATGCCTTGTCCCAAGGGCTGGAGATGTTGCTGCTTACATGGGTCAGATGGCGCTCGCGATGGACAAGCTTGGAACCCTTGAGAACTTTCTTCGCCAGGTATCACATCCAGGTGTTCACTAATAGCAGCTTGATATAAAAGTATATAAAGGTTTTATTGATGTATTTTCCATTATAGGCTGATCTTCTACGGCAGTAAACGTTGCAACAAATGTATCGGATATTGACTACCCGTCAAGCAGCCCGTGCATTCTTAGCTATCAGTGAGTACTTCTCAAGGCTAAGGGCGCTCAGTTCGTTGTGGCTGGCACGTCCAAGGGAATGAAATCGCCTTCTGCCCGTGACTAGCAAGTAATGTTAACCAAATTTATAAGCAAAGTCAGGAAGTAATGGGTTGGACTAGGCTCTATCAGGTGGCAATGACCGACTTTATTGGTTGTATAAGTTCCTGTTTCTTCCTGTGTAATCATTGAAGGTGCACAGGTATGTACATTAGCTGATGATGTATTCGGAAAGGCAGATTTGTTTCTCACCAATGCTTAGACGAAGGTTCTGAAATCAAAACTGTCCCTACTAAGAAGCTGTATCATGAAATCATGCTGATAGCTGGAACTGACTTTTTCTTCCAAACCTATTTTTCAGATGCATTGAACAGATTAACAAGACTAACAGGGGTGAGATTAGTCCAGATGAACTGAAGGAAAAGCAGGTTGGTGCTCTATTTTTGTCTTTTGTTTATCTCTTCTTTCAAGCGTTCTATGAGATGAGGTTTTAAAACTTCTTTGCAGGCAAAGGCAATGCAGGACCCAGAAATTCAGAATATCCTGTCTGACAATAATTCACTGACAAGTACGAGCTGGTTTTTGCTCCTCCAATTTGTACGACAAACAACAAGAATAGTAAGGAGCACTCGAAATGTGCCAATCTTCTCCTGCAAAGAAACTCATTATTTTTTTTCATTTAATAAGAATTTCACATTTTTGTGAGGACATTGGAAGCCTGCTTGACTTGCATAGTAGCATTTTCACCTGACTGATTTTTTTGTTTGTGAGGACATTGGAAGCCTGCTTGTGCAGCAGGTGGGTGTGCAGGGGGGCTGTGCAGGTGGTGCAGCAGGTGGGTGTGCTGGGGGAAGTGCTGGGTGGGCTGTGTTGTGTGGTGCAATTGGTGGGTGTGCTGGGGGGCAGTGCAGGTGGTGCAGCATGTGGGTGTGCAGGTGGGTGGTGCTGGGGGGCTGTGCAGGGGGTGCTGTGCAGGTGGGTGTGCTGGGGGCAGTGCAGGGTGGGCTGTGTTGTGTGGTGCAGCAGGTGGGTGTGCTGGGGGGGCAGTGCAGGTGGTGCAGCATTTGGGCGTGCAGGTGGGTGGTGCTGGGGGCCTGTGCAGGGTGTGCTGTGCAGGTGGGTGTGCTGGGGGCAGTGCAGGTGGTGCAGCATGTGGGTGTGCAGTTGGGTGTGTAGGTGGGTCTCTGCTGGGTGGGCTGTGCAGGAGGGCTGTGCAGGTGGGTGTGTAGGTGTGCAAAAACAATGGACAGCAGGTGTGCTGTCCAGGTGGGTGTGCAGGTGGCTGTGCAGGGTGGGATGTGTTGGGTGGTGCAGCAGGTGGGTGTGCAGGGGGGCTGTGCAGGTGGTGCAGCATGTGGGTTAGCAGGTGGGTGTGCTGGGGGGCAGTGCAGGGTGGGCTGTGTTGTGTGGGCTGTGCAGGTGGGTGTGCTGGGGGGCAGTGCAGGTGGTGCAGCATGTGGGTGTGCAGGTGGGTGGTGCTTGGGGGGCTGTGCAGGGTGTGCTGTGCAGGTGGAGGGTGCTGGGGGCAGTGCTGGGTGGGCTGTGTTGTGTGGTGCAGCAGGTGGGTGTGCTGGGGGGCAGTGCAGGTGGTGCAGCATTTGGGTGTGCAGGTGGGTGGTGCTGGGGGCCTGTGCAGGGTGTGCTGTGCAGGTGGGTGTGCTGGGGGCAGTGCAGGTGGTGCAGCATGTGGGTGTGCAGTTGGGTGTGTAGGTGGGTCTCTGCTGGGTGGGCTGTGCAGGAGGGCTGTGCAGGTGGGTGTGTATGTGTGCAAAAACAATGGACAGCAGGTGTGCTGTCCAGGTGGGTGTGCAGGTGGCTGTGCAGGGTGGGATGTGTTGGGTGGTGCAGCAGGTGGGCAGCAGGTGGGTGTGCAGGGGGGCTGTGCAGGTGGTGTAGCAGGTGGGTGTGCTGGGGGGCAGTGCAGGGTGGGCTGTGATGTGTGGGCTGTGCAGGTGGGTGTGCTGGGGGGCAGTGCAGGTGGTGCAGCATGTGGGTGTGCAGGTGGGTGGTGCTTGGGGGGCTGTGCAGGGTGTGCTGTGCAGGTGGAGGGTGCTGGGGGCAGTGCTGGGTGGGCTGTGTTGTGTGGTGTAGCAGGTGGGTGTGCTGGGGGGCAGTGCAGGTGGTGCAGCATTTGGGTGTGCAGGTGGGTGGTGCTGGGGGCCTGTGCAGGGTGTGCTGTGCAGGTGGGTGTGCTGGGGGCAATGCAGGTGGTGCAGCATGTGGGTGTGCAGTTGGGTGTGTAGGTGGGTCTCTGCTGGGTGGGCTGTGCAGGAGGGCTGTGCAGGTGGGTGTGTAGGTGTGCAAAAACAATGGACAGCAGGTGTGCTGTCCAGGTGGGTGTGCAGGTGGCTGTGCAGGGTGGGATGTGTTGGGTGGTGCAGCAGGTGGGTGTGCAGGGGGGCTGTGCTGGTGGTGTAGCAGGTGGGTGTGCTGGGGGGCTGTGTTGTGTGGTGCAGCAGGTGGGTGTGCTGGGGGGCAGTGCAGGTGGTGCAGCATGTGGGTGTGCAGGTGGGTGTGCTGGGGGGGCTGTGCTGGGTGGGATGTGCAGGAGGGCTGTGTAGGTGGGTGTGCAGGTGTGCATAAACAATGGACAGCAGGTGTGATGTGCAGGTGGGTGTGCCGGGGGCTGTGCAGGGTGGGATGTGTTGGGTGGTGCAGCAGGTGGGTGTGCAGGTGGGTGTGCTGGGGGGCTGTGCTGGGTGGGATGTGCAGGTGGGTGTGCTGGGGGCTGTGCTGGGGGCTGTGCTGGGTGGGCTGTGCTGTGTGGTGCAGCAGGTGGGTGTGCTGGGGGGCAGTGCAGGTGGTGCAGCATGTGGGTGTGCAGGTGGGTGTGTTGGGGGTCTGTAAGAATGGTTGGAATGACCCTGCGTTGCCTCATTTATACGGCTTGTAGGCTGAGGCAATGCATGTTAGGATCCAATATTGCATATAAATCACATTTTTTTTACTGGGTGATTCAACTTATAATTCCAATTCATGATAGCAGAAGATTTTTTATTTTTCTTTTAGGAGTGTTGCTAGAATGACTAGCATATAAACCAGACAAATATGGCAATCTGTCATAGTAACCAAGCGAATCTACAAGAAATATAAGCAGGTAACTAGTTTTTTATTTTTTATTTTATTTTATTTTTTGTATCTGTTTCTGTTTCTTTGTACTTAGTTTTTTATTTATTTTATAATCTGACCACTAGTCTTGAGGAGTTTGGCCATGAACTTTCAGGTTTCCTATCGGATCTCATGTAGTAGGGGCATTTATAATGCTGTGTGGAAACTGCTTCTACTGTGTAAAGGTACATATGACTACTACTTTTGTACGAAGAAGTATGTTGGATCCTAATTGGGTGAAAAGGTCTCATATAGGGTGTTGGTTGTTCAAAAAGCCATCTTATTTTAGAACCTTAAGTACTAGCTAGAATCTGTTGTGTTTGCTTGGAATTTTAGAGCTGTATGCATGTTTAGTTGTGTTACTTGTGTAGATGAGTTACCTGTATCTTATGCATAGGGCTTCAGGTTCTCTAAAAGTGTTGTTGGGCTTTAGGTTCTCTAAAAGTGTTGTTGGGTTGTGATAGAGCCCGGGTTGGTGGAAAGACTGGGATTATAATTACTTAGCTTAGCATTAACTAAGAGAATAATAACTTCTTTCTTATCATTATTTGAAATTATAGGCTTTTAAATTATTTGATTGGATGTAAGTGTGAGATTTCTTGTTAATGTTTGAACCATGTAAAAGGGCATTTTTATATATGCAGCAGGTTCAGTATTCAGGGGTGGTTTTTGGATAATTTTTTTTTACTTATGATACAGTTTTGTAACGTTTATAAACCGTTACTAATTTGTGCAAATAGGAACACTTAAAAAACGTTACAAAAGATTTCCCAACCGTTAGGAATGTTTATGAATCAGTAACACAATTTCGGCACGAAAAACCGTTACAAATTTTACAAAACCGTTACAAAAATTTAAGTGTAAAATACCGTTACAAAACTTGAAAAAACTGTTACTTTTTTATTTAAAATTCTTAACACAAATGAGTATTAAAACCGTTACGAACTAATTTCAGTAACGGAAATAAAGCGTTACAATTAATGTGTTTGTAACGGTTTATAACCGTTAGGAATGTTTGTAACAGATTAGAAACGCCCAAACTGTGACCCAGAAAAACCGTTACAAATTTTTTTAGTAACGGTTTTAAACCGTTAGGTATGTCCTGAAATGGTGTAGTGGGGAACGACATCCAGCCGCAGGACCAGCGAAGCGTGGCATAATCGACGGAGTCCGCCGGCTTGAGGAGGACTCCCTCCGGAATATTGAAAGCGGCCTTAAATCTGGCTATGCCCTCTTCGGAATCTAACTCAAACCTAGGGGTGCCCATGTCTAAAAAGGGTGACAGCGAAGTTAAACCCTAGAATTCGCGAAACCCCAAGAAAAACCAGACAGAGGCACGAAGCAACTTACAGAGACGAAGGGGCGACTCAAGAACAGATCCGGGCACGTCCTACGGTCGTCCTCGCCAGAGAGATCTCCAGCAGCAGAGCAGAAATCAAAGGTGAAGGCAAAGGCGAAAAGAAATCAGAAACAAGAAAGGAAGAAGACGACCCTATTTATGGAAAGGGAACCCTCGGCGCGCGCTACTTTCGAATTCGAAAAGACGGACTTCGCAGCCCGTGCCCGTCCCATCAATGGGACAACGCAATCAGTGAAGAGGCTACGCGTGTAGCCGTCGACTCACTTCCCAGGACAGACAGCGCAGAGCATTTATAGCTTCAGAAAAGTTGAAACGACACCAGGCAATGATCGCCGCATCCCCAGACAGATTTTCTAGCTTTCGACCACTAAAGGCTAGGACGCTTAAGAGGTCAAAAGCTAGGGGGCAATTGTGTGGGGAGATTTCCAGAACTCCAGGATTACGCTAATCACAGCCATCAGATGAGACTAAGCATTCTCACGTGCCATCCGCGTGCCGCCCATGTGGCACCGGATTCACCTCGGCTACCAAGACAGGGGCTCCGGCCGAAGTCAAGCAGGTCTGGACCGCTAGCGCCGAGCTCGGCTACCCCATGTGCCCGCCTCGGCTGAAAGCTCCACTTCGGCTGAAGGAGCCGGGACGAAAGCCGAAGCAAGAAAGAGCCTCCACTCGTGCCCCTCATCCCCCACGTCATCAGGCACGTGGAGGAGTAGGGGCTCGAGCTAGTGAGACAGATGCGACATCCAGCCGTTCACAATCTTCGCCAAATCACTGACAGGGCGGCATCCAGCGGCTGAAGCCACATCAGGGCAAGGCCCGAGGGCGGATCCGATGGTACCCCTACCGCCAAAGACGTCCAACACGATCTGGCCCAACATGACGCGCAATTAATGCGATGTGGGCTGATCCGACTGGCATTAAATGCAAAGTGGGCTGGAATGGACTGCATTTATTACTTTGTGGGCTGATCATGACTTCCCAGTCGAATCATGGGACCCACACCAAGATATCCTCCAAAGATACGACCCAAGCCTCTATAAATAGAGCTTCATACCACCAGCAAGGTACGCACAATTCAACCCACAGAGCCGTTACTCTGCCTCTCTTCTTCCTCTCCTTCCATTGTTCCAGTTCCTTCACTGACTTTGGCATCGGAGAGCCTTGCGCCGCCCAGGCCAGGGTCCTCTGACCGTTTGCTCTTCTCTTTCAAGCTTTCGGACGGTACCTAATCTTCATCACCTTGGATAAGTCCTCTAAGGCTCCCCAGTTATTGTGGGTCATTATTTTCTGCACCTACATATAGACTATTTTCAAAAATGTGGATAATACCGTTTAGGCTAAATTAGAGAAATTCAAATCAAATCTTTTGACTGCTAGGACCGAACAATTGTACCACGACATCCTAATCAATACTCCTTGAACTGATGGATGCCAGGGGTCTTTAAGTAAGCTAGGCTATGTTCTTTAGTGATAGCAGCGACTATGAAGACCGTCACTCTACTGAACGTATCACCTTTTCCTTCGTTTATACCACCGAGGACACAATTGTAGTTTCTACAAAGCATACTTATAAGAGAGGTTCTTCTGCTTTGAATCTCAAGACTACCGTACCAGCCAAGGATGAAAGTGTGTGGGGAAATTTCCAGAGCTACAGGATTAAGCTAATCACAGCCATCAGATGGGGCTAAGCATTCTCACGTGCCATCCGCGTGCCATCTACGTGGCACCGATCTCATCCCGGCTACCAGGGCAGAGGCCTTGGCCGACATCAAGCATCTCCAGGCCACAAGCGCCGAACTGGACCACCTCGGGCATCATCTCGGCAAAGAGTCCACCTCGGCAGGGCCACCCCGGATGCCATCTCCGCAGAGAGTCCTACCTCGGCTAAAGCCACCTCGGCTGAAGAAGCCAGGACAGTAGACGAAGCGAGAAAGAACCTTCACTTGCGCCCCTCATTCCCCACGTCATCAGGCACGTGGAGAGATAGGGTCACGAGCTAGTGGGACAGACACGACATCCAGCCGCCCACTATCTTCACCAGATCGCCACATGGCAGCATCCAGCGGCTGAGGCCACATCAGGGCAAGGCCCGAGGGCAGATCCGCTGGTACTCCAACCGCCAAAGGCGCCCAACACAATCTGGCCCAACAAGACACGCATTTAATGCAATGTGGGCTGACCCGACTAGCATTAAATGCTGAGTGGGCCGGATTAGACTGCATTTATTACTTTGTGGGCTGATCATGACTTCCCAGTCGAATCATGGGACCCACACCAAGATATTCTCTGGAAGATACGATCCAGACCTCTATAAATAGAACTCCAAACACCATGCAAGGTACGCATAATCTCATTCACAGAGCCCTTACTCTGTCTCTCTTCTCCCTCTCCTTCCATTGTTCCAGTTCCCACACTGACTTTGGCATCGGAGAGCCTTGCGCCGCTCAGGCCAGGGTCCTCTGACCGTTTGCTACTCTCTTTCAGGCTTCCGGACGGCATCCAGACATTCCAGACACCATCATCTTCTCGGATAAGTCCTGTAAGGCACCCTCTTATTGTGGGTCATTATTTTCTGCACCTACAATTGGCGCCGTCTGTGGGAAAGCAATATCCCAGCCTTCCCAACCTTCTCCGAACCTTTCCAAACAATCTTTCTAAACCTCAATCTCTCAGAAGCCATGCCTCCGAAAGCTAAGAAGGGCGTAGAATCGTCAAGAGCAGCACTCAAGCTGCTACCACCGCCAGCGGACGTCCCTCCTCAGGGACGGTCCCGAACGATCCAAGGCACATCCGCAGGCGAGGGTCGCCTGGGCTCCCAACTCTTTGTCGAGATCCCATTCCAGGAGGGAGTCGAGGCCTCGCTCTCAGCGGACGAAACCGTGCCACTCAGGCGCGACGAGCGTCGACACGAACGTCCCCGCAAGGATAAAGCTGTTGCAGCTGAAGGAGACGTCGCAGCACAAGACGCTCTTCTCCAGAAACAGGAGCAGCTAGTTCAAGAGCTCCAGCGGATCCAACAACAGCTGAGGGCGGCACAAGCTGCCTCCTTGAGGCCGGTCTCTGAGCCTCAAGGAAAAAAGAAGGATGCCCCCAGCAGGGCAGCCCAGCCTCCTCGTGAGGACCTCAGACATCATCTGGACCAGAAACGGAGCCAGATCCGTGACGAAGGCTCGAGCAACAGCCGAAGTCACCACAGCCGCGACGGCCGAACTCATAGCCGTCGTAGCCTAAACCATCACAAGCGAAAGCCTAGAGCTCAGACTCCAGAGAAGGACGACGAGCAAGAGCGATTTGACAAACGTGTCAGATTGGCTCTCCAGCACAACTTGGACATGCGGGACCAGAAGCAGTTCTATGGTCACACTGATCTCGGGGGCTCGCCCTTCACAAAAGAAATCGAGCACACCCCCTTGCCCAAGAAGTTCTCCGTCCCGCGGTTCGTCCCCTATGACGGACTGTCCGACCCATCTGCACACCTCCGACACTTCTCCCAGAAGATGTCCATCTGGGGAAACGAGGGTCACCTAAACTGCAAGATCTTCTCCTCCAGTTTGGGTGACCTCCCCCTGAAGTGGTTCTGCTCCCTCCCGGAGCAGTCGGTTTCCAGTTGGAAGGAGCTCCAGCTCTCCTTCCTGAAGAAGTTCCAGGCCTACACCGTCGTCCCCAAGAAGGAAGGGGACCTCATCGCCCTGAGAATGAAGCAGGGCGAAACCCTCGCCAAGTTCACCCACCGATTCTGGGCGATCTACAGCCAGATCGAGGGCGCAAGGGAGGCGATAGCCATCTACGCCTTCCAGCATGCCCTGATCCCCGGCATCGACTTGCGGAAGGACTTGGCCGGGGACACCCCAGAGTCCATGTCAGAGTTGATGTCCCGGGTGAAGCGCTTCATCGCCCGGGAGGAAGACGAGATCCGAGCTAAGGATCAGGACGGGCATCCGGAGCCCGAACAGAAGAGTGACCAACCTCGGCAGAGAGGCGGGAGGCCCTCCCAGAAGCAGGAGCCCAAGCGGGGCTGGGTCTCCAGTTCGGCGAAGCCTTCGTCGTCCAGGTCTGGGGGCAATTGGGAACCCGGACCTCCCTCCAGCGCCAGTCAGGGCGTCAACGTCGTCTTCAAGGAGCCGATCTACCGTATCCTGACCAAGATAAAGACCAAGCCATTCTTTAAGTGGCCTCCGCCCTTGAGGAATGAGCCCACCTCCGGCAGCCAGAGCAAGCTCTACTGCTCTTACCACAAGGGTAACGGGCACAAGACCGTGGACTGCAACTCTTTGCAGAGGTATCTGGAGAAGCTGGCCGAAGAGGGCCACATTCCAGAGTTCGTTGAGGCAGGAGATGCTGGCGGCAGTGAGGGCCGAGTTCACCAGAGCGCAGCCCAGGTTCTAGACAGTGAGGATTCGGAGAAGATCATTACATGATCCATCTGGCGTCCTCTGTATCCACCTGTATCCCAAGAAATTCAATTTCTAAAAGATGTAATGAATCTATGAATCAATGGAAATAGCTTTCGCCCCGTCATCAATCTGTCATCTCTTTGATCGACTTCGGCTACAAGGGTTAAGAGCCCGGGAAAAGGCCTCGAGTTCGGACACTCGGCCAATTCCTAAACTCAGGGTCTTCACCCATCTCCGAGGGTTAAGAGCCCGAGAAAAGGCCTCGAGTTCGGACACTCGGCCAATTCCTAAACTCAGGGTCTTCACCCATCTCCGAGGGTTAAGAGCCCGGGAAAAGGCCTCGAGTTCGGACACTCGGCCAATTCCTAAACTCAGGGTCTTCACCCATCTCCGAGGGTTAATAGCCCTGGAAAAGGCCTCGAGTTCGGACACTCGGCCAATTCCTAAACTCAGGGTCTTCACCCATCTCCGAGGGTTAAGAGCCCGGGAAAAGGCCTCGAGTTCGGACACTCGGCCAATTCCTAAACTCAGGGTCTTCACCCATCTCCGAGGGTTAATAGCCCTGGAAAAGGCCTCGAGTTCGGACACTCGGCCAATTCCTAAACTCAGGGTCTTCACCCATCTCCGAGGGTTAACAGCCTTGGAAAAGGCCTCGAGTTCGGACACTCGGCCAATTCCTAAACTCAGGGTCCTCACCCATCTCCAAGGGTAACAGCCTTGGAAAAGGCCTCGAGTTCGGACACTCGGCCAATTCCTAAACTCAGGGTCCTCACCCATCTCCAAGGGTTAACAGCCTTGGAAAAGGCCTCGAGTTCGGACACTCGGCCAATTCCTAAACTCAGGGTCTTCACCCATCTCCAAGGGTTAATAGCCCTGGAAAAGGCCTCGAGTTCGGACACTCGGCCAATTCCTAAACTCAGAGTCTTTACCCATCCATTCTCAAGGCTCTACGCCCTGGAAACGGCCCGGAGTTCCTAAACTCAGCCTTTCCTAAAGCCCCGTGTCTTGGACACACTCTCAAGGCTCTACGCCCTGGAAACGGCCCGGAGTTCCTAAACTCAGCCTTTCCTAAAGCCCCGTGTCTTGGACACACTCGAGGCTCTACGCCTTGGGAATGGTCTAGAGTTCATACACTCAGCCGTTTCCTAAAGTCCGGGTTCATACACCCCTCAGAAGGCCATTGCCGAACTCACTTTCGCCGAGCCAAGGCCAACGGAATGGGTCAACTTCGGCACAATGCAGCTCGTCCCGGCCAAAGCCAGTCCTTTCGGCTGAGGTCAGTGCCAGCATTCAAACAAAAACCCAAGCATTCCGGAACAGCGCAAAGAAATGAGAAAAAGAACTCAAAAGCACTGTACACAGTTTGGGTAACCTGAGAATTCCTTCTTATCCATTGAAAACTGTTTCATTGCAAGAAATACAGAACAGAAAGCAAAAAGCAAGAAAGCGAAGATCCCGAGGTCCCGAGGTCATGACCGGTCAGTTGCACGGGCTGCAACGTCAGAAGCTTCGCCGGATGGACGCGCAGAGGACGGCACCGGAAGCGTGTACGGAGGAGGCACCCGAAAGGAGGAGTGGCCCTCCGAGATCCCGACCTCCTTCAGGCCGGCAAGCCACCCTTTTGCCCAGGCCTTATCCCTCACGACAAGAACCCTCTCCTTGTAGTGGGCGGTGACCTGCACTTTGGCATCCTCGAACGCAGCATCGCACTCGGACTCGAGCTTCGCCTCGGCTTCATCCGCCCTCTTGGACTCGGACTCAAGCTTCGCCTCGGCCTCGTCCGCCCTCTTGGACTCGGCTTGAAGCAGGGCCGCGTAGTCGTCTCCCATCTTCGAGATGGAGACCTCGAGCTCGGCCACTCTAGTCCTCTCCGCCTCGGCTTCTTCCCTCACCTGCTCGAGCTTCGCCGCGTACTCCTCTTCCACCCTGGCCAACTTCTGGCTAACGGCGTCCAGGGATTCCTGCAGGCCATTCTTCTCCACGGATAGCTCGGCAACGTCCGCGCTGTACCTACGGATCCTGTCAGCAACGGCCATGGACTTCTCTGCCGCCTGTCACAGAAACGAGATGTACGTGTTAGATCCAAAGAACGTCAGACGCTAAATCGCTGGTTTGACAAAGGGAAACGAAGATTTACCACGAAGTTGGACTGCAACATCGACAGGATCAGCTTCTGATCGCTGTACTTATCCAGCCGCTCCATGTCCCGGGGAAGGGCGCAGGCTCGCCCTAGGGCCTCGAGGACCGGGAGATCGATCTTGTGAAGAATGCAATCCTCCGTCGTCATCGGCCTCCCCGGCCCAAGCATGAAGCTCGGCTCCCATATCGGCGGCCCCTGCGGCAACGAGGCAGCGGCCGAGCTAGGGCCCGCGTCAGTCCTCGGCATCTTCAGCGGCCGAGTTTCCTCCTGCTCAACCTCAGCCGGGGGCAGGCGTACCCCTGGATCAACAGGGCTAGGGGGCGCAGGAACCTCCGCCACCTCTGCAGGAGAAAACATCCGAGCCCTCGGAGACGGATGCCTCGGAGAATTTACCGGCTCCTGGGGGGCTCGGGCGTCCTCCACTCCAAGCGCCAAAGCCTCGAGGTCCTCGAAGGACAAACGCCTGGTGTGCCTCATCTCGCAGCCTGGCGAGGGAGATCGGGCAGGTTGACTCGATTCCCTTCCTGAGACCTGAAGTCTCGATCCCGACGTGGAAGCTAGGGTTCCAGACGTGGCCCTAACGTCGGACGACACCCGCGAGGGCTTTGCGACCTCCGGAACGGCCTGCTCCTGACCGACCTCAGATCCGGCACCTTCACTCTGGATCGGCTCTACGGTGCCCCTCAGATACCCGCGGTACTTCGGCTGATACCCTAGCAGCGACCAAGCCGCCCTGCCGTCATGACCGCTGTATCGCTTCACCAGGCGGAGCCAGGCCTCGTTCCTCTTCCAGATGTATCTGGCAGCCCGCTTCCTCTCCTTCAAAGCTGCAACAATCAGAATCATTAGCACGGCAGAACAAAAAGAAACTTATGAAAAAAAGAAAAGAAACGAAGGGTGTTTACTTGGGATGGTACCGAAGTGGCGAGGGACCTGGTAGCCTCTATCGGTGTCCGCCTCCCCAAACTCCCAGTTCCCCGAGACGTACAGAAGATCGTCCCCGACATACTTGCTCGAATCCTCCAAGTACCGGACGAAGCCGTCCCGGCCTGGCTTAGCCCGGAGATAATAAGAATCCCCGGACTTGCATATGTCGTAGACATCCTCAAGGTCGAAGACGCCGAAGTCGGTGCCCAGGACCTCATTCAGCTTGACCGTGCCCATCACGATCTTAAAGGCATTCGGCAACAGTTGGCAGGGACAGAGACGCCACTGACTAAGGCACCTCCTGAGAAGGGGGTGAAGGGGGAATCGGACCCCGCCTTCTATCACAGCCACCAGCGGAAAAGGCATCCAGCCCCCCGAAAAATCGCGAGAATTGTAGCCGCGGGGTTCAGCACCCCTGACTTGGACATCAGCAGGGATCCTAAAGGCCAACCTGAAGCCCTCGATCGCTGCCTCGCCCTCTAACCAGTGGCTGTAAATCCCCATTCCTATCCCAATCCGAAAGCAGAGGAACCCGCAGAAGAAGAAACAAGGCAGAAGGAACTTACGGAAGCAGAACGAAGATGCTGGGCAGCAAAGAGACTCAACTTCAGCAGCGCACCACTCAGATGAAGCTCCCTCACAGTAGCTTGCCCACCTCTGACGCTCGCCTCTGATTCAGAATCGCAAACGAAGGGTAAAGCGAACCTCGACTGCCCTATATATAGCAGAGAGGCCCCCTTTCCAGAAGCCCTAATTGGGCACCCCCTGGGATTTCGCGCGAATCATTTCAAAAATTAATCACGCCCCTGACGAAACGGCGCGCAAATCATTTCAAAAATTGATTGCGCCCCTGACGAGACGGCGCATACGACCTCGAAGAGACAGACAACTAGCCAAGAGATGACGCGTGGAGCCGTCGACCTGTCTTCAGCATTGAATAGGGGACGCCATTTATTACCTCGAACATCCAAAGCGACAGCGAGTCAGGGCCGAAAGAGGCTCTCCTCCAGATAGACCCGGCACATAGCTCCCGACCTCACGGCACTGACGTTCTACGCGAGCTCAGAAGCTAGGGGGCAATTGTGTGGGGAAATTTCCAGAGCTACAGGATTAAGCTAATCACAGCCATCAGATGGGGCTAAGCATTCTCACGTGCCATCCGCGTGCCATCTACGTGGCACCGATCTCATCCCGGCTACCAGGGCAGAGGCCTTGGCCGACATCAAGCATCTCCAGGCCACAAGCGCCGAACTGGACCACCTCGGGCATCATCTCGGCAAAGAGTCCACCTCGGCAGGGCCACCCCGGATGCCATCTCCGCAGAGAGTCCCACCTCGGCTAAAGCCACCTCGGCTGAAGAAGCCAGGACAGTAGACGAAGCGAGAAAGAACCTTCACTTGCGCCCCTCATTCCCCACGTCATCAGGCACGTGGAGAGATAGGGTCACGAGCTAGTGGGACAGACACGACATCCAGCCGCCCACTATCTTCACCAGATCGCCACATGGCAGCATCCAGCGGCTGAGGCCACATCAGGGCAAGGCCCGAGGGCAGATCCGCTGGTACTCCAACCGCCAAAGGCGCCCAACACAATCTGGCCCAACAAGACACGCATTTAATGCAATGTGGGCTGACCCGACTAGCATTAAATGCTGAGTGGGCCGGATTAGACTGCATTTATTACTTTGTGGGCTGATCATGACTTCCCAGTCGAATCATGGGACCCACACCAAGATATTCTCTGGAAGATACGATCCAGACCTCTATAAATAGAACTCCAAACACCATGCAAGGTACGCATAATCTCATTCACAGAGCCCTTACTCTGTCTCTCTTCTCCCTCTCCTTCCATTGTTCCAGTTCCCACACTGACTTTGGCATCGGAGAGCCTTGCGCCGCTCAGGCCAGGGTCCTCTGACCGTTTGCTACTCTCTTTCAGGCTTCCGGACGGCATCCAGACATTCCAGACACCATCATCTTCTCGGATAAGTCCTGTAAGGCACCCTCTTATTGTGGGTCATTATTTTCTGCACCTACAGAAAGAAAGGTAGCTTGGGGTACCAGGGAGCACAATTTCAAGATAGGCTCCTTCACACATGACGAACCCAGTTTCATAGAGTCCCCCATGGCGAGGTTCGACATGCTGGCTCCGAGCTGATTGGTACTTCCTGTTGGGTGCAACGTGTCACAACTTAGAACCATTGGTCTGGGAATCTTTGCAAGAGAAGGTAGTGCTTGGGTTGGCAAGAAGCACAACTCCAGAGAATGGTTCACCCCATCACGTGACTAGGAGCTATGGACCAAAGAAGCCCTATATAAGTGCAGCGACATTTTTTCCAACATATGGATACTCGAAATAGTGAGAGTAACTTCTAAGTGGATCCCTTGCAAATCAAAAGAAGTTTGCAAAGCAATAATGGAGTTATTTTGTCCTTCCACCAACACCTTCATCGCCCCTAACACTGAATTAGGGTTTTCTTTGCTGGAGATTCACAACTATACTTTGGAAATTCTACGAGGATCATGTTCCCCTTGATTCCATTCTTGCGAGAGAGACCGAGGAGTTCCCCATGGTGTTCCGACAAGTTTTTGCTTTTGCTGAGATGTCTCAGGACAAGCGCCATACGTTCAAGGCAACGACTTGGATAAAGAACATGTTGCCAAAGGGACCGACCAAGAGGATTATATTTTAAGAAGTTCAAGTGCCTTCAAGAAGAAGATTGTGACACTTGATCCCTCTTCAGTTAGTCCGAGGCAAAAAGCGGCAAAGTCAATCACTTCGTATGCCGATTGTCCAACGTTCCTCCCTTATTGGGAGAGAACTTGTTCTGAGAGCATACCAAGAAGAAGACTTGCAGCCATGTGAAAGGCCAAGATCGAATCCGGGGGGGGGGGGGGGGGGGGGGGGGGGGTGGGCGCTCAATGACCTAGATCAATTTTAAATATTTTTGCTTTTAAGCCACTTATGCTTTGTTGAAGATTAATTATCTTGAGAAAATGAGTAGTCTCAAAGTTAAGCGTTCACAAGAAGCTAACAACCACAAACTTCATTCAACAAAAGTATTAAACATAAGAGCGTCAATCATATAAAGAAAAGCAAATGATCAATCACCATAACACAAGTATTTATAGTGGTTCGGCCAACGTGCCTACATCCACTCCTGGCGTCCCAACCGGATTTCCACTATCTCAAAATGAGGTTTAGGTTCACCTCCAACCTTACAAAAACACCACTATGCTTTTCAAGGCTAAGCACCAACCTTTACAACAACAGGATTTTCTCTTAAATATTATGCCTAAGAATGCATGGATAAGAGAACAATCTAAGTGCAATTCAATGCCTCTTAATAGGCTGATTTGAAAATGTAATCTTTATTTCTAAGTACATGCATATGAATGAAAAAGTCTATGACTGATGCATGTAATAGAAAAGACTCTAACTCTTTTTAGAAAGAAGAAACTCTAAATGATGTAAAGATGTTAATCATATGTATGAGAAAGAGTAGAATTAAAAACCCATGGTTTGTAAAGATAAACAAACTTGAGTTAAACAAATGTAACTTAAATCTAACAAGTTAGTTTTGAAACATGAAAACAAACTGATGTGTATTAAAAGCCATATGTTGTAGTCCATTACATAAACAAGTTTAAAGTCCTAAAGATGTTAGGAAAACAACATTCAATCACTTATAACATGCTATTGGATAAAAAGAAAGTTTAAGATATAGCATGAGATATTTTGAGAAAAGAGAGCACACCCATTTGAGATGAATCAAAGGTTGAATCAATGGATTATCCCCATAATCCCTTCAATAATACTCTTAAAAGTTCCTTCTTCCTTGGCCTCAAAAGTCCTCCAAAGTTCAGCAACTTTTTCCAAAGAAAAAGCCCCTTTTTATAGAGAAAAAGCTCTCAACGGCTAGAGCCCGGTCGACCTGGTATAGGGCCGGGTCGAGCGGGTGCTCAATGGGCATTTTTCTGCCCATTGGAGAGGTCTAAACAACTATTTTCCCTGGTCGACGCGCAGTGTGCTCGGTCGACCGAATCCCGTTGGCTCGGTCGACCGACCACACACCAGGTCGACCTGGTGACAGCCCAGAAATTTTGTGTTTTTTTTTAGAAAACTGAAACTTGAGGGCTTCTTTCCAGGGGACTTAGGGACACTTAATTCAAGCTTGGATTTATGACTAAAAAAGGATGAAAACTGGTTTTCTAAAGTCATGAATCTTTCAAGCTAAAATATGGATTTAAAGAAGAAAACTTTGAAAAGCTTTAAGAGTATTTTGAAACCTAAGAACAAACACTTTGAAACTTAAAAATCTGAACTAAAAAGTACATGATCTAAAGAGACAAAATTTTTCAAAAACATGCATATCAATAATAAAAACAAAGATTTTGAATATGGATTGTGCATGAAGATCCCTAGATTAAGGGAATGAATGAATGAGAGGTCAAGCTATAAAAATGAATGCATCCTATCAAATTGCAACAAAATAAAAACTCTAACAATCTCCCCCTTTGCAATTTGATGGCAACTCTAGAAGCTTGAACTCTCTCTCAATCTCCCTTGAAACTTGAACATTATCTTCTTTGGACATTTAAGGAGCTTTGGAAGTTCGGGAGCATTTGGATATTTTGGAGCTTTGGATTTTCCTTGCGGGAGCAATGAAACATGAGCTACACAAAAGATTACGCCAGGCTTAGCTTCTCCCCCTCAACTTTAGCACGACTTGAAGAGAAGCTTTCCGCGCCCTAAACTACATAACCCTTGAATCTTCTCCCCCACAAATGGAGCTAACACTTGATAAATCTCTCCCCCTTTGACATCTAATTGCAAAGGAGCCTGCCCATCAACGAGAAAACACAAAACCTTATTAGTAGTACCTATTAATAAGAGATATGATAAAAATAAAATGTGGTAAGAGGTGATTAACCAACAAAACTTAGAAATCAGGGCATGGGCCAATGCCCAATTGATGTCTCAGTTTTATGAACCGATCATTCCTAAGAGGTTTAGTAAATAAGTCAATATTGCCTTGATCAGCATGATCATCTAGAAAATGATAACGAATGTCAATTTGCTTAGTGTGAGAATACTGAACATGATTGTTAGAGATGCTAATGGCATTTGAATTGTCACACATGATAGGCATACATTGTTGTGGAACATTATAGTCTAACAAAGTTTGTTTCATCCACAACAATTGAGCACAACAGCTACTTGCAGTAATATATTTAGCTTCTGTAGTAGATAAGGATACATAATTTTACTTTTTGCTATGCCAAGCTACTAAGCAGTTTCCTATTAAATAGCAGCAGCCATTAGTGCTTTTCCTATCATCTATGGATCTCGCCCGGTCTGCATCACTATATCCAATTAATTGCAGAGTTGAGTCACAGGGATACCAGATACCATAGTGAGAAGTCCCATGAATGTATTTTATGATTTGTTTAACAGTCTTAAGATGAGACTCATGAGGATCAGATTGGTACTTAGCACATATTCCAACACTAAAAGAGAGATATGGTCTGCTAGCTGTAAGGTAAAGAAGGCTCCCTATCATGCTTCTATAAAGTTTCTGATCTACTTTCTTACCCTCAAGATCTCTAGAGATTTTAGTAGTAGATCCCATCGGAATGCAGCTAGCCTTAAGAGTCTCCTAAGCCAAACTTTTTCACTATTTCTAAAGTAAACTTGGATTGGCTAAGAAAGATACCATGTTCAGTCTGACTGACTAGTAATCCTAGAAAAAATTGTAAGGGTCCTACCATACTCATTTCAAAAGTAGAGCTCATCAATGGAGAAAATCCTTGAGCAAGATGTTCTGATGTGGATCCACAAACTATGTCATCAACATATATCAGAGCAATGAGAATATCTTGGTCAACCTTTTTAAAGAAGAGGGTCTTGTCCACATTTCCACCCTCGTATTCATTTCCAAGTAAGTGACTTGTGAGCTTTTCATACCAAGCTTGTTTCAGGCCATAGAGAGCTTTCTTCAATTTAAACACATATCCGGGTGATGAGGATCTTCAAAACCTTCAGGTTGTGTAACATAAACATCTTCCTATATTTCACCATTTAAAAAAGCACTCTTCACATCCATTTGAAATAGCTTAATTCTCATGCTGCTAGCATAAGCCAATAAAATTTGAATAGACTCCAAATGGGCCACAGGAGCAAAGGTTTTCTCAAAATCAATTCCTTTAACTTGAGCATACCCTTTGGCTACAAGTCTAGCTTTGTTCCTTATCACATTTCCAGATTCGTCCAACTTGTTCTTAAAAATCCATTTAGTGCCAATTTGACTTTTGCCTTAAGGTAGAGGAACAAGATCCCACACCTCATTCTTTTAAAACTAATTTAGCTCTTCTTGTATTGCATCAATCCATTCAAACTTTGTTTCTGCTTCAGAGAAGTTCTTAGGCTCAATTTGTGAGACAAAGGAATAGTGAGCACACAGATTATGAACTTGTCTTCTTGTCATGACCCCATTCCTGATGTCTCCAATGATATTATCAAGTTGTGATTCTTTAATAATCTAGTGGGCATAGTAGATGTAGAAGGGATCTCATCTTCAATTCTTGATGGGGCAGTCTGGTCAACCAAGGTTTCTTCTTCACCATCATGTAGATCTTTTTTAACTTTATTAGTCTCATCAATGACAACATGAGCTGATTCCATTACAACCACGGTTCTGTGATTGAACACTCTATAAGCCTTCCTCTTATCAGAATAACCTAAGAAGATCCCTTCATCAGATTTAGATTCAAACTTTTCTAACTGCTCCCTATCTCTTAGAATATAGCACTTACTACCAAAAACTTTTAAATACCCCAGATTTGGTCTTCTTCCAAAGTAAAGCTCATAAGGGGTTTTGATAGTATTCTTTGTCAGATAAACTCAATTAATAAGATAGCAAGTAGTATTGATCGCTTCAGGCCACAAGTTACGAGTAAGACTTTTCTCACTAAACAAACTCCTAGCCATTTCTTGGATAACTCTATTTCTCCTTTCAGCCTCTCCATTTTGCTGAGGAGTTTTTGGAGCAGAAAATTGATGGCTAATCACATGGCTTTCACAAAAATCAACAAATCTTTCATTTTCAAATTCTCCTCCATGATCACTTCTTATCTTCTTAATTTTGCAATCCTTGTCAACTTTAATTTTCTTGCCAATCCTTATAATATATATTATCTACTGCATCTGATTTTGCGTGAAGAAAGGCTACCCATCCAAATCTAGAATAATCATCTACCATCACCAGGATATATTTTCTCCCACCAATACTCTGCACAGGTGCAGGTCCAATAAGGTCTATATGAATGAGCTCAAGGGGACGAGTAGAGGATATATCTTTTCATCCTTTAAAGCTTTTCTTGATTTGCTTACCTAATAGACATGATTTGCACAATTAAGATTGAGAATCATCTAATTTGGTTGTTCCTCTAATAATTTCTTTCTTGGATAACATCTTTATCAGTTTGTAATTTATATGACCCATCCTTTGATGCCACAACTTATTTTCTTGAACCTTTGTCATTAAACACATGGATTCATTTTCACAACATTCTTCTATGGTGTAGATGGTATCTTTAGTCCGTAATCCAGTGAGTAAAACTTTGTGGGATTTCTCATTCAGAATTTGCATGATCTACTATCAAATATAACCTTGTTTCCTTGATCACATAATTGACTAATACTCAAAAGATTATGCTTTAGACCATCCGATCCACAAGGAAAACATCTTTTAGGGTAGGCATTTGATCTCTTCCAACGCAGCCCTTTCCGATAATTTGAGCCTTTCGATTGTTTCCAAATGATACATTTCCTCCATCATAGTTCTCTAGGGAGATAAATCTAGATCGGTCTCCCGTCATATGTTTGGAGCACCCACTATCCAAAAACCATCTAGAGTTTTCCTTAACTTTTAGAGTAGTTTGAACTTGGAGATTCTTGACACTTTTCTCTTTTTCTATCCAAGTAGCCTTAATGAATGTAGAGGTGGTGGTTTTGGGGACAAACTTAAAAGGTGCTCTAGAGGGATTTTTTAGAGACAACCTAATTTTATAATTATAATTAGGAACTAGATGACCATTATGATTACAAAAGTGACAAGTCCATCTAGAGGTAAAAAACTTTTCATCTATAGGTTTGTGAAGAGTCCTAGTAATATGTTGAAAGCTATTCTTCTTGCTACTGGAGGAGCATTCAAAACCTACACAGTCTTGCTACCAAAAATTTTGTTCATGCCCAACATTTGGTAAAATCTGTCATTTCTCAAAGTAAAGTTGTCAACAACATTTTCTTCTTTTATGAGTTTCATTTGAAGAGATTCGGTTTGTTGTTGACTAGATTTTAGCAAATTAACATTGTCAATTATGAATTTCTTTTTCAGCTTTAGCTAGATTGTTATTAGAAGCGGTCAACTTAGATTGAACATCTCTTATCTCATTGTCTTTCAAAATTAATTGATCTTTCAAAAGATTTATATCATTCACAAGCCTTTTAGATTCAACTTTTAAACTTTTGTTCTTCTTGGTTATAACTTCACATAGTTCATACAACTCATCATAGGCTTGTTGTATATCATCCTCATCACTTTTATCATTTTCTTCCTCTTTCCCTATGGTGTCTTCTACTAATACATTATGATCTTCATTTTCTTCAATAGGAGTAAATAGAAGCCGGGAGGTGTAGTTATCATTATCTTCATCATTTTGAGTTTCATCATTGTCACTACATTTATCTTCATCATCATCCCAGGTTATGTTTAAAACTTTGTTTCCTTTCTTATCTTTCTTTTCTGACTCTATAGGGGTAGAACAATTTTGAGCGATGTGATCAAATCATTTACAATTGTGACACTGCACATCTATCTTGGTAAAAGATCCCCTAGAGTTCCTTCAAAATTTTTCATTTCTTGATTCCTCGGAATTTTTGAAGTTCCTTTTGTTCTTTAAAAAACTTTTAACCTTCTTAGTGAGCAAGACTATGTCTTCATCACTCTCACTCTCGTTATCATTTTCTTTATGTTGGGAGCTAAGAGCTACACATTTCTTCTTACTAGGGACTCCAAAGTCTAATTCATAAGTAAGAAGATTTCCTCTAAGTTCTTCAATTTTGATCGTACCAACATTTTTACTTTCAGCTATGGCTATAACTGTTGGACCATGCTTTTTTTCGTGCTCGGTACTACCGAGGTCGGCGGACATGGGAGTCTGTTTGATCCAACCCCTTCATGCCCGGAGGGCAAAAAGCAGGTATTAACATTTTTTTTTGGGTGGGTGTGCCGGATTTTCTATTTTACTTCGAATTATAAGTGGTGATCCGGAGATCGACCTTCGCAAGTAAAAAGGAAATCAACTTCTTTCAAGTTTCCATTGCACAAATATTTAAGAAAAGAGACAAGTTTTTGAAATGCTGTAAAAGACGATTTCATTTGTTTTACCATGAAAGGCGATGTTTGCCGTGAAAGGCGATTTTTGACATTTGCAGCCGATTTTGGCGTTTATAGCCGATTTACAAATCTTATCAATAATGAAAGACAAGAGTTGTGATTTTTTTCTCTTTAAAAAAAAAAACAAGCTACAATGAAAAGCAAGAAAAGGAGGATCTAACTTCTCAGAAGATTGTGGGGGACTCATTCAGATTGACGGTTGCAAGTCGTATGTGGACTTCGCCATCATCCATGCAGATGAGAACAGAGGATGCTCTGGATTCGCTTGGCTTGGCTATAACCTTAGATTTTTAGAGGACAAAGACCAAGAGGAGGTCCTATGTCCACTAAAAAGCTAAGTAAATTGGCTGAAAAGCCACGTCTAAGCCATTGGAGGTAGAACGAAAAGGCCAAGGACCTTGGAGGAGTACCCACCATGGGACTTTTGTCACCTTATAGCGGTGGTCGGTGCAGAATTTCAACAGAGTCTTCTCTTTTCTTTCTCTCAAATTTTCTATGCTTTTTTCTAATCTATGTTTGGATTTTTCTGGATCTGGAATTCTTTGGAAAGCTCTCTTATTTATAGGCCTTTGGCAGCCATTTAGGAGAGTTTATGGGCTTTAAAGCCACATAATGGGAGGAGTTATAAGATTTATTTCTTTATTTTGTAACTCCTTTTCCTTGGCTTTTGATTGGCCGGTGGACATTAAGGGCATTTAATCGTCTTTAATCACCATGATGGGAGGAGTTTCATGGTTTAAATGCCATGAACCTCTTGACTTGTAACTCCTGGATGTTTACTTTTGATTGGGCCATCCGAAGTAATGAATTAATGACTATAATTAAGCTAGTCAATTAACTGCATTAAGTGGTCGCCGAGCAGTTGAAGAGTCGCGGGCCGTGCCATGTCATTTGGAATTCTTCTGGCGATGATCATCGATGGATCTTCATGCGGATCGACATCGGATGACCATGTAATATCAGACATTGATTGCCAACAGTGGGTCGGTGGAATTTATCTTGTCGATTTCTTGATCGATCGGGTAGAAAGTGTACATTTTTGGGAAGACATATTTGGTGCTTCAAAAGTCTGAATTTTAGAAAATCACAGGGGCTGGAAGCTTCAAAATGCGAAAAAAGATGGAAAACAGGTTTCTCTGGGGGAAATCCGGCGATTCGGAGCTCCATGGTCGCCGGCGACCATGGGCCAGGGTCGCGGGCTGCGACCCTGGGGGGGATTTTCCAGGGTCGCTAGTTTGTGACAGGTCCGCGATTTTTTCTGTTTCTTCTTTCTTCTGTATTTCGCTTGACATTTTGGCACATTTGTTGGGTTAATTTCCCTGTAGAAAACTTTATGAGGATCCTTGCATTATGGAGTGCAAAGTTTCCAATTTTCCGGGAAAGCCGAAGACTTTGTCGCGTAGAGCTACCGATTTTCCGTCAGAAGTCAAAACTGGGTCAAACGTTGTCGGAATGACCTAAAATTTGAGGTGAAGCCTCCTGAGCAATAAATAAGACTAACCATAGGCTTTTTTTTGAGTTTTGAAGCCGTGTGGGGTCTTGTCGATGGTGGACTTGATTCAGTTGCGAGAATGATGTCGCGCTTTGATATGCGATCAACCGATGTCTGATTGCCTGAAATTTGACAGGGAATCTATTGGAGTCATTTTGAGATGATCCATAGGCTCTATCTTGGAAACCATGGTCCCGGAGAGCTTTATCGCCGAGAGGCCTGATTTGGCTTCCGATGGTCAAAGTCTGGTCAAATGTTGTCGAAATGACCTGAAACTTGATGTGTATCCCTTTGTAAGCATCTTGAAGCCGCCCATGTACTCTGTTTGATGAGTGATGGCCTCGGTGGTTCTCGCTGCCGAGGCTTGATTTAGATGTTCGAGGGTTGATGAACGGGAGCTCCTGTTTAGCTGCCGGAGGAGCGAAGTTAGGCTAAATGATTTTGAAATGGTCTGAAACTTCTTGTGTACTCCTCTCTTGGCTTTCTTGAAGGATCTTGCAGATTTTGTTTGATTTTGATAAGATTTGATTTTTTTTAGAAGTAGCATCGCCCATTTGTGGTAGGCTACGACTTCATGTAACTTTCTTGATGTTGAAGAGGCAAAGTGACATTTTTAGTATCGACAAATGCCCCCTCGAGGTACAGCGACGAGTTGCTTAACTTTTGTAGTCGATGTGCCTCGAAGAGATTTTTAAAGGAGAGCTTGTGACTTGACCAAGAGACGTCTTTGAGCAGTCTTTCTTTTAGTGTTGTAGCCTTTTGTGCTTCCAGGGGAATTGTATGGTAGTGAAAGGAATCACCTACCATCTCGAGGCAAAGTTTTGAAAATGACATCAGGGATGAGGATTTGGGTTTTTGGTTTTGACCTTGTGACCTAACAAGCTGTATGTGGCAGGTTAGGGGGTCAGGTTTGATTTTAACCGTGTGACCCAACAAGCTGTATGTAGCAAGTTGGGGGGGTCGATTTTGGTTTATCTTGTGATCTAACAAGCTATATGTGGCAAGTTAGGGGATCAGGATGTGATTTTTTGTCACTCTTTGAGACTATTTGGGTCCATTGGAGTGGTTTGGGTTTTTGTGAAATGTCAATTTCATGATTTTGGCTCAATTTGGTATATGAGGCTGGATGGTTTGAGTTTTGGAAGCTCATGGGGCTTGGGATTCTTATTTGTATGGTCCAATCAACTCAAAATTGGCATGAAATCATTTTCATTTGCTCTTGGTAAGAGGGATTTCTCTTTGACTAAAAGCCCCCTTTTTTTAGTGCCTAGGTGGTCAAACTTGACTCATATGAGCTAACCCATGGGACCTTAAGCTTTTGAAGATGGCTTCAATCTCATATGGTTTCTTTTTTGTAAAGAATATCTAAAATTATCTCCTTTGGATAGAGAATATCTAAAAATATATTTACTTGGAGAGAATCTCTCATGTTCCCTTTATTTTGGGAGAGAATATCTCAAAATATCTTTCTTTGGGAGAGATTATCTCAATTCTCCTCTTTTTTTGGGAGAAAATCTCTCATTGCTTTCTTTTGGGAGAGAATCCCTCAAGATAACTTTCTTTTGGGAAAGAAAATTTCTAATTTATTTCTTTTGGTAAGGTTACTAATTAGTAGCACTTACCTCTTTTCATGTTTTCTTCTTTGGTTTGCTTTCCTCTATAAAAGCACAGGAAGGTTGGATCGCTTGCTCTTATTGGTTTCTTTTGCAAAAATCTCAAGAGTGCTCCAAGACCAAGAGTTCTTCAAAAAGATTTGTTTCTCTTTTTTTGTTCTTTTCTTTTCCACGTGTTTTCTTCACTTTTTTTTTACATGTTTTCTTTTTCATGCTTTTTCCCTTTTTTAGCAAGTTTTTTTTTTTTTTTTTTTTTTTTTGGGGGGGGGGGGGGGGGCATACATACAGATCCGTGGGGATTTGGTCGTACAGCCACGTGACCTGTGGGAGCAGCCCCTTTTTTTGTTTCCTTTTTTTTGCTGTTTCTTTTTTTTAGCTCCCCCCCTTTTTTGAGAAAGTTTCCTTTTCTTCTTGTTTTTTCTCTTTCTCCTCTTTTTTGAGAAAATTTTCTTCTTTTTTTTTTTATTTTTGCACATCATGATAATGCATTTTTTTTTTTTGCAAACCAAGATGTTCATGCATTTTTTTTGTAAATTGGATTGAGAGCATGATGTGATAGCATACTTGAAAATCTTTGCAAATTTGGGCATTTGGAGATCGCAGCGATGTTGAGCCCTTCCTGATTTTACGGAGATTTTTGAGGTTTTGAAAGTTTGGAGTTTTGGAGTACGTGGCGATGTTAAGCCCATCATCAAGCTTTCTATTTCGTTCGGGATATTTCCCTTTTCTTCGAAATTGCCCCGGGATCACGACAAAATTTCGCCAGATTTTTTTTAAGGGAAATCTTGTCATTTTGATGATTGATCTTTTTCTTTTCCAACCTTTGTAGGTGGTTCCTCCTGAAAGAACAAGGGTAAAGAGCCTGCTACAAGCGTACATCGTCGATCTGCTAAATCTTCCAATGCGGCCATTCAACAGGCCTGGGAGAAGGTCCAGTATGTTGAGAGAAACCTCGAAGAGTGAGATTCCCTCAACAGAGATGAGATGAGGCAGCGACTGATAGCTCTTAAGGGAGAGGAGTTCTATTAGATCATGGTAAACAACCGTCCTTGGGTTATGAACGATCAGAGGGTGTTGCCGAAGCCTACCTTCTTCTTTGGTGATGCAGTCCCTTACGACGTGACATACCAGAGAAGATGTTTTCAGTTCTGTTACACAGCTGATGGTGAGGAGAGAATTGTTCTTACCCGGTCGACTTTTGATCGTACTATCTCGATCATGAGCCTTTCTCCCACGTGCTCTAAGAGGGAAGATCCTTCAAGCTGGGTGAAAAGGACCAGCGTGATCAAGACTGGGGTTTTTGTTGGCGGTCCTTCTGGATAACCGGAGAAATCGCCTGCCCTTTTGGACATGTTGATGCTGGCCAGCGGCTACCAGGGTTCTGATTATCCGTCGGTTGATTTGAAACCGGTGGGCCTTGGTATTTTAAGCGGTGACGGCAGCAATTGGGTGAAGCCTTTTCGACTTCGTGGCCGTTTCAGTGCTGACTCTGAATGGAAGTCATGGACTGATCGTGTCCTGCTGATTGGTGGCGTCGTTTTGAAGGAAGCCGAGATTTTCGATACAGTCTATGCCTTTAGGAAGACCGTGATCTTTTCCGATGAGGCCTTCATGGCTATGATGGAGTCATTCCTTCCACAAACCAACACCTTCGTTGTCACGAATGGTGAGATTGGTTTCTCTTTGAAGGAGTTGAGCGCCATCACTGGGTTGCCTGTCCTTGGCAAACTCTACGAGGAGTTTATGCCGATCGACAGCGTCCTTGAGAGCAGTCAGAGGAGTTCAGGCTCATGTACTTGTTGACACCAAAAATGTCACTTTGCTTCTTTAAGATCCAAAAAGCTACATGAAGTCGCAACCTACCATAAATAGACAATTCTACTTCCAATAAATCAAATATTGTCAGAATCAGACAAAAACTGCAAGATCCTTCAAGACAGCCAAAAGAGGAGTACACAAGAAGTTTCGGGCCATTTCAAAATCATTTGGCCTAACTTCGTTTCTCCAGCAGTTGAAAAGGAGCTCCCGGCGGCGAAAGCATCAGAGACACCAAATCTTCGATCAGAGCCGATGAATGGTTTCAAAATACATCCAAAAGGCTCCACGTCAAGTTCCGAGTCAAACCGACAACGTTTGACCCTACATCAACCCTCGAACAACTAAATCAAGCCTCTAGGCGGCGAGAACCACCGAGGCCATCACTCATCAGAAAGAGCACATGGACGGCTTCAAAATGCTTACAAAGGGCAACACGTCAAATTTCAAGTCATTTCGACAACATATGACCAGACTTTGACGCTCGGAAGCCAAATCTGGCCTCTGAGCGGCGAAGCTCCCTGGGACCATGGCTTCCAAGACAGAGCCTATGGATCATCTTAAAATGACTCCAATAGGTTCTCTGTCAAATTTCAAGTCAATCGGACATCGGTTGACCACACATCAAGATGTGACATCTTCATCGCGACAAAAACAAGTCTACTAGTGATAGGACCACAAATGGCTTCAAAACTCAAACAAAAGCCTATGGTTGGTCTTATTTATTGCTCAGGAGGCTTCACCCCAAATTTCAGGTCTTTCCGACATCGTTTGGCCCGGTTTCAGCTTCTGACGGAAAATCGGCAGCTCTGTGCGACAAAGTCTTCGGCTTTCTCGAAAAATAGGAAACTTTGCAATCCAAAATGCAAGGATTCTAATCAAGTTTTCTACAGGGAAATCAGCCAATAAATGATAAAAAAATGTCAAGAAAAAATACAGAAGAAAAAAGAATCGAAAAACATAAAAAACGGACGCAAAACGGGACAAAAAGGGGGAAAACCCCCCTAGGGTCGCAGACCCCTGCGACCTTGGCCAAGGGTCGCCAGCGACCATGGAGCCCGCGATCGCCGGGTGGGCCCCGGAAGCCCCGTTTTTCATCATTTTTCGTGATTCGAAGAGTCCGACTCCTCGGATTTTCCAAAATTCATACTTTTGAGACACCAAATCCTTTGACATCCTTCAAAATCACGGGTCAATCACCAAGAGTATCAAAATCAACATTGATCGCCAACCGGTCAACCAAAAAAGTGTGCTTTCTACCCGACCGATCGAGAAATCAACAGGACAGATGGCACTGACCCGCTGTTGCAACCAATACCTGAAGTTACATGGTCATCCAATGTCGATCTACATAAAGATCCATTGATGATCATCGCTAGAAGAATCCCAAAAGACGTGGCACGGCCCGTGACTCTTCAACTGCTTGGCGACCATTTAATACGATTAATTGACTAGCTTTATTGCAGTCATTAATTCATTTCTTTGGACGGCCCAATCAGAATCAAGCATCCAGGAATTATAAGTCAATTGATTCATGGCATTTAACCCATGAAACTCCTCCCATCATGGCGATTAAAGATGATTAAATGCCCTCAATCTCCTCCGGCCAATCAGAAGTCAAGAAAAAGGAGTTACAAAATAAAGGAATCAAATCCTGTAACTCCTCCCATTATGCGGCTTAATGACAATAAAAGCCCATAAACTCTCCTAAATGGATACCAAGAGCCTATAAATTGGAGACAACCCCAAGCATTCCAGGAAGACATCAGAAAATCCGAAAATCCAGATAGAAAAAGGCACCAGAAATCTAAGAGAAAGAAACATAGGAAACTCTGTGGAAGTTCTGCACCGACCACCGCTATAAGTTGACAAAAGTCCCTTGGGGGGTACCCCCCCCCAAGGTCCTTGCCTTCTCCTACTGCCTCCAATGGCTTAGACGTGGCTTTTTAGCCCGTCTACTTAGCTTTTTATTGGACATAGGACCTCCTCTTAGTCTTTGTCCTCTAAAAATCTGAGGTTATAGCCAAGCCAAGCGAATCAAGAGCATCATCTGTTCTCATCTGCATTGATGATGGCGAAGTCCACATATTGCTTGCGACCGTCAATCTGAACGAGTCCCCCACAATCTCCTGAGAAGTTAGATCCTCCTTTTCTTGCTTTTCATTGTAGTTTGTATTTTTCTAAAAGAGACAAAAATAACAACTCTTGTCTTTTATCATTGATAAGAATTGTAAATCGGCTATAAACGCCAAAATCGGCTATAAACGCCAAAAATCGGCTATAAATGCCAAAAAACCGCCTTTCACGGCAAATCAAGAAATGTCTCTTTTCTTAAATATATGTGCAATGGAAAACTTGAAAGAAGTTGATTTCCGTTTTACTTGCGAAGGTCGATCTCCGGATCACCACTTGTAATTCCAAGTAAAATAGAAAATCTGGCACACCCACATAAAAAAATGTTGATGCACGCCTCCGGCCCCCGGTTACGAAATGGTTGGATCCAAACGGACTCCCACGTCCGCCGACCTCGGTAGAACCGAGCAATGAAGGGCTGTCCATCAAGCTGGCACACCCAGTGTGACTCGTTCATTTGAGAACACGATGCTAGAAATGAAATATTTGCATATCATATCTTTTGCTCTATGCTTATACTTCTTTTCTGGATTCATTGGCTACTTTCTAATTGGTGGCCTATGTTGGATTCTACATCTAAAAAATGAGATGAGATTTTTTTGGAAATTTCTAATTCTTTGAATTTATTTCCACTCTTTCTCTTTTCAAAAAAAAAATTAGATTTTTCAGTTTGGATTCAAAATTGAGAAACCTTGATCCTTTCCATTCGTTCATCGTGCTTGCAAAAATGTTGAGCCTGTTCGACTAAGGTTTTGGGCCATCGTTTCTCTTCGATGAGTTCATTAAAGATCTAAAAATAAAAAAATAAAAAAAATCATATTTTTCATTTTGGATTCAAAATTGAGAAACCTTGATCCTTTCCTATCGTTCATCACGTTTACAGAAATGTCGAGCCTGTTCGACTAAAGTTTTGGGCCATCGTTTATCTTCGATGAGTTCATTAAAGATCTAAAAAAAATAAAAAAAACAAAAAAAATTAAATTTTCAGTTTGGATTCAAAATTGAGAAACCTTGATCCTTTCCTATCGTTCATCGTGCTTGCAGAAATGTTGAGCCTGTTCGACTAAGGTCTTGGGCCATCGTTTCTCTTCGATGAGTTCATTAAAGATATAAAAATAAAAAAAAATAAAAAAAAACATATTTTTCATTTTGGATTCAAAATTTTTTCATATTTTTCATTTTTATTCAAAATTGAGAAACCTTGATCCTTTCCTATCGTTCATCGCGCTTGCAGAAATGTTGAGCCTGTTCGACTAAGGTTTTGGGCCATCGTTTCTCTTCGATGAGTTCATTAAAGATCTAAAAAAAAAAGTAAAAAAAACATAAAAAAATTAGATTTTTCAGTTTGGATTCAAAATTGAGAAACCTTGATCCTTTCCTATCGTTCATCGTGCTTGCAGAAATGTTGAGCCTGTTCGATTAAGGTTTTGGGCCATCGTTTCTCTTCGAAGAGTTTATTAAAGATCTAAAAATAAAAAAAATCAAAAAAATCAGATTTTTCATTTTGGACTCAAAATCGAGAAACCTTGATCCTTTCCTATCGTTCATCGCGCTTGCAGAAATGTGAAGCCTGTTCGACTAAGGTTTTGGGCCATCGTTTCTCTTCGATGAGTTCATTAAATATCTAAAAAAAAACTAAAAAGAAACAAAAAAACTAGATTTTTCAGTTTGGATTCAAAATTGAGAAACCTTGACCCTTTCCTATCGTTCATCGTGCTTACAGAAATGTTGAGCCTGTTCAACTAAGGTTTTGGGCCATCGTTTCTCTTCAATGAGTTCATTTAAGATCTAAAAATAAAAAAAAATAAAAAAAATCATATTTTTCATTTTGGATTCAAAATTGATAAACCTTGATCTTTTCCTAACGTTCATCGCGCTTGCAGAAATGTTGAGCCTGTTCGGCTAGGGTTTTGGGCCATCGTTTCTCTTCGATGAGTTCATTAAAGATATAAAAAAAATCTAAAAAAAAATAAAAAAATCTAGATTTTTCTATTTGGATTCAAAATTGAGAAACCTTGATCCTTTCCTATCGTCCATCATGCTTGCAGAAATATTGAGCCTGTTCGACTAAGGTTTTGGGCCATCTTTTCTCTTCGATGAGTTCATTAAAGATCTAAAAATAAAAAAAAATGAAAAAAATCAGATTTTTCATTTTGGATTCAAAATTGAGAAACCTTGATCCTTTCCTATCGTTCATCGCGCTTGCAGAAATGTTGAGCCTGTTCGAGTATGGTTTTGGGCCATCGTTTCTCTTCGATGAGTTCATTAAAGATCTAAAAAAAATAAAAAAAACAAAAAAATTAGATTTTTCAGTTTGGATTCAAAATTGAGAAACCTTGATCCTTTCCTATCGTTCATTGTGCTTGCAGAAATGTTGAGCCTGTTCGATTAAGGTTTTGGGCTATCGTTTCTCTTCGATGAGTTCATTAAAGATCTAAAAATAAAAAAAATTAAAAAAATCAGATTTTTCATATTGGATTCAAAATTGAGAAACCTTGATCCTTTCCTATCGTTCATCGAACTTGCAGAAATGTCGAGCCTGTTCGACTAAGGTTTTGGGCCATCGTTTCTCTTCGATGAGTTCATTAAAGATCTAAAAAAAATAAAAAAAAATAAAAAAATTAAAATTTCAGTTTGGATTCAAAATTGAGAAACCTTGATCCTTTCCTATCGTTCATCCTGCTTGTAGAAATGTTGAGCCTGTTCTACTAAGGTCTTGGGCCATCGTTTCTCTTCGATAAGTTCATTAAAGATCTAAAAATAAAAAAATTCAAAAAAATCATATTTTTCATTTTGGATTCAAAATTGAGAAACCTTGATCCTTTCCTATCGTTCATCACGCTTGCAGAAATGTTGAGCCTGTTCGACTAAGGTTTTGGGCCATCGTTTCTCTTCGATGAGTTCATTAAAGATCTAAAAAAAATAAAAAAAACATAAAAAAATTAGATTTTTCAGTTTGGATTCAAAATTGAGAAACCTTGATCCTTTCCTATGGTTCATCGTGCTGGCAGAAATGTTGAGCCTGTTCGAATAAGGTTTTGGGCCATTGTTTCTCTTCGATGAGTTCATTGAAGATCTAAAAATAAAAAAAATCAGATTTTTCATTTTGCATTCAAAATTGAGAAACCTTGATTCTTTCCTATCGTTCATCGCGCTTGCAGAAATGTTGAGCCTGTTCGACTAGGGTTTTGGGCCATCGTTTCTCTTCTATGAGTTCATTAAATATCTAAAAAAAAAACTAAAAAAACAAAAAAAGTAGATTTTTCAGATTGGATTCAAAATTGAAAAACTTGATCCTTTCCTATCGTTCATCGTGCTTGCAGAAATGTTGAGCCTGTTCGACTAAGGTCTTGGGCCATCGTTTCTCTTCGATGAGTTCATTAAAGTTCTAAAATTAAAAAAAAAAAAAAAACATATTTTTCATTTTGGATTCAAAATTGAGAAACCTTGATCCTTTCCTATCTTTTGTCGCGCTTGCAGAAATTTTGAGCCTGTTCGACTAAGGTTTTGGGCCATCGTTTCTCTTCGATGAGTTCATTAAAGATCTAAAAAAAAAAATTAGATTTTTCAGTTTGGATTAAAAATTGAGAAACCTTGATCCTTTCCTATCGTTCATCGTGCTTGCAGAAATGTTGAGCCTGTTCGACTAAGGTTTTGGGCCATCGTTTCTCTTTGATGAGTTCATTAAAGATCTAAAAAAAAACAAAAAAATTAAATTTTTCAGTTTGGATTCAAAATTGAGAAACCTTGATCCTTTCCTATCGGTCATCGTGCTTGCAGAAATGTTGAGCCTGTTCGACTAAGGTTTTGGGCCTTTGTTTCTCTTCGATGAGTTCATTAAAGATCTAAAATATATATATATAAAATAACAAACAAAAAAAAGACATAGACCACTAACGTTAAACCAACTGCGTTCTTTGCTCATGGTTGATTTAAGAAAAGCCTTGTCAAGAGTGTGGAGACAGCTTGACTGTTCTAGGCAAGGGTCTTCCAAACGGGTTCATTAAGTAATCCTACCCTTACCTGGGGGTAATTTTATTAGTCGAGATTTCTTAAGACCGGGTTAGGAGGCCTATGTGTACTCTCTCGTCTTTTAAATAAAAAAAATTAAATAAACTTTTTAAAATAAAAAATAAAAAATAAAAAAAATTTACAAAAAAATCTTTAAAAAATAAATAAAATTTTTTTTTTAAAAAAAATCCTTAAAAAAAATCTTCAAAAAAAAAATATTTTTTCAAAAAAAATCTTCTCAAAAAATAAAAACTTCCATAATTTTTGTGTTCAGATCCAAGAAATTTTGGTCTCTACTTTCTGATCACTGGCGCTCGTAGAAATCGTTGAGCCCGTGTTCAGATTGGAATGCCTTTTGCTCTCTTTGATGAACCCGATCTTGACCATTCAAAAAAAAAAACCGTCATTTTTTTATTCAGATCCGAGAAATTATGGTTCATTTCCTTCTGAGTACTGGCGCTCGCGGAAATCGCTGAGACCGTATTTGGGTCGGAATACCATCTGCTCTCTCTAATGAATCCAATCTTGGCCTTTCAAAATCGAGAATCTCATCTCATGGATGCGGTTTCAAAACATTTGTATCTAGCGGTACTAGTACGCCCTTTCAGGGTCTACTGTATTCGCGACCGGCACATTTGTAACTCCAAACTTATAATCTCCTTACCTCGAGCAAGCTCTGCTTCTCGATAAGTCGAATTTAGGTTCACAATTGCTTCTAGCAGTCATTGGAACGCTCATTCTGGGCTTACCATACCTGCGATCAGAACAATTGTACCCTCTATGGCTTTTTGCCTTCTTCATATTGCTTGGGTCATATCCCTCGAGTGATTTGAAAAGACAAAACCATAGAACTTCCCATTTATGATCATTACATTCTTGTGATTACTAATGAATGTGGTCTTGTTTCATAATTTTTCGAAAAAAACTAACAATGGCAGCATCGCTTACCATTACTTTCGATGAGAGCAAGCACCAGCTCATGCTTCAAAAGAAGCAAACCATGCGCACCTACAAGCGCCCCATCAACTGCCGAAGCGTCAACTCCCTCGGCAACTCTCTGAACTCCGGGTCGACCTCGACTCCCCGGACTGTTGTCTTTACGACGCTGGGACCATTCCCACTTCCCGAAGAACAAACTGCTCCTTCCAAGAAGCAGAAGGTCGCCTCTCAACGTGTCACTACCGTGACACCAAAGACGAGCACCAGAAGGCCCGAAGCCCATGGCAACCCTACGAATCCTCGACCAGCAAAGGACCAGGTCTATCCCAAGACTTGGTCCCCAAGACCTTCACCAAAACAAAGAAGGTCCCAAACATCCACCAAGCCAGCATACCTGGCCCCACACAAGGAGAACCAGTTCTAACCTCTTGCTTACATGAAAGAGGAGAGACCCATCTCCAACCTGACTCCCAAGTCAACCCAGCATTAACCGGCTTGTTCTTACAAGCCCAAAGTCAGATCATGCATCACAAGGCCTCTGCAAGCACCTGTTAAAACTCAATGGTCCGAACTCAAAAAGTTCAAAGCTTCGCTGCAACAGGCGAAGCACCGGGTTCGCATCCTGTCCTTGCCTAGCTACGAAGAAGACAGGCTCGGCTGCTACGTTTGATGGAGCACATCCTTCATTGTCAAAGCCCAGCCAGAGCTGACCGAAGCTCAAATTGCTGGTCGTATACGCCGCCGCGCGTCGTGTCGACAAAAGAGACTTGAGAAGCAAACGACCCAGCTTCCTACGCTTCAAGTCTCTCACAAATGGGTCGAAAAAGAAAGACCCAACCAAGTTGATGTTGTCCATATGGTTGGAAAAACCAGAAGACGCCAAAAGTCGGCAACAAAAATTCATGTCCGCGTCTGGTGACCCTCAACGTCTCCAGGACAAGAAGACACTCAGAAGAATCCCCTGCTCATTCAAGCAAAGGACGGCAGAGTGATCCTTCCTCAAGCTCTTCATAAAAAAGAATGAGCCCCAGCTCAGTCGTCAGGACAGTTTCTTCATTCGAATCTCGAAGGATGAACGTCTTGGCTACAAATTCTGAGCCACCACCCCACAATCCACCTCAAGATGATGCGATCACACGCATCCAGCAGTTGGAACAAGGCCAACAGAGGATTGAAGCTCTGATGGAAAATCTTCTTCTCGCCTTCCAAAATCAGGCGAACAATGAACCTCCTCCGAATCATGAAGATGATGAGGTAAATGGGGAAGAAAATGAGTCACGCGCCCTTACAAAAAAAGGACGTAGACAGTATCCTCGCAAAAGCAAAAGAAGAGGATATACTCAAGGAGCATGGGATCAAGCCACCATATCCCTTTTGGATGGATTCGGTCCCGTTCCCCACAAAATTCAAGCATCCTACTCTCCAAACATATACGGGGAAAGGATCAGCTAGACAACACGTCATCTACTTCAAGATCTTGACGGGAGCTATATATCGCGGATCAAGATGCACTTAATATCCGCCTCTTTGCAAGTACCCTAAAAGGTACGACCTTCGGTTGGTAGTCCACTCTGTCGGAGGACTCCATCCAAAATTGGGCCATGCTAGAGACACGCTTCCTGACTCACTTCAAAGGCGAGGATCTTCCCGCTACTATGGCTCAGCTGTGCAGCCTAAAATAGGGGGAGAATGAGTCAACATATGACTTCATTCATAAGTGGAAAGCAATGGCATACAAATGCTCCGATGTATTGCCACAAGCGTCGCTAGTTGACATCTGCCGAAACAACATGAGAGCTAGAATCCGCTCCATGATCATTGGCAAGAAATCAAAGAACCAGGGAGAACTCCTAGAAGCTTCCATGGAAGCTGAAACGGTGATTAAAGACCTCAACAACCAGAAATCATCAAGAAAAGAGCCAACCGCCATTGCAACCTCTAAACCAAAGAAGAAAAAGGTCCTCAATGTGCACACCAAGTCAGCTCCTCAGCCACCAAAGAAAGCTGAAAACAAAGCTGCTGGTAAGAGACTTAAACTCTCAGATGCCTTCAAAGAACGAGTAGAAAAGAAATACCCGTTCAATGAAGATGTTGATGAAATCTTCGGGGCTCTTGTGGCAAACGGCAAGCTCACCTTGCCTGAACCCAAAAGACCGGGTGATGTTGGCAAAACCAACGATCCTCGGTACTGTCCATACCACCAGATGATCTCGCATCCTCTCAATCAATGCTTCGTTGTGAGAGAGAAAATAAATGAGATGTGGAAAAACGGAGTCATCACTTTTGACAAAAACTATAGGTCTGCCTCCGTCAACATGGTGTCATGTGGACAAACATCAAAATCACCAAAGAAAAAGATTGCTACTTCCTTCAAGGTGATAAACTCAATTCAAGCGTCTGAGGAACTGGTTCCTTACCCGACACCAGACGGACAACCTATATGGGTACATCCCGATCTCCTAGAAGATGAAAACTGGGAGGTCGTGAAAACAAAGCCTACAGCTCAACAGCGAAGGCAGGCTATGAAACATCTCCTTAAGCTCAAACGGCAAGAGAAGACCCAGCCAAAAAAAAAAAGTCCAAGAAAAGGCAGAGGCTTCCTCTTCCGTTTCACTGGAGGCAATAAAAACGTCCCTTCCAGAGACTTCAAAGGGGCTAAGAAAACTCAGTCTCAGTGATTTCATGCCACCTCAATTCAAAGAAGCCACGCATGGGGCATCATACTCTTGCAATTCGGTAGTTGGATTCTCCATTGATGGATACGAGTCCAGCGGCACCGATGATGGATTTGAATCCAACTACACCGACGAGTGGGAGGAGTCCCTTGAAACATGAGAATATCTCTCCGATGAAGAATGGGTTCCTGAGACTCATCTTATGCCAGTAATCTGGTATAAGCCCCTATAGCCGCAAGGATCATGGTCTGATGATGAAGAAGACCAAGAGGCTGTACAAGAAAATGCTATTGACCCAGCACCCGTCATTGATCCAGTGGAAATCAACTTTGTTGAGCCACAAAGAGCTGATGAAGAAGAAGATTTGGCTCCCATGCCTGATCTTGAAGAATAGGCAAGGATCTTGCAGCATCTCGCTCTAGAACAAGAGCAAGACCACGTCGACGAACTTCCTCGTAATCCAGAGCCTGAAGTCCCTGAAGACCATCAGGTACATCCTCCCTTAACTCCTGAAAATGGAGAAAATTGCTGGATAGGCGATCCTCTTACATCCGAGGATGAGTCTGACTCCGATCAGGCAACGTCTCCTGTCAGAGCTTCCAGCTGTGTGATAATTCAGGATTATAACTCTTCCGAAGCGTTGTCTGACGTGATCACTTACACTCCGGCGACTCCTACCAATGTATCTTCTGGAGCCACCTCATCTCACGTGACTTTCACTGAGACGACACCATCTCAGGTTTCTTCTCCTGAGACCGTGACTTCAAAGCTCACACCCTTCCTGACTGAAGAATTCCCAGCTATTGATGCCTGGGACGATGAATTGGTCAATGAAGAAGAAAGGTTGCTGGATGCTGTTCAGGACTTATTCCCGGAAAATGCTCCGTGCAACACAATAACTGAGGATGGCAACTCTACTGCAAATACATCATCAGCAAATGAAAAACGACAGCCTCTTGATCCTGAAAATAATCTTCCAAATGAAGACCCTTCTCAAGAAGCTTTCGAAGTTGGTAGAGGCACCTGCTCTGGCCTGGACTACCACAAAAATTGCAACCAATCTTCCTTTACATATGTAAATCCTTTGGGAAAAGATGTTGTAAGCGCCCCTAGTGGCAACAATGATGAACATGCAGGTGATAAGTACTTAATTATTAAGCACTTAGAGACTTAATTGCCTTTCCATCACCTTCATTCGTGTTTAATTCCGTTGATTTCATATAATGTTACACGAATATTGGTTTTTGGTCAATTGCAGAAATTTGATGAAGAATGAAGCTTCTGGTGGATGAATGGATCAAATAGAGAGTAAAGAAACCGGTCCCCATCAGTCAACCGCAAATTCTACCGGTACAAGTGGCTGATATTCCAGCAGAGAGGCTGATCATGAGAGTTCCATCTGTCAACAGGTATTTCTACCGGTAGAAATGGCTGACCCTGAGATTTCCATCAGTCAACCGCAATTTCTACCGGTAGAAGTGACTGATATTCCAGCAGAGAGATTGGACACGAGGATTCCACCTGTCAACCGGTATTTCTACCGGTAGAAATGGCTGATCCTGAGATTTCCATCAGTCAACCGCAATTTCGACCGGTAGAAGTGGCTGATATTCCAGCAGAGAGATTGGACACGAGGATTCCACCTGTCAACCGGTATTTCTACCGGTAGAAATGGCTGACCCTGAGATTTCCATCAGTCAACCGCAATTTCTACCGGTAGAAGTGGCTGATATGCTAGCAGAGGTTTGGACATGAGAAATTCATCTGTTAAACCGGTAGTTCTACCGGTAGAACACTCGGATTTGGATAGAATTTTAGTTTTTGGGGAAGTTTTCTAATTAAAGTTGTGGGAACCTATATAAAGCATGATAACTCGAAAATTAGGGCTATCGGGGGATTGTGTTAGTTTCCCAGCAGCCTCCTTTCCTTTTTCTCTCTTCCTTCCTTAGATAAATGTAGAGGTAGTTTCTATTGAAGATGGGTGTTCAATTTTGTTCAATTCTTGTTTTAAGACAGAATCCTTCATATTAATTCAAGTTTTATTAGAGGTAATCTTTCAATTATATTCTTACTGTTTTCTTACTTTCATTTAATCTGTTTCAAGACTTCTCCATTAATGGAGGGGTAGAATTACAGATGGTTTAACCTAAGGGGAATTCAATCTGGGTTTTGTATGGGTTATTCTTCCTAATTATGGTTTCATGGTTTAACCTAAGGGGAATTCAATCTTGGTTTTGTATGGGTTATTCTTCCTGATTATGTTTTCATGATAAAAGATAATTTCCATTGATGTTCTGCTTCAAGAAATCATAATTGAGATGTTAAGCCTTTGACTAATTGAGTTCATTTAAGATGATACAACTAGTGCTTGGGTCGATGACTCTCAGATTATCGAATTGAATGTCTAGGAATCTCTTTGGGAATTATTCACTTAGATTGATATTTGATTTTCACGAAGAAATCTTCCAGGTGAGAACTGGATTGATTCAATTCTCATCTGCGTAATGAAGAGGAAGATGAAACCATAAAAATCTAGGTGGTTTGAACCCTAGGTTGAACCATCTCTTTAGCATAACATTTTCATTCAGTTTTTCTGCAGTTTTAATCAGTCCTTAGCTTAGAATTAATTACACCCATCGAACAAAAGTTGGTCACTCTCGACCGAAAGAAGTCCTCTAGAGCTGAAACCCTAGTCCGTTCTCTGTGGATTCGACCTCTTCAAGAGTGAAGTGCTACACAGCGATAAATCATGTCCTCCGCTTAGGACAAACCCAGCATCACAGAACAGCTAAGCATTTCTGGCGCCGTTGCCGGGGGACGGCAATTGAGGTAAAACAGCTTTGTGAGTATTTCTCCTAGTTCTTTTGTTTTTTTTTTATTTCTTTTAGAATTAGGTGATTATTTTGATAATTGGGGTTGATTGTTGTATATGTCCTCTCATTACCGTAGGAACATACACAACAGATTGGTCAGAATAGATCTTGAAGAAGTTCCGATATTTGATTGGCCAGGAATTGACATTTTTGTTGACCTGCATCTGCCCGATCCTACTTTGGAATCAATTGCGAATCAACAGAATAATAATGACCCCCGTCATCAACATAATCAAGCTGTACCACCTAGGACAATGGATGATTATTTGACTCCTAGGTAGACTGATGCTCCATCTTGTATTGTAGATGAAGCTCAGGGTGCAAATGCATATCAGGTCAAACCAAATGTTTTGACTCATATTCCCAATTTTCATGGAATAACATCTGAAATGCCTTATTTGCATGTCAAAGAGTTCAATGCCATAATTAAAACCATGTGCCCTGCAACTCAAAGAGAGTCAGCCAAACTTCGACTGTTTCCTTTCTCTTTGAAGGGGAATGCCAAAAATTGGTTGAACAATCTGAGATCTGTGCGAATTACCACATGGGATCAATTGCAAAGAGAGTTTTATAAAAAGTACTTTCCTCATCAGAAAACAATTGCTTTAAAGAAGAATATCCAGAGTTTTGCTGAAAAAGAGGGAGAGTCTTTTCATCAATGTTGGGATCGGTTTCATGAGACGTTGAACTTGGTCCCTCATCATGGTTTTACTATCCCTGAGTTGGTTACGATCTTTTATGAGGGATTGAGTTCAACAAATAAACAGTTCATTGATATGATGTGCAATGGTACTTTCCGTGCCAAGGAACCGCATGAAGCTTATGCATATTTAGAGAGTTTGGCAGAGCAGTATCAGGTTTGGGACACTACCAATCCTAATGATAGAACTATTCCAAATGTGTTTCCTAGTGTTCCTAATGCAGGAAAATTTACTTTGAGTAAGAAGGAGGATTTGAGTGTTAGGATAGCTCAACTTACCCGTCAGATAGAAGGTCTAGAGCTGAAAAGAGTTAGTGAGATTACTCCTACATCAGTTGCCCAAGTGGATCAATTGTGTGCAATTTGTTCACAAAATGATCATGGTACAGACAATTGTCCTACCATTCCTTCCATTAAGGAGTTGCTCCATGGTAACCCTCCATATGATGTCAATGCTGTGAGTCCCCAGCAGAAATCTTCTTTTCAATCTAACCAATTTCAGAATTTCAACCCCAGGTACAATGATCATCCTAATTTTCGGTGGAGGGACAACCCTCCCCCATCCCAAAATCTTGGCTCTACGGGTTTTCAGTCTCAGCCCTATCAAAATCAAGGGCAATTTTCTCAGCCCTATCAAAATCAAGGGCAATTTCCTCAGTCTAATCAGAGTCAAGGGCAATTCTTTCATTCTGCCCCACAATATCAGCAGCAGAGATTCCCATCTCAGCAACAGTTTCCACCTCATTCTTATCAGCACTTTCAACAACAAGGACCCCCACAGGGTCATGCTCCATATCAGCCTCCCCATAAGAGAAGTCTAGAAGATACCTTTCAAGCCTTTTTGAGTAGTCAGACTTCCATCAATGAGCAGAACAACAGGACTCTTGAGAACATCAAATCTCAATTAACTACACTTACCAATGCAGTGAGTGCTAGTCAAACCACAAGGGGTGCCTTGCCTACCCAAGCTATTCCAATTGTTCAAGGCCAGCACTTTGTGGAAGATTCCGGTGGGTCGGATGCTCAAGTGGAGCATCTTAAAGCTGTCACCATTCTGAGGAGTGGTAAGATCATTGATAATGCCATCCCTCCCAAGCCAAGTAAGCCTGAATTTTCTACTTCCAAGGCACCTCCTGCTTTGCAAGAAGTGGAGGAGCCTAAGAATTCTGAGGCTGGGAATGAATCTTCAAAGAAATCTAATGAGTCCAATGAACCTAAGAAAGTTGAGTCTTCCACTTCTACCATTCAAGACCCTAGAGTCCAAGCTTTCCAACCCCCAGCCCCTTTCCCTCAGAGGTTGAGAGGGAAATCCAGGCCAGACCTTGCAGAGTCTCTTAGGGAGCTTTTCTCTCAAGTCAAGCTCAACATTCCTCTCTTGGATGCTATCCAACACATTCCTGTCTATGCGAAGTATCTTAAGGACTTGTGCACTTACAAACGCAAGTTCTTGCATCAAAATAAGGTTCTCCTAGCCGCTAATGTCAGTACCACCATCTCTGGTTCTCTTCCTCCAAAATTCGAGGATCCTGGTTGTCCGTGCATTTCAGTAGAGATAGGGGGAAAGAAGATAGAGAGAGCTTTGTGTGATCTAGGGGCGAGTGTCAATCTTCTACCATACTCTGTTTATCTCCAACTTGGGTTGGAGGAACTTCAGCCCACCTCGATTACACTTCAGCTGGCCGATAGGAGTGTTAGAGTCCCAAAGGGGATTTTGAAGGATGTGTTAGTTCAGATAGGGAGTTTTGTGTATCCCGCAGATTTCATTGTGTTGGACACATGTCCAAATCAAGGGGTTAGTGACCAAGCCCCTATCATTCTAGGTCGTCCTTTCCTAGCCACCATAGATTCAGTCATCAAGGTTAGGAATGGGAACATGTCCATCACCTTTGGAAACATGACCTTTGATCCGAACATCTACAATGTCGCCTCCCAATTGGGAGATGATGAGGAGATACATGAGGTGAGTTTGTTAGAGAGCTTGGTTCAAGAACATGTGAACACACATTCGTATACAGATCCATTAGAGACATTCTTGACCCAAGAGGAGAGGGAGTTTCTTGAATCCCCCGAGGTAGAGTATCTTTACTCTCTATTGGATGATGTTGAGGAGGTAAAGGGTGCTACATTTTGGACACCAAAGTTTGAGGAGCTTCCGAAATCGGAATCTAAGTCAATGCCTAGCAGTGAAAAGGCCCCTACACTTGAGTTGAAACCCTTACCTTCTTCGGTAAAATATGCTTTTCTTGGAATTGATGAGTCATATCCTGTGGTGATTTCCTCTTCTCTTGAGGAACACCAAGAGACCCAGCTTTTGGAGGTCTTAGGTAGACACAAAAGAGCAATTGGGTGGACCTTAGCTGATATACAAGGGATTAATCCCTTAATTTGCACCCATAGAATTCATTTAGAGGATGATGTCAAACCTTCCCGTCAACCCCAGCGTAGATTAAACCCTGTTCTGAAAGATGTGGTATGGAAGGAGGTTCTGAAATTGTTCGATGCTGGGATTATCTATCCTGTCGCTGATAGCAAATGGGTGAGTCCTATTCAAGTAGTGCCTAAGAAGGCAGGGGTAACTGTTGTGGCTAATGAACAAGGAGAATTGATCCCTACTAGAGTTGCCACGGGGTGGAGAGTCTGCATTGATTACCGAAAGCTTAATGCCAGTACAAAGAAAGACCACTTCCCTCTTCCTTTCATTGATCAGGTTTTAGAGAGAGTGGCAAGTCATACTTTCTACTGCTTTTTGGATGGCTATTCTGGATATAATCAGATTGAGGTGTCTTTGGAAGATCAAGAGAAGACCGTTTTCACTTGTCCCTTTGGGACCTTTGCTTATAGGCGCATGCCTTTTGGATTATGCAATGCCCCTGGCACCTTTCAAAGGTGCATGATGGGTATTTTCGATGACATGGTCGGAGACTTCTTGGAGGTGTTCATGGATGATTTTTCTGTTTTTGGAGATAGCTTTGCGGGGTGTTTAAAGAATTTAGAGAAAGTCCTAGAGAGGTGTGAGGAGAAGAAGTTGGTTTTAAATTGGGAGAAGTGTCACTTTATGGTGACACAAGGGATTGTCTTAGGCCATATAGTGTCTCCTAGAGGTATTGAGGTAGACAAGGCAAAGGTGGAGTTGATCTCACAATTACCTTCTCCCAAGTGCGTCAAGGATATACGATCCTTCTTAGGTCACTGTGGTTTTTATAGGCGCTTCATTCGTGCTTTCAGCGCTATTGCACGCCCTTTGTGCAATCTTTTGACCAAAGATGCACCATTTGTTTGGACCGAGGCTTGTGAAAAAGCCTTCAGCGCTTTGAAAGCGTGCCTCACTTCTCCACCTATTATGCAAGCCCCAGATTGGACTCTCCCATTTGAATTGATGTGTGACGCCAGTGACTATGCCATTGGTGCTGTTTTGGGTCAAAGATGAGGTAAAGTCCCTTTTGCTATTGCTTATGCAAGCAAAACTTTAAATGATGCTCAGGTCAATTACACCACCACAGAGAAAGAGTTGCTAGCTGTGGTCTTTGCTCTTGATAAGTTCAGATCATATATCATAGGTTCTCCTATTGTTGTTTTTACTGATCACGCAGCGCTCAAGTATTTGATGAGCAAACAAGACGCAAAAGCGCGTCTCATTCGGTGGGTTTTGTTGCTCCAAGAGTTTAATATCACTATCAAGGATAAGAAGGGTGTTGAGAATGTAGTCGCGGACCATCTTTCGTGACTTGATTTTGAGGATAAGTCATCCCATCTTCCAGTCTTTGATTCTTTTCCAGATGAGCAGTTGTATTCAGTGTCGACATGTCCGTGGTATGCAGATATTGTCAATTATCTCGTGACAGGGCAGCTTCCTAGTGACTGGACTTCTCAAGTGAGAAGGAGATTCTTAGTGGAGGTAAGAAAGTACGCTTTCGATTATCCTTATCTTTACAAGTATTGTGCTGATCAGATTATTAGGAGGTGTGTACCGGAGTCGGAGCAACAGAGTATCCTGTCATTCTGCCACACTGAGGCGTGTGGGGGTCACTTTTCTTCAAAAAAGACCACTGCAAAGATTTTGCAGTGTGGCTTCTTCTGGCCCACTCTTTTTAGAGATGCCCATGAGTTCTGTAGAACTTGTCCTCAATGTCAGCAATTAGGAGCTATTTCCAAGAGGAATGCCATGCCCCTTCAGCCCATGCTTATCATAGAGATCTTTGATTGCTGGGGTATATGGGTCCTTTCCCTAGTTCTTATGGGTTCCTCTACATCCTTCTGGCTGTAGATTATGTGTCCAAGTGGGTAGAGGCTATTCCCACTAAGACCAATGACCACAAGGTTGTGGTCAAATTCATGAAGGAGAATATCTTGTCTCGGTTTGGGATGCCCAAGGCCATGATTAGTGATCAAGGCACTCACTTCTGTAATCGTCCATTCGCGGCCTTGATGGCCAAGTATGGGATCACTCATAAGGTGTCCACTGCCTATCATCCTCAAACTAATGGGCAAGCTGAGTTAGCCAATAGGGAGATCAAGCATGTTTTAGAAAAAACTGTGAATCCTAATAGGAAGGATTGGTCAACTAGGTTGACTGATGCCTTATGGGCCTATCGCACGGCCTACAAGACAATTTTAGGAATGTCTCCGTACAGGCTTGTCTATGGCAAGACGTGTCATCTTCCTGTTGAAATTGAGCATAAAGCATTTTGGGCCCTCAAGACGTTGAATTTCTCTTTACCCAAAGCAGGTGTTCTTAGGAATTTTCAAATGAATGAGTTAGAAGAGATGAGGAGAGAGGCTTATGAGAATGCTAGCATCTACAAGTCCAAAGTCAAAGCTTTTCATGATAAACACATTGTGAGGAAAGACTTTCAGGTGGGACAAAAGGTCCTTTTATACAACTCAAAACTTCATCTCCATCCAGGTAAGTTAAGATCAAGATGGACTGGACCTTATTTTGTGCATAAAATCTACCCTCATGGAGCTATTGATGTTTTTAATAACAATGATGGAAAGATTTTTAAAGTAAATGGGCAAAGACTTAAGCCATTTTTGGAGAATTTTTCAAAAGAGGACATTGAGGAAGAATTAGTGGACCCGGTTTATCCGGAAGCCACTAGTTCTTAATCTTTCTTGACTCTGTTAGTTGCCATCTTGCATGCAATTTGTTTTTCCCTGTTTAATGTCTTTATCTCTTTGTATGCCTGATTGGCCTAATTGCATCTTAAAATAAATAGCGGATGATGCTACTCCGTATCACCTCGTTCTTTAGTGTGATGTCTTGGAATCTGACTTTAAAAGACCAACAATTCATTCTTCATTTCTATCATTTGAAAAGTGGATGGTTTTTGGGGTGCACCATCTGTGCTTGCCCTGTTTTTGTTTCTAACTAATAATTGGTGTCTAAGTCTCAGCAGGTTATTCGTACTACAGCACCAACCTTCGTAGATTGGTAACTTCGTTCCTCTCTTTTCCCTTTGTTCTGAGTTGTTTTACTCATTGAGGACAATGTTTCATACAAGTTGGGGGGGAAGAGGCATGAATTTCATTCGTGCATTTAGTTAATTTTTCATGCATTTAGTTACTTTTTCACTATTTAGAATTTGCAAATACAAGCCTTGCATTCATTTCATTGCAATTCTCATTTGGAGTTTCAACTTTCGTGAAATACATGATGTATGCCTTCTTTGATTACTATGTGTCTTTGAATGATTGTGTGAGTTACTCATCACATTGAATTGAATTCGTACCATATCCCCTGTTTTTGTTTAGAGTGCTTTGAGTGATAGAGTGGTTTCCACACACTTGCAAGTTCATACTTTTGTAGCCTTGAATTGCATTCATTTTACATCTTTTAGAAGTGGTGACACAAATTGTTAATACAAGGAAATTTGTTGTTTATAAAACCAGAAAAGAGTCACCCTTGTACCCTTGTTTGAGCCATGTTTTATATTCCCTTATTCTTGTGCTAAACCTTAGGGAACCGGTGTAAAGGAGGCAAGGAGGAATGGGGGGTTTTGGGGTGATTTCTGCAGGCGGAATATGGCTGTGTTATAAAAAAAAAAAATTGGGCTTGGTTATGATGAGTCTAAGGATGACTTTGAAGTGAAGATGATCTTCTATATTTGGCTGTGGGTTTGTGATTGACTGATATAAGATACTCTATTCATTGAGACTTCTTCTCTACTGGTATTCCATTGCTTAATTGAGGAATTCGCGAATAAGTCACTTAGTTGGACTTAAATGAGATTCATTCCCAAATCAATCGTTGGATAAAAGTTTTGAAAATCAGAGGAAGATGTGTTGGATTTTTAGCCAAGTCATTCAAAAAAAAAAAAAGTGAATGAATGGCAGTACCGGTAGAAATACCGGTTCAAAAAGAAACATTTGAGGCAGAAAAGCTAGGATTTTTGCTACGAAGTCTCCACCGATAGTTCTACTGGTAGAACTCTCTCTACCGGTATTTCTACCGGTAGAAATTGCGGGCCCAGGCAACCCTATATAATTTTTCCCCTGTTTTGTTTGTCATTTCATTTAGCTCTTCTCCTTTCTCTCAAGCCGACAGTCCCTCCACCGAAAACCCTAACACCCGAACTTCCAAAACTGCCATTAATCCAACCAATCTTCCTCCAAAACACCCCAAATACCTTTTCTTCATCACCATTTCTCCCTCACCCTTCGATCAAACTTCCAAAAAGTCAAAGAAAACCCTACATTCCGAAATCCCCATCCTTCCCTCAAAAATTTGATACTCATTTCCATACCCTTCCAAAACCAATTCACACCTTCTACACACAACATTAAACCATGCCAAAGACAAAGAATCCTAAATTAGGAGGTGCACCAAAGAAAGGAGCAATTGCTAAAGGAGGGAAATCCAAAAGTAGCACCTCAGGGGAAAGTGATAGAAGAGCTGAAAAGAGACCAAGGAAGTCTTCTCCCCCTCCTCCACAGAAAAGTGCAGATCAGATCAAATGGGAGAAGAAGGTAGACAAGAAAGCATTTGTGATTGAAAGGAGGGTCGATGTGGGTAAACTTGGTACTGGGGAATGCTTTGGAGCAGTGATCAATAGCAAGCTGGAATACATGGACACTGCCTTTGAGGGGTATATTCCTGACTTTGTTCGTCAATTTTTCAAATCTATGGAGCGTGTGATAGCAGGAGGTGAACAAATAGCTGCAATGGTGAATGGGACAAAAGTGAAAATTGATCAATACATTATTGCAAAAGCCTTAGGATACACCCCAGTGGCTAGGGAGAAAATCACATACCCTAGGCCTCAAGATGTTCCTTTGGAAATTCCTCATGAGCAATTGGTGTTAAGAGAGGAAGCTATGGTAGAAGGGACAACCACAGTTGGAAATTTGAATGGGGAAGCAGGGATGTTGAACAAGATTATGCATTACAACATTTTCCCTCGAGGCGATGAGAAGATGCTAGGAAAAAAGGAGATGGAATTGCTATGGGTGATCTGGAGCCCAAATGAAGGAATGAATGTAGCTCAATTCATATACAATCAGATAAGAAGATACCCTGAGGAGTCCACAGCTAAGGCGGCCCTTCCCTACCCTTGTCTTATCACTAAGATATGCTTGAATCAGAAAGTAAAGAAAGGCCCAGATGATTGGCTTTTACCGAGCGATAGAGGGGCAATCACGGTGAAAACAATGGCAAAGGCCAAATCACAAAAGAGGGACCCTCAATCAGCAGCTCAACCTTCTTCTGCTATTCCTAAACAAGTGAAGGGCTCATCATTTCCGACTTACATGATGGAACTGATGAAGTGGTTTGGGTGTAAGGTAGATGATTGCATACAGGGGCAGAAAGTGATTAAACAAGAAATGGAAAAACAGAGATCCAGGCAAGAGTATCTGATGAAGGTTGCTGTATCACAAGGAGCTGAACCCTATGTGTCACCCCAGAGAGAAACAGAGGCTGGTCCTAGCCAGACAAAGGGTGACCGTAATACCGCAGCAGAAAAAGAGACAGAGGGAGAAGGAAATGATGATGATGATGAGGGGGAGGATGACACTGAAGAGTTAGTCAGTGAATGAGTTGTCCTACTTATGGTTGATTGTAGTTTTTGATTAAGGGGAATATCGTTTTTGTATGGGCATGGCAAAAGGGTAGTTGACCTAAGCCATGTAAGGCCATGCCCCATTTTGTCCAAAACACTGTCATTGTTAACCCTTTTCAATGCAATCCTAAGATCCTTAATTAATCTTTTTGTGTCATTACTTCCATTAGAATACATGTTTGAATTTGTATGCTACTTTAGTGTTGCTCTGTATGTGTGTGATGTTCGAATAAGCGTTGTGAGATTAGTTTCCATGGGGTATGTTCATTGAAATGAGTGACATCTACATTGAGTGATATCTTTTGTGAGCTTTGGAATTAATTTTGATGTGATGGTTAACTCATTCTAATCTTATCATCTTGATTGAATGTGTTATTCCTTGAGATGTAGAGATTAATATTTTCACGGTCTTAGACATCTGTTTCAATTGGGCATAAATCATGTATTTCCACTTTTAACTGAGAATTGTATGTACAGACAAGATGGATTCTTCTTAATTTGCTAGGGACTAGCAAAGTCCAAGTTGGGGGGTGTGATAAGTACTTAATTATTAAGCAATTAGAGACTTAATTGCCTTTCCATCACCTTCATTCGTGTTTAATTCCGTTGATTTCATATAATTTTACACGAATATTGGTTTTTGGTCAATTGTAGAAATTTGATGAAGAATGAAGCTTCTGGTGGATGAATGGATCAAATAGAGAGTAAAGAAACCGGTCCCCATCAGTCAACCGCAAATTCTACCGGTACAAGTGGCTGATATTCCAGCAGAGAGGCTGATCATGAGAGTTCCATCTGTCAACCGGTATTTCTACCGGTAGAAATGGCTGACCCTGAGATTTCCATCAGTCAACCGCAATTTCTACTGGTAGAAGTGACTGATATTCCAGCAGAGAGATTGGACACGAGGGTTCCACCTGTCAACCGGTATTTCTACCGGTAGAAATGGCTGATCCTGAGATTTCCATCAGTCAACCGCAATTTCTACCGGTAGAAGTGGCTGATATTCCAGCAGAGAGATTGGACACGAGGATTCCACCTGTCAACCGGTATTTCTACCGGTAGAAATGGCTGACCCTGAGATTTCCATCAGTCAACCGCAATTTCTATCGGTAGAAGTGGCTGATATGCTAGCAGAGGTTTGGACATGAGAAATTCATCTGTTAAACCGGTAGTTCTACCGGTAGAACACTCGGATTTGGATAGAATTTTAGTTTTTGGGGCAGTTTTGTAATTAAAGTTGTGGGAACCTATATAAAGCATGATAACTCGAAAATTAGGGCTATCGGGGGATTGTGTTAGTTTCCCAGCAGCCTCCTTTCCTTTTTCTCTCTTCCTTCCTTAGATAAATGTAGAGGTAGTTTCTATTGAAGATGGGTGTTCAATTTTGTTCAATTCTTGTTTTAAGACAGAATCCTTCATATTAATTCAAGTTTTATTAGAGGTAATCTTTCAATTATGTTCTTACTGTTTTCCTACTTTCATTTAATCTGTTTGAAGACTTCTCCATTAATGGAGGGGTAGAATTACAGATGGTTTAACCTAAGGGGAATTCAATCTGGGTTTTGTATGGGTTATTCTTCCTGATTATGTTTTCATGATAAAAGATAATTTCCATTGATGTTCTGCTTCAAGAAATCATAATTGAGATGTTAAGCCTTTGACTAATTGTGTTCATTTAAGATGATACAACTAGTGCTTGGGTCGATGACTCTCAGATTATCGAATTGAATGTCTAGGAATCTCTTTGGGAATTATTCACTTAGATTGATATTTGATTTTCACGAAGAAATCTTCCAGGTGAGAACTGGATTGATTCAATTCTCATCTGCGTAATGAAGAGGAAGATGAAACCATAAAAATCTAGGTGGTTTGAACCCTAGGTTGAACCATCTCTTTAGCATAACATTTTCATTCAGTTTTTCTGCAGTTTTAATCAGTCCTTAGCTTAGAATTAATTACACCCATCGAACAAAAGTTGGTCACTCTCGACCGAAAGAAGTCCTCTAGAGCTGAAACCCTAGTCCGTTCTCTGTGGATTCGACCTCTTCAAGAGTGAAGTGCTACACAGCGATAAATCATGTCCTTCGCTTAGGACAAACCCAGCATCACAGAACAGCTAAGCAGCAGGCCCTAAGGAGGCTTTCAAGTATGACTTGATCGAACACTTAAAGCACATACCTGCACGTCTGCACATCTTAGAATTATTGCGAATGTCTCCGCGCACTCGTGATCATGCATTGAATGCCTCTCGGTTCAAAAGGGAGAAAACTGAGGGATCATGCATTGAATGCCTCTCGGTTCAAAAGGCGGCCAGTGCAACCATCGCCTTCACTAAGGAAGACCTCCTACTTGGCGAAACAAGGCACAACCGACCCCTGTACTTCACAGGGTACATCAAGGAAATGCGTATGCACAGAGTTCAGATCGATCCAGGTTCTGCACTCAACCTCATCTCCACATCGGCTCTCGAAGAGTTGGGCATCCCACCCAGCAAGCTGAGCCATACATCTGTATCTATCTTTGGATACGATGGGAGTACTCAAAGGCCTATCGGCAAAATCAGGTTCAAGTTGCAAATCGGTGATCTTATCTCTGAAGTCACTATATATGCAATAAAAACCCCTTCATGCTGCAACATCCTTCTCGGACGCCCCTGGATCCACGAGAATGGTGTTGTCCCTTCAATTCTACATCAATGCATCAAGTTTGTTGGCGACAACGACATGATACATCGAGTCTTTGCGGACAGAAAATACTTTAAAGGTAAAGAAGTCCACTTTGCAAACTCACAGATGTATGAAGGTGAGAAAGAAAAAGATGAGAAGCAAACAACACCCTTTGCCGAAAATCTCCAGAAAGATAAAGGTAAGGCTCCCCAATAATCACTGGAAGAAAACAAACCATTCGGTAAATCCGAAGAGAGCATTCAAACTCCCTTCATCATCTCCCTCAAACCTTCAAAGCCTTTGGTCATCACAACTAAAGTGAAGAAGGCAAAGCAAAAGTCTGGGGGCAAATTTGTTGTCTCTTTTGTGACTATCATGCAAGACACGGATTCGGATTCAGAGCCAGAAGACGACACATCGTCAAGCCAAGCTGACACTCTGCAAGTTCAGCCTGCTCTTACTCCAATGGAGACAACTTCTGACATAGAAGATCCTACGTCAGCTTCCTTCGTTGTTCCAGCAACTTCAGCAAAGGAAAAGCCGATCTTCTTCCATAGATCGGATGCTTCTTCATCAAACTCCATGCTTGAACTTTTCCAAAATGAAGGTATGCCTCAACTATCCTTATATAGTTCTGTGGCACAATTTATTTTGAAGAAAATGGGCTATGACGATCAAAACCCAGTCGGTTTGGGAGAAGGCCGCGGTATTCTCACACCATTGGGACCCGTCTTGACTAAAAGCCAGCTGGAAGATTGGAGACTGTACGGCTATGTAGAAAAGTCTTCACACGGGCTAGGGTATGATCCCGACACTCCCCTGAGATAGTTGACACAAAGGCTTTAAAGTCAATTTACAGAGCAAGCCTCAATATCTCATATCCATAAAGACATCGATCTCCCTGGATATCTCTTCAATAAGTCACCTGACAAAGATCCAGGAAGCTCATCCAATTGGTACGATTTCTCTGACAATGAAGAGGAGTTGTCTGATGGCACAGACGTGTGGTCTTCTGACCTAGAAGAATCCTCGTCTCCAAAAGAAGTACCCTATTTTGACCCGGTTTGAACAGGTGATTGGGATCATCTCATAGCAAACCTTGAGAAAATTGCCGATCAAGAAGACCCGTGGAAAGGAACAAAACCTTGGTCTGGAAATGCCCTTAAAACCCCAGAAGGTTTCGTTGAGCTGGAAGCCTCTGAAAATATTGTGGAGGAACCACCTGCGAACCTTCCAACAGAAGATCCTGTTTAAACGATAGACTTGGGAACACCAGATAACCCACGTCCTATATTCATAAGCAAGAATATAAAGGATGATGAGTTACCCGAGTATATCGCCTTTCGTCGTGAGTTCATTGATTGCTTTGTATGGTCTTACGCTGAAATGCCTGGCTTAGACCCCAAAATAGCAGTCCACAAACTCAATCTTCAAGAAGACATCAAGCCTGTCAAACATGGCCAAAGAAGATTCCGTCCAGATGTGATTAAGAAATTTGAACAAGAAGTTCAAAAACTCAAAAGCATCGGCTTCATCCGTGAGGAACAACATCCTGAGTGGTTGGCCAACATTGTCCCCGTGATAAAGAAAAACGGGCAGATCAGGGTCTGTATTGACTATAGAGACCTGAATGGCGCATGCCCTAAAGATGAATTTCCACTCCCCATACCAGAGGTAATGATTTACAATACCTGTGGATTCGAGCGAATGACATTCATGGATGGTTTCTCTAGCTACAATCAGATAAAGATGCATCCTGGAAATGAAAAACATACATCCTTTCGGACCCTATTTGGTGTGTATTGCTACACCGTCATGCCATTTGGTCTGAAAAATGCTGGTGCCACATATCAGAGAGCTATGATGAAAATATTCCAAGATATGAAGCACAAGACGGTCTCGAAGATCATCTCGAAGACTTTCGAGAAGTCTTCCTCCGACTTCGCAAACACAAACTGCGAATGAATCCTCTGAAATTCTTCTTCGGCGTCTCATCGGATAAGTTCCTCGGATTCTAAGTTCTGAAAGCGGGAATAGAGCTTGACCCCATAAAAGTCAAAGCCATTCTAGTAGGTGCAGAGCATCGCTACTCTCCAGTCGAAAAAGAATGCCTTGCAGTGATGTTCGCCGTACAAAAGCTGCGTCACTACTTGCTTTCCAACTCAGTCTACCTGGTGTCGAGGATCAACCTCTTGAAGGTCCTTGTCAAAAAAGTAGGTTCTCTCAATGCACAACTGGCAAAATGGTCCATCCTTCTGTCATAATTTGATATCAGGTATTTACCGCAAAAGGCAATCAAAGGACAAGATCTAGCAGACTTTCTTGCAGAGCATCCATTGCTTAAAGATTGTCTACTCAGAGATGATCTCCCAGATGAACCATTGATCTCGGGAATTGGCATCGTCTTTGTTAGCCCCGACAAATACATGATTCCACATGCTTTCTCGCTACTGGAACCATGCACAAACAATGCAGCTGAATATCAAGCTCTGATCCTAGGATTGGAATTCGCCATCGAATCCGGTATCACCATGCAGGAAATCTTTGGAGACTCTCAACAGATCGTCAACCAGATGAATCAGAAATTTGAAGTCAGGAAGCCTGATCTTCTCCCTTACTACAACAAGGCACAATCGCGTCTGCAAAAGTTTGACATCTATCACATCACCCACATTCGTAGAGGTGAAAACATACGTGCAGATGCCCTGGCCGGACTTAGCACATCTATGGCAATCCAGGAAGGGGAAAACATGCAAATCACAGTGTGCGAAAGAAGAATCATTCCTCCTCTTAACACACATCAAGCAGTTGCTGAATGCCACCAAGTGGTTGGAAGTCGGATTTCAATCCTTCAACCTTCAATCGGCGACTGGAGGGATCCGTTCATTGATTACACTATGTTTGGAATCCTACATAAAGATCCAAAAGAACGGGTAAGCATCCAAAGGCGAACCCCAAGCTTTCATTTGGATATTCCTTCAAAAATCCTTTACAGAAAATCCTTCAACGGAGTACTTCTACGCTGCTTGTCACAACAAGAGGCTGAAGAAACACTCAAAGAAGTTCATGCTGGTCTTTGTGGAACTCATCAGGCTGGTCCCAAGCTCTATGATCAGATAAAAAGGTTAGGTTATTACTGGCCTACCATGGTAGCTGACGCAATGCAATTTGCTAAACGCTGCCAACAATGCCAAGTTCATGGAGATTACATTCACATGCCTCCAGAATGGCTACATCCTACAGCGATTTCATGGCCTTTCGAAGCCTGGGGTATGGACATCATAGGTCCTATTTCCCCCCTTCAAGCAAAGGTCATCGCTATATCTTCGCCGCTACGGATTATTTCCCCAAGTGGTCAGAAACATTTGCGCTCAACGAAATGAAGACCTCATCAGTCCTTCAGTTCCTGCACGCCAACATCATTTACCATTTCGGCATACCCAAAAGATTCGTCCCTGATAACGGACCACAATTCCGGGATCATCGATTCTACAGGTTCTACGAAAAATATAAAATCCAAAGCTGTCATTCGACTCCATACATTCCGGCACCAAATGGATTAGCAGAAGCTTTCAACAAGACACTTTGCAAAATCCTCAAGAAAATGGTCTCTAATCACAAAAGAGACTGGAGCGACAAATTGTCTGAAGCTTTGTGGGCCTATCGAACCACCGTTCGAGGACTAACCCATAGCATACCATTCTCCTTGGTCTATGGATGTGAAGTTGTCGTACCCTTGGAAGTACAAATTCCTTCCTTGAGGGTATCCTTACAAAATGACATGACGTAAGAAAGCAATGTCAAATTGCGACTCCATGAGCTGGACAATCTCGATGAGAGACGGCTCGAAGCTCGACAAAGCATTGAACTTTACTAAGCACGCATGGCAGGATCTTTCGACAAAAAGGTCAGGCAATGGGCCTACAAAAAGGGTGACTTGGTTCTTGCGGTAAAAAGACCAACGGTCTTCGCTCACAAGTCCAAAGGCAAGTTTGAGCCAAGATGGGAGGGACCCTACGTCATCGACAAAGTTTTCTCCAATGGCGCATACGCACTCCTAAACATGGTGGGGGACAGATGTATGCTGCCCATCAACGGTAAGTTCTTAAATCGGTACTACCCTTGAAGACTTACCCAACTGGGTAAGAGCAATGCCTGTACGGCCAAAATCGGTTTCGAGGTACACGCTGGCAAAACCCACTCTTTTTAGAATTTTCATATCAAATGTTGAAATTTCTAGAAATTTAAACAATGCTTACTTTCATTGTTTCATTGTTAAAAAAAATGGTTTTTTCAAAAACCACGGGGAAGCGACGCTTAGTCGATACTCGCACAAATCGAAAGCATGCGAACCACGTTCGACACTTCCAAAATCGCAGGGAAGCGACATTTCGTCGATACTTGCAAAATCCAAAACCGTTGAAATGCAACATTTCAGTTGATATCCACAACCCAAATTTCAAAGGTTCGATGAAACCTAAAACCATGGAGACGCAACATTTCAGTTGATATCCACAATCCAAAGGTTCGAGAAAACCACAAATTTCAAAAATCATGGGGAAACGACATCAAGTCAGTACCCGCAAAACCAAAATTTTTAAAAAGCAAGGAATCGACATTCCATCGAAACTTGCACCCAAATCTGCGAGGATGCGACATTCCATCGATACTCATAATCGAATGAGCAAGGACGCGACATTCCATCGATATTGGAAGACCATTCAGCAGGGAGGCGGCTTTTAGTCGATACTTACATTTTTGAAAACCAAACCGGCTATAAAAGCCACCAAAACCGGCTATAGATGCCACCAAAACATGCTATAAATGCCACAAAACCGGCTTCCATGCCACAAACAAAATTTGGCTTCTATGCCGAAACAATCATTTGACAAAAGATTTTCACAAAATGACACGCTTTTGATCAAATCCCATTTAGCAATTGCTTTCATCACAAAAAGATTTAAGTGAGCGTAGGGAAAAAAAAAACAACAAAAAAAGCATCCCATTTAGCAATTGCTTTCATCACAAAAAGATTTAAGTGAGCGTGGGGAAAACAGAAAAAAAAAACAACTAAAAAAGCATCCCATTTAGCAATTGCTTTCATCACAAAAAGATTTAAGTGAACGTAGGGAAAAAAAAAGTACAAAAAAAATACATGCGGTACCAAAAAAAAGAAAGTGTTCACAAGCACTACAAAACAAAAAAAAAGAGTACCAAAAAATACATGTGGTACCAAAAAAAAAGAAGGATAGTTTCTGTTACAAAAATCAGGAGCTCAGCCAAAAATGGTCTCCAACCAAGATTTCAGCTCCTCAAGCAAAGTTTTGGCCTCAGCCGTCAGGGTTTCCAGGGCACGCTTCTTCAGGAACTTGCCATGAGATGCTGGGGTGGGCTGTAACCCTTTTTTCATACCGAGAAGCTTATCCCGAGCAGTTTGCCATTGTTTTTCCTCTTGAAACTTCCTTTCAAGGACTCGATCAGCATCTGCAACCCGGTGAATCAGAGCACTCTCCCTGTCACGAGCCTCTGTTATAGCAGCCCACTTGGCAGCAACTTGTGCCTTTAGATGCTCAATCTGTTTTCTGGCCTCATCGACCTCCCTAAAGAGGATATTAAGGTCATGTGTCAGCCCAATGATAGCTAGCTCTTCTAAGTTCTTCTCTCGGACTATCTGCTTCCTGCTTTGTGTAGTCTCATTTAGTCAGACTTAGCCTTATCGGCAGGGTCCAGGAACATCTCCTTGAAGAACTGGTCGTCAGCAAAACCCATGGTCTCAAACCACTTGTCACCCAGTGCAATGATCCTATCAACAATCGCCCTGGCACATGTGACATCTAGACCAGCCTCTTCGGCATCACTGAGAATCTCCTGCACATGCTGGATCATGCCAAATCCGGCATCCAAGTGCCCAGAAAGGAGAGTCTCAATCCAAGAGCTCAGAACCCGCGCCACCACTTTCTTCACAAAAAGAAGAGATGGCCCAACTAAAGATTCGCCCCGCTCGGGAAGGAATCTCAACACGAGGTATGTCTTCAACAGTCTCAGAACTGGTCCTAGGAGTCTCTACCTCCGGATCAACCTCGGGCACCTCTTGCTCTGGCCCTGAAGGAAGCGACGGACTCTCTTCTGTCACTTCAAAACCTGCCAAAGAAACAAAAAAAGGTATGAATATGATCCTGTTTGAAAATCATTATCGGGGTCATTACTACAAAATACCTTCTTCGACGACTGGCGGAACACTCTCTTCCTCCATGAACTCATCGGAAGTATCGTCAACATTTGCGTCCTTCGATGGTTCAAAGTTATCGGAATCCTGTGGTAAGTCAGCTGACAAGAAAAATGTTAGCAAACCGAGTCACAGACAAAAAAAAAAGAAAGCAAAAGAAGTCATACCAATTGGAGATTCTGGATTCACTCCAGAGTCCCTCGGTTCTTCTTCTGATGCTGCAACCGGATCCGTCACCACCTCATCGGTTGGAACCTCAGGCATCGCCAAGTCTTCCTCTGCTAAAAAAGAAGAAACAGCAGGGGGAGAAAACAAATCAAGACATGGAAAAATCCCATGAAAAGAAATGGAAAGAGAAAAAGGAAGAATCATACCTTCGCCGACGGTCTCTTCTTCTCGGCTTCTCTTTTCCTGAGGCTCATCAGCATTCCCTGGCACCTCCTCATTCATAGTAAGAGGGACTTCCAAGTCAGGAGAGTCCTCATGTTACCCATTGCTGCGATGATGACTCCTCTTCCTCTTACTTCTGTGGGCTCGCTTCTTAGAAGAACCTGTCCCGCTGTCAGAGTCAGGTTTCCCAGTTGACTCCTCACTGGATGGTCTATTCTTACCAGTAGACTCCACGGAAGCTTGCCTCTGTGCCGCTTGCATCCAAGCATCAAACTCAGCTTCCTCCTGTTCTAGCTACTCTAAAGCCTCATCAGGTATTTCTCGAACAGCTTCAGAACCAATGACGCCTTGGTGACCGAGAAAGCCTATCTTATGCTTCTCTCAAGAAAGGAAGGCCCAAACTTCCTCTCATCGGACGCCATCCGACTTTCTAAGGCCCTTTCCAGATGACAGCTTCACATCAAGCTCCTTCTTAGAAAGCCCCCGATATGCCAAAAAGCTCTCCGCGAACCACTTCGTGAAGCCGGCAGTCCGGGAAGTCGATAGCACAGGATAAGAGATCATGACAGTAGTGTCTTCAGCACTATAGAAAGCCCATGCGTTTTTCCCAACCTGTAAACCTCCAAAGCGCTTCACCATGCTTGAAGGCTCTCCAACAACGCCTTGAGAAAAGCCCAACTGCAGAGCAAAGTGAGAAGGTACATACAGCTGGATGTCGACGAAAAGATGCCAGTGGTACACCATCGTGCCGATACGTATGCTGAAAAGCCACTCCTCTGCATTTGTCAAGGAGTAATGCCTTCCCGACCCCGCCCTGGTAGAGTCTCGGGAAGCACCAAAATCAAAAGCCTTCTTCCGCAACTCCAGAGAAAGCTTCATTGAATACTGCCCCATCTCGACATCCCTGAACCGTCGGATTCTCATGCGGGCAAACAAAAGTGAGCCGGACACGGCTTTGCCCTTAGCCAGCCGAATCATCAGAGGATCATTATCCTGTGCAGCACCCAGTCGGTGGAAGCCAGGACAGTGGTACACGTACCACGAATAAAAGATGTGGGCTGAAAATACCCTATTCGTAGGTAGCCCAAGCCGAACCAAGAATGCAACAGCCTGCAGTTCGGTACATAAGTAGGATTAAAGAGCTGGCACCAAAGCAAGATGCTCTCCAAATGCCATCTGACAAGCCGGAAAAATACAATGCGGCCTGATGTGCGTTCCATCTCCTCCAGCAAAAACGGCCTCACCAAGCCAATAAGTGAGGTAAACAGCGAGATCTCTCCGCAGTGCAATGTCAGGACATATGGCGTTTGTACTCGTGCAGAAATCTCTCAACTCTTCTTGCATAACGAAGATCTTCTACGAACCCGGATCCTTAGCCATGTCTTCCCGGGTCATGCTATCAGAAGGCTCCCCACTTTCAAAGAAGTTAGGAGACGAAGAGTTAAAACTCTTCCAACTGCTGAACCTAACTTTCAAGCCCTCCTTCTCCTTCAAAAAATCATAGAAGGCAACGAACTGAAAGTACAGAAGCCTGAACTCCTCAAACTGCTCCTCAAATACGCTGTCGATCGGCATAAACTCCTCATAGAGTCTGCCAAGGATGGGCAATCCAGTAATGGCGCTCAGCTCCTTCAAAGAAAAACCAATCTCACCATTCGTCACAACAAAGGTATTGGTTTGTGGAAGGAATGACTCCAACATAACCATGAAGGCCTCGTCGGAAAATATCACGGTCTCCCTAAAAGCGCGGACCACATCAAAAATCTCGGCTTCCTTCAAAACGGCGCCACCAATCAGCAGGACGCGATCAGTCCATGAGTTCCACAAGGAGTCAGCACTAAAACGGCCGCGAAGTCGAAAATGCTTCACCCAATTACTGTCGTCACCGCTGAAAATGCCAAGGCCCACCGGTCCCAAATCGACCGACGGATAATCAGAGGCCTGGTAGCTGCTGGCCGGCATCAACATATCCATGTCAGCAGGCGACTTCTCCGCATATCCAGGAGAACCGCCAACAAAAACCCCGGTCTTGATTACATTTGTCCTTCTCACCCAGCTTGGAGGATCTTCCCTCTTAGAGCACGTGTGGGCAAGGCTCATGATCGAGACAGTGCGATCAAACGTTGAGCGGATAGCAACAGTCTTCTTCCCACCATCAGCTGTGAAAGAAAACTGAAAATATCTCCTCTGGTATGTCATGTCATTAGGGACGGCATCACTAAAGAAGAAGGTAGGCTTGGGCAAAACCCTCTGATCGTCTATCACCCATGGACGACTGCTTACCATGATCTTATAGAATTCCTCTCCCTTGAGAGTGATCAGTCACTGCCTCATCTCATCTTTGTTGAGAGAGTCACACTCTTCCAGGTTTCTCTCAACATACTGAACTTTCTCCCAAGCCTGCTGAACGGCCGGATTAGAAGATCTAACAGATCGATGAGGTACGCTTGTAGCAGGCTCTTTACCCTTATTCGTTCTGGAGGAACCACCTGCAAAGGATGGAAAAGAAAAAGATCAATCATCAAAATAACAGGATTTCGTTAAAGGAAAATCTGGCGAAATTTTGACATGATTCTGGGGAAATTCCGAAGAAAAGGAACTACTCCAAAAGAAATAGAAAGCTTGAAGATGGGCTCAACATTGCTACGAGCTCCGAAACTCCAAACTTTTGAGACCTAAAAGTCTCCGCAAAATCAGGAAGGGCTTAACATCGCCGCGAGCTCCAAATTCCCAAATTTCCAAAAACTTTCAGGTACGCTATCACCTCATGCTACAAATTCAATTTACAAAAAATGCATGCATGAACATCTTGGTTTGCCAAAAAAATGCATTATCATGATGAGCAAAAAAAAAATAGAAAACTTTTTCAAAAAAAAAAGGGAGAAAGAAAAGAACAAAAAAAAATAGAAAACTTTCTCAAAAAGAAAGGGAGAGAAAGAAAACAAAAAAAACGGGGCTGGCCCACAGGTCACGTGGCCGTATGGCCAGATCCGTACGGATCTGTCCATATGGCCCACAAAAAAAAACATGTAAAAAAAAGGGAAGCATAAAAAAAAAGAAGAAAACGTGCAAAAAAAGAGAAGAGAACACGTGAAAAAAAGAAAAAAAAGAAAAGAAAAACAAGAAACAAAATAAAAAGAAAGAAGTTTTTATCGTCCTATTTCCTACAATGGAGTTTTCTTGAAAAAGAGAACTTACTTGATGCCATTGATGGAGAAGAAAAAGAAAAGTCCTGAAGATCTTGAAGAAGAAGAACTCTTGGTCTAGAAGCCCTCTTGGGATTGTTGCAAAAGAAAGTAATTAGAGCAAGAGATCCAACCTCCTCCTTGCTTTTATAGAAGAGAGCAAACCAAAGAAGGAAAGAAGAAAGAGGTAAGTGTTACTAATTAGTAACCTTACCAAAATAAAGAAATTAGAAAAATTATTTCCCAAAAGAAAGATATCTTGGAGGATTCTCTCCCAAAAAGAAATCAATGAAAGACTTTTTCCCCAAAAGATAGGAGATTTGAGATATTATCTCCCAAAGAAAGATATCTTGAGATATTCTCTCCCAAAATAAAGGGAACATGAGAGATTCTCTCCAAATAAAGATATTCTTAGATATTCACTACCCAAAGGAGATATTTTAAGAAATCCTTTACAAAAATAACACCATATGAGATCTAATCCATTTCAAAAGCTTAAGGTCCCATGGGTTAGCCCATATGAGCCAGGTTTGACCACCTAGGCACTTAAAAAAAAATATATTTGGGCTTTTAGTCAAAGAGAAATCCCTCTTACCAAGAGCATACAAAAATGGTTCTAAGCCTCTTTTGAGTTGATTAGACCATACTAAAAAGAATTCCAAGCCCTATGAGCTTCCAAAAATCAAACCATCTAGCCTCATCTACCAAATTGAGCCAAAATCTTGAAATTGACATTCCACAAAAATCTAAACCAAATCCTGGTCCCGTAACTTGCCACATATAGCTTGTTAGGTCACAAGACCGAAAACCAAATCGCCAACCGGTCAACCAAAAAAGTGTGCCTTCTACCCGACCGATCGAGAAATCGACAGGACAGATGGCACCGACCTGCTGTTGGCAACCAATACCTGAAGTTACATGGTCATCCGGTGTCGATCTACATGAATATCCATCGATGCATCGCCAGAAGAATCCTAAAAGACGCGGCACGGCCCCCGACTCTTCAACTGCTCGGCGACCATTTAATGCGATTAGTTGACTAGCTTTATTATTGTTATTAATCCATTTCTTTGGACGGCCCAATAAGAAGCAAGCATCCGGGAGTTACAAGTCAATTGATTCATGGCATTTAACCCATGAAACTCCTCCCATCATGGCGATTAAAGGCGATTAAATGCCCTTAATCTCCTCCGGCCAATCAGAAGCCAAGAAAAACGAGTTACAAAATAAAGGAATTAAATCATGTAACTCCTCCCATTATGCGGCTCAATGACAATAAAATCCCATAAACTCTCCTAAATGGCTACCAAGAGCTTATAAACAGGAGAACATTCCAAGAAGAAAAGACAGCATAAAAGAAAGACTGAAGTTAATCCGGAAATTCAGACAGAAAAAGGCATCAGAAACCTAAGAGAAAGAAAGAGAGAAAACTCAACGGAAGTTCTGCACCGACCACCGCTACAAGGTGACAAAAGTCCCTTGGGGGGGTATCCCCCCAAGGTCCTTGCCTTCTCCTTCTGACTGCAATGGCTTAGACGTGGCTTTTCAGCCCGTCTACTTAGTTTTTTATTGGACATAGGACCTCCTTTTGTTCTTTGTCCTCTAAAAACCTGAGGTTATAGCCAACCCAAGCGAATCAAGAGCATCCTTTGTTCTCATCTGCATGGATGATGGCGAAGTCCACATATGGCTTGCGACCGTCAATCTGAACGAGTCCTCCACAATCTCCTGAGAAGTTAGTCCTCCTTTTCTTGCTTTTCATTGTAGTTTGTATTTTTCCAAAAGAGACAAAAATCACAACTCTTGTCTTTCATTATTGATAAGAATTGTAAAATCGGCTATAAACGCCAAAATCGGCTATAAATGCCAAAAAATCGCCTTTCTCGGCAAATCAAGAAAAATGTCTTTTTTCTTAAATATATGTGCAATGGAAAACTTGAAAGAATTTGATTTCCGTTTTACTTGTGAAGGTTGATCTCCGGATCACCACTTGCAATTCCAAGTAAAATAGAAAATCTGGCACACCCATAAAAAAAATGTTGATACACGCCTCGAGCCCCCCGTTACGAAAGGGTCGGACCCAAATGGACTCCCACGTCCGCCGACCTCGGTAGAACCGAGCGATTGAAGCGCTGTCCATCAATAGCTAAATGGGATGCTTTTTTTTGTTTTGTTTTCCCCACGCTCACTTAAATCTTTTTGTGATGAAAGTAATTGTTAAATGGGAATTGATCAAAAGCTTATCATTTTGTGAAAATCTTTTGTCAAGTGATTGTTTTGGCATGGGAGCCAGATTTTGTTTGGGGCACGGAAGCCGATTTTGGCATTGATAGCCAGTTTTGTGGCATTGATAGCCGAGTTTGTGGCATTAATAGTCGGGTTTTTTGAAAGCCATGTTTTTGGTTTGTGGCATTGATAGCCGGTTTTGTTTTGTGGCTGATAGCCAGTTTGTTTTGTGGCATTGATAGCCGGTTTGTAGCATTTATAGCCTGTTTTGGTGGCATCTATAGCCGGTTTTTGTGGGATTTATAGCCGGTTTGGTTTTCAAAAATGCAAGTATCGACTAAAAGTAGCCTCCCTACTGAATGGTCTTGCAAGTATCAATGGAATGTCGCATCCTTGCTCATTCGATTACGAGTATCGATGGAATGTCGCATCCTCACAGATTTCGGTGCAAGTATCGATGGAATGTCGCATCCTCGCGGATTTCGGTGCAAGTATTGTTGGAATGTCGCATCCTTGCTTTTTAAAAATTTTGGTTTTGCGGGTACTGACTTGATGTCGTTTCCCCATGATTTTTGAAATTTATGGTTTTTTCGAACCTTTGGGTTATGGATATCAACTGAAATGTTGCGTCTCCATGGTTTTTAGGTTTTTTCGAACCTTTGAAATTTGGGTTGTGGATATCTACTGAAATGTTGCATCTCCACGGTTTCTTGATTTTTACGAACCTTTGAAATTTTGGTTGTGGATATCAACTAAAATGTTGCATCTCCACGGTTTTGGATTTTGCAAGTACCGACGAAATGTCGCTTCCCTGCGGATTTGGAAGTGTCGAACATGGTTCGCATGCTTCTGATTTGTGCGAGTATCGACTAAGCGTCGCTTCCCCGCGGTTTTTTTGAAAAATCATTTTTTGTTTAAAGACACGAGGGTCATAAGTTTTGACCTAAAATCATTTTGGCGGTAAAAGGCAGGGTGGACTAGGGTGGAAATCCCTGAATCCGGATTTTGTTTCAAACCATGAATTTTTCAAGGGTTGAAAATTTTGGTCAAGTTAGGGAAAGGTTCCTAAACTTGGATTTTTGAACAATGAAACGATGAAAGTAAGCATTGTTTAAATTTCTAGAAATTTCAACATTTGATATGAAAATTCTAAAAAGAGTGGGTTTAGCGAGCGAGTACCTGGAAACTGGTTTTGGCCGTACAGGCATTTGCTCTTACCCAGTTGGGTAAGTCTTCAAGGGTAGTACCGCTTTAAAAACTTGCCGTTGATGGGCAGCATACATCTATCACCGTCCATGTTTAGGAGTGCATATGCGCCGTTGGAGAAAACCTTGTCGATGACGTAGGGTCCCTCCCATCTTGGCTTAAATTTGCCTTTGGAGTTGTGAGCGAAGACCATTGGTCTTTTTACCGTAAGAACCAAGTCGCCCTTTTTGTAGGCGTGTTGCCTGACCTTTTTATCGAAAGATCCTGCCATGCGTGCTTGGTAAAGTTCAATTCTTTGTCGAGCTTCGAGCCGTCTCTCATCGAGATTGTCCAGCTCATGGAGTCGCAATTTGACATTGCTTTCTTGAGTCATGTCATTTTGCAAGGATACCCTTAAGGAAGGAATTTGTACTTCCAAGGGTACGACAGCTTCGCATCCATAGACCAAGGAGAATGGTGTGCTATGGGTTGGTCCTCGAACGGTGGTTCGATAGGCCCACAAAACTTCAGACAGTTTGTCGCTCCAGTCTCTTTTGTGATTATAGACCATTTTCTTGCGGATTTTGCAGAGTATCTTGTTGAAAGCTTCTGCTAATCCGTTTGTTGCCGGAATGTATGGAGTCGAATGACAGCTTTGGATTTTATATTTTTCGCAGAACCTGTAGAATCGATGATCCCGAAATTGTGGTCCGTTATCATGGATGAATCTTTTAGGTATGCCGAAACGACAAATGATGTTGGTGCGCAGGAACTGAAGGACTGATGGGGTCTTCATTTCGTTAAGCGCAAATGCTTTTGACCACTTGGAGAAATAATCCATAGCGGCGAAGATGAAGCGATGACCTTTGCTTGAAGGGGGAGAAATAGGACCTATGATGTCCATACCTCAGGCTTCGAAAGGCCATGAAATCACTGTAGGATGTAGCCATTCTGGAGGCATGTGAATGTAATCTCCATGAACTTGGCATTGTTGGCAGTGTTTAGCAAATTGCATTGCATCAGCTACCATGGTAGGCAAGTAATAACCTAACCTTTTTATCTGATCATAAAGGTTGGGACCAACCTGATGAGCTCCGTAAAGACCAGCATGAACTACTTTGAGTGTTTCTTCCGCCTCTTGTTGTGACAAGCAGCGTAGAAGTACTCCGTTGAAGGATTTCCTATAAAGGATTTTTGAAGGAATATCCAAATGAAAGCTTGGGGTTCGCCTTTGGATGCTTACCCGTTATTTTGGATCTTCAGGTAGGATTCCGATCCGAGAAATTTTGGTCTCCTCCTTTCTGAGCACTGGCGCTCTGTTTGATGAACCCGATCTTGACCTTTCAAAAAAAAAAAACCCGTCATTTTTTTATTCAGATCCGAGAAATTATGGTTCATTTCCTTCTGAGTACTGGCGCTCGAGGAAATCGCTGAGACCGTATTTGGATCGGAATACCATCTGCTCTCTTTGATGAATCCAATCTTGACCTTTCAAAACAGAGAATCTCATCTCATGGATGCGCTCTCAAAACATTTGTGTCTAGCGGTACTAGTATGCCCTTTTCAGGGTCTACTGTATTCGCGACCGGAACATTTGTAACTCCAAACTTATATTTTTCTTACATCGAGCAAGCTCTGCTTCTCGATAAGTCGAATTTAGGTTCACATTTGCTTCTAGCAGTCACTGGGACGCTCATTCTGGGCTTACCATACGTGCGATCAGAATAATTGTACACTCTATGCTTTTTGCCTTCTTCATATTGCTTGGGTCATATCCCCCGAGCGATTTGAAAAGACAAAACCATAGACTTCCCATTTATGATCATTATATTCTTGTGATTACTAATGGATGTGGTCTTGTTTCAGAATTTTTTTTCGAAAACTAATAATGGCAGCATCGCTTACCATTACGTTCGATGAGAGCAAGCACCAGCTCATGCTTCAACAGAAGCAAACCACGCGCACCTACAAGTGCCCCATCAGCTGCCGAAGCATCAACTCCCTCGGCAACTCTCTGAACTCCGGGTCGACCTCGACTCCCCGGACTATTGTCTTTGGGACGTTGGGACCATTCCGGCCCTCTTCCCGAAGAACAAACTGCTCCTTCCAAGAAGCAGAAGGTCACCTCTCAACGTGTCACTACCGTGACACCAAAGGCGAGCACCAGAAGGCCCGAAGCCCGTGGCACCCCCACAAAGCCTCGACCCGCAAACGACCAGGTCTATCCCAAGACTTGGTCCCAAAGACTTTCACCAAAACAAAGAAGGTCCCAAACATCCACCAAGCCAGCATACCTGGCCCCACTCAAGGAGAACCAGTTCTACCCTCTTGCCTACATGAAAGAGGAAAGACCCATCTCCAACCTGACTCCCAAGTCAACCCAGCATGAGCCAGCTTGTTCTTACAAGCCCAAAATCAGATCATGCATCACAAGGCCTCTGCAAGCACCTGCTAAGGCCTACAATCCTGCAGTCCGACCCTTCATCTCTACAGGGGCCGAACTCGAAAAATTCAAAGCTTCGCTGCAACAAGCGAAGGACCAGGTTCGCATCCTGTCCTTGCCCAACTACAAAGAAAACAGGCTCAGCTGCTGCGTTTAAGGGAGCACATCCTTCATCGTCAAAGCCCAGCCAGAGCTGACCGACGCTCAAATTGCTCGTCATATACGCCGCAGCGTGTCGTATCGACAAAAGAGACTAGAGAAGCAAAGGATCCAGCCTCCTACACTTCAAGTCTCTCAAAAATGGGTCGAAAAAGAAAAACCCAACCAACTTGCTGCCGTCCATATGGTTGGAAAAACCAGAATACGCCAAAAGTCAGCATCCAAAATCCATGTTCGAAGTCCGGTGACCCGCAACGTCTCCAGGACGAGAAGACATTTAGAAGAATCCCCTGTTCCTTCAAGCAAAGGACGGCAGAGTGATCCTTCCTCAAGCTCTTCATAAAAAAGAATGAGCCCCAGCTCAGTCACCAGGACGATTTCTTCATTCGAATCTCGAGAGATGAACGTCCTGGCTACAAATTCTAAGCCACCACCCCGCAATCCACCTTAAGATGATACGATCACACGCATCCAGCAGTTGGAACAAGGCCAGCAGAGGATTGAAACTCTGATGGAAAATCTTCTCCTCGCCTTCCAAAATCTGGCGAACAATGAACCTCCTCTGAATCATCAAGATGATGAGGTAAATAGAGAAGAAAATGAGTCACGCGCCCTTACCAAAAAGGACGTAGACGGTATCCTCGCAAAAGCAAAAGAAGAGGATATACTCAAGGAGCATGGGATCAAGCCACCATATCCCTTATGGATGGACTTGGTCCCGTTCCCTACAAAATTCAAGCATCCTACTCTCCAAACATATACGGGGAAAGGATCAGCCAGACAGCACGTCATCCACTTCAAGATCTTGACGGGAGCTATCGCGGACCAAGATGCACTCAAGATCCGCCTCTTTGCAAGTACCCTAAAAGGTACGGCCTTCGACTGGTACTCCACTCTGCCGGAGGACTTCATCTAAATTGGGCCATGCGAGAGACATGCTTCCTGACTCACTTCAAAGGTGAGGATCATCCCGTTACTATGGCTCAGCCGTGCAGTCTAAAACAGGGGGAGAATGAGTCAACATATGACTTCATTCATAAGTGGAAAGCAATGGCATACAAATGCTCTGATGTATTGCCACAAGCGTCGCTAGTCGACATCTGCCGAAACAACATGAGAGCTAGAATCTGCTCCACGATCATCGACAACAAATCAAAGAACCTGGGAGAACTCCTAGAAGCTTCCATGGAAGCTGAAACGGTGATTAAAGACCTCAACAGTCAGAAATCATCAAGAAAATATCCAACCGCCATTACAACCTCTAAACCTAAGAAAAAAGAGGTCATCAATGTGCAGACCAAGTTAGCTCCTCAGCCACCAAAGAAAGTTGAAAACAAAGCTGCTGATAAGAGAACTGAACTCTCAGATGCCTTCAAAGAGCGAGTAAAAAAGAAATACCCGTTCGATGAAGATGTTGATGAAATCTTCGGGGCTCTCATGGAAAACGGCAAGCTCCCTTTGCCTGAACCCAAAAGACCGATGTACTGTCCATACCACCAGATGATCTCGCATCCTCTCAATCAATGCTTCATTGTGAGAGAGAAAATAAACGAGATGTGGAAAAACGGAGTCATCACCTTTGACAAAAACTATGGGTCTGCCTCCATCAACATGGTGACATGTGGACAAACATCAAAATCACCGAATAAGAAGATTACTACTTCCTTCAAGGTGATAAAAATAATCCAAGCATCTGAGGAACTGGTTCCTTACCCGACAACAAACGAACAACCCATATGGGTACATCCCAATCTCCTGGAAGATGAAAACTGGGAGGTCATGAAAACAAAGCCTACAACTCAACAGTGAAGGCAGGCTAGGAAACATCTCCTCAAGCTCAAACGGCAAGAGAAGACCCAGCCAAAACAAGAAGTCCAAGAAAAGGCAGAGGCTTCCTCTACCACTTCACTGGGGGCAACAAAAATGTCCCTTCCAAAGACTTCAAAGAAGGTAAGAAAATTCAATCTCAGTGATTTCATGCCACCTCAATTCAAAGGAGCCGCGCAGGGGGCATCATACTCTTGCAATTCAGTAGTTGGATTCACCATTTTGATGGATACGAGTCCAGCGACACCGATGATGGATTCGAATCCAACTACACCGACGAGTGGGAGGAGTCCCTCGAAACAAGAGAATACCTCTTCAATGAAAAATGGGTTCCTGAGACTCATCTTATGCCAATAATCTGATATAACCCCCTACAGCCACAAGGATCCTGCTCTGATGATGAAGAAGAGCAAGAGGCTGTACAAGAAAATGCTGCTGACCCAGCACCCGTCATTGCTCCAGTGGAAATCAACTATGTTGAGCCACAAAGAGTTGATGAAGAAGAAGATTTGGCTCCCATGCCTGATCTTGAAGAATATGCAAGGATCTTGCAGCATCTCGCTCTAGAACAAGAGCAAGACCGCGTCAACGAGCTCCCTCGCAGAGCATCCATTGCCTAAAGACTCTCCACTTAGAGATGATCTCCCAAACGAACCAGTCTACAATGTGGAGACTTTCTCACAAAATGCTTCCTGGGACATGTACTTTGACGGTGCAACCAGGACAAATGAAAAAAGACAGCTGATCTCTGGAGTTGGCATCCTCTTTGTTAGCCCCGACAAATACATGATTCGACACGCTTTCTCTCTACTGGAACCATGCACAAACAATGCAGCTGAATATCAAGCTCAGATCCTAGGATTGGAACTCGCCATCGAATCCGGTATCACCATGCTGGAAATCTTTGGAGACTCTCAACTGATCGTCAACCAGATGAATCAGAAATTTGAAGTCAGGAAGCCTGATCTGCTGCCTTACTACAACAAGGCACAATCGCTTCTGCAAAAGTTTGACATCTGTCACATCACCCACATTCGTAGAGGTGAAAACATACGTACAGATGCCCTGGCTGGACTTGCCGCATCGGTGGCAATCCAGGAAGGGGAAAACATGCCAATCACAGTGTGCGAAAGAAGAATCATTCCTCCTCTTAAGACACATCAAGCAGTTGCTGAATGCCACTGAGTGGTTGGAAGTCAGATTTCTATCCTTCAACCTTCAATCGGCGACTGGAGGGATCCGTTCATTGATTACACTATGTTCGGAATCCTACCTGAAGATCCAAAATAACGGGTAAGCATCCAAAGGCGAACCCCAAGCTTTCATTTGGATATTCCTTCAAAAATCCTTTACAGGAAATCCTTCAACGGAGTACTTCTACGCTGCTTGTCACAACAAGAGGCTGAAGAAACACTCAAAGTAGTTCATGCTGGTCTTTGCGGAGCTCATCAGGTTGGTCCCAACCTTTATGATCAGATAAAAAGGTTAGGTTATTACTGGCCTACCATGGTAGCTGACGCAGTGCAATTTGCTAAACACTGCCAACAATGCCAAGTTCATGGATATTACATTCACATGCCTCCAGAATGGCTACATCCTACAGTGATTTCATGGCCTTTCGAAGCCTGAGGTATGGACATCATAGGTCCTATTTCTCCCCCTTCAAGCAAAGGTCATCGCTTCATCTTTGCCGCTATGAATTATTTCTCCAAGTGGTCAAAAGCATTTGCGCTTAACGAAATGAAGACCTCATCAGTCCTTCAGTTCCTGCGCACCAACATCATTTGTCGTTTCGGCATACCTAAAAGATTCATCCATGATAACGGACCACAATTCCGGGATCATCGATTCTACAGGTTCTGCGAAAAATATAAAATCCAAAGCTGTCCTTCGACTCCATACATTCCGGCAACAAACGGATTAGCAGAAGCTTTCAACAAGATACTCTGCAAAGTCCGCAAGAAAATGGTCTATAATCACAAAAGAGACTGGAGCGACAAACTGTCTGAAGCTTTGTGGACCTATCGAACCACCGTTTGAGGACCAACCCATAGCACACCATTCTCCTTGGTCTATGGATGCAAAGCTGTCGTACCCTTGGAAGTACAAATTCCTTCCTTGAGGGTATCCTTGCAAAATGACATGACTCAAGAAAGCAATATCAAATTGCGACTCCATGAGCTGGACAATCTCGATGAGAGACGGCTCGAAGCTCGACAAAGAATTGAACTTTACCAAGCACGCATGGCAGGATCTTTCGATAAAAAGGTCAGGCAACACGCCTACAAAAAGGGCGACTTGGTTCTTACGGTAAAAAGACCAATGGTCTTCGCTCACAACTCCAAAGGCAAATTTAAGCCAAAATGGGAGGGACCCTACGTCACCGACAAGGTTTTCTCCAACGGCGCATATGCACTCCTAAACATGGACGGTGATAGATGTATGCTGCCCATCAACGGCAAGTTTTTAAAGCGGTACTACCCTTGAAGACTTACCCAACTGGGTAAGAGCAAATGCCTGTACGGCCAAAACCGGTTTCCAGGTACTCGCTCGCTAAACCCACTCTTTTTAGAATTTTCATATCAAATGTTGAAATTTCTAGAAATTTAAACAATGCTTACTTTCATCGTTTCATTGTTCAAAAATCCAAGTTTAGGAACCTTTCCCTAACTTGACCAAAATTTTCAACCCTTGAACCCAAAATTCATGGTTTAAAAAAAATCCGGATTCAGGGATTTCCACCCTAGTCCACCCTGCCTTTTACCGCCAAAATGATTTTAGGTCAAAACTTATGACCCTCGTGTCTTTAAACAAAAAATGATTTTTCAAAAAAACCGCGGGGAAGCGACGCTTAGTCGATACTCGCACAAATCAGAAGCATGCGAACCATGTTCGACACTTTCAAAATCGCAGGGAAGCGACATTTCGTCAATATTTGCAAAATCCAAAACCGTGGAGATGCAACATTTCAGTTGATATCCACAACCAAAATTTCAAAGGTTTGTAAAAACCAAGAAACCGTGGAGATGCAACATTTCAGTTGATATCCAAAACCCAAATTTCAAAGGTTCGAGAAAACCTAAAAACCATGGAGACGCAACATTTCAGTTGATATCCATAACCCAAAGGTTCGAAAAAACCGTAAATTTCAAAAATCATGGGGAAACGACATCAAGTCAGTACCCGCAAAACCAAAATATTTAAAAAGCAAAGATGCGAGATTCCATCAATACGTGCACCGAAATCCGCGAGGATGCGACATTCCATTGATACTTGCACCGAAATCCACGAGGATGCGACATTCCATCGATACTCATAATCGAATGAGCAAGGATGCGACATTCCATCGATACTTGCAAGACCATTCAGCAGGGAGGCGACTTTAAGTCGATACTTGCATTTTTGAAAACCAAACCGGCTATAAATGCCACAAAAACCGGCTATAGATGCCACCAAAATAGGCTATAAATGCCACAAACCGGCTATCAATGCCACAAAACAAACCGGCTATCAGCCACAAAACAAAACCGGCTATCAATGCCACAAACCAAAAACTTGGCTTTCAAAAAACCTGGCTATTAATGCCACAAACTTGGCTATCAATGCCACAAAACTGGCTATCAATGCCAAAATCGGCTTCCATGCCCCAAATAAAATCTGGCTCCCATGCCAAAACAATCATTTGACAAAAGATTTTCACAAAATGATAAGCTTTTGATCAAATCCCATTTAACAATTGCTTTCATCACAAAAAGATTTAAGTGAGCGTAGGGAAAACAAAAAAAAAAGCATCCCATTTAGCAATTGATGGACAGCGCTTCAATCGCCCGGTTCTACCGAGGTCGGCGGACGTGGGAGTCCATTTGGGTCCGACCCTTTCATAACGGGGGGCTCGAGGCCTGTATCAACATTTTTTTGTGGGTGTGCCAGATTTTTTATTTTACTTGGAATTGCAAATGGTGATACGGAGATCAACCTTCACAACTAAAACGGAAATCAACTTCTTTCAAGTTTTCCATTGCACATATATTTAAGAAAAAAGACATTTTTCTTGATTTGCCGAGAAAGGCGATTTTTTGGCATTCATAGCCGATTTTGGCGTTTATAGCCGATTTTACAATTCTTATCAATAATGAAAGACAAGAGTTGTGATATTTGTCTCTTTTGGAAAAATACAAACTACAATGAAAAGCAAGAAAATGATGATCTAACCTCTCAGGAGATTATGGGGAACTCGTTCAGATTGACGGTCGTAAGCCATATGTGGACTTCGCCATCATCCATGCAGATGAGAACAAAGGATGCTCTTGATTCGCTTGGGTTGCCTATAACCTCAGGTTTTTAGAGGACAAAGACCAAAAGGAGGTCCTATGTCCAATAAAAAACTAAGTAGACGGGCTGAAAAGCCACGTCTAAGCCAATGCAGTCAGAAGGAGAAGGCAAGGACCTTGGGGGGATACCCCCCCAAGGGACTTTTGTCACCTTGTAGCGGTGGTCGGTGCAGTACTTCCGCAGAGTTTTCTCTCTTTCTTTCTCTTAGGTTTCTGATGCCTTTTTCTGTCTGAATTTCCGGATTATCTTCAGTCTTTCTTTTGTGCTGTCTTTTCTTCTTGGAATGTTCTTCTGTTTATAGGCTCTTGGTAGCCATTTAGGAGAGTTTATGGGATTTTATTGTCATTGAGATGCATAATGGAAGGAGTTACATGATTTAATTCCTTTATTTTGTAACTCATTTTTCTTGGCTTCTGATTGGCCGGAGGAGATTAAGGGCATTTAATCGCCTTTAATCGCCATGATGGAAGGAGTTTCATGGGTAAAATGCCATGAATCAATTGACTTGTAACTCCCGGATGCTTGCTTCTGATTGGGCCATCCAAAGAAATGGATTAATGAAAATAATAAAGCTAGTCAACTAATCGCATTAAATGGTCGCCGAGCAGTTGAAGAGTCGGGGGCCGTGCCGCGTCTTTTAGGATTCTTCTGGCAATGATCATCGATGGATATTCATGTAGATCGGCATCGGATGACCATGTAACTTCAGGTATTGGTTGCCAACAGCAGGTCGGTGCCATCTGTCCTGTCGATTTCTCGATCGGTCGGGTAGAAAGTACACTTTTTTGGTTGACCGGTTGGCGATTTGGTTTTCGGTCTTGTGACCTAACAAGCTGTATGTGGCAAGTTACGGGACCAGGATTTGGTTTAGATTTTTGTGGAATGTCAATTTCAAGATTTTGGCTCAATTTGGTAGATGAGGCTAGATGGTTTGATTTTTGGAAGCTCATAGCGCTTGGAATTCTTTTTTGTATGGTCTAATCAACTCAAAAGAGGCTTAGAACCATTTTTGTATGCTCTTGGTAAGAGGGATTTCTCTTTGACTAAAAGCCCAAATATATTTTTTTAAGTGCCTAGGTGGTCAAACCTGGCTCATATGGGCTAACCCATGGGACCTTAAGCTTTTGAAATGGCTTAGATCTCATATGGTGTTATTTTTGTAAAGGATATCTAAAAATATCTCCTTTGGATAGTGAATATCTAAGAATATCTTTCTTTGGAGAGAATCTCTCATGTTCCCTTTATTTTGGGAGAGAATATCTCAAGATATCTTTCTTTGGGAGAGAATATCTCAAATCTCCTATCTTTTGGGGAAAAAATCTCTCATTGATTTCTTTTTAGGAGAGAATCCTCCAAAGTATCTTTCTTTTGGGAAAGAATCTTTCTAATTTCTTTCTTTTGGTAAGGTTACTAATTAGTAACACTTACCTCTTTCTTCTTTCCTTCTTTGGTTTGCTCTCTTCTATAAAAGCAAGGAGGAGGTTGGATCTCTTGCTCTTATTACTTTCTTTTGCAACAATCCCAAGAGGGCTTCAAGACCAAGAGTTCTTCTTCTTCAAGATCTTCAATACTTTTCTTTTTCTTCTCCATCAATGGCTTCAAGTAAGTTCTCTTTTTCAAGAAAACTCCATTTTAGGAAATAGGACGATAAAAGCTTCTTTCTTTTTTTTTTGTTTCTTGTTTTTCTTTTCTTTTCTTTTCTTTTTTTCACGTGTTCTCTTCTCTTTTTTTTTACACATTTTTTTCTTTTTTTTATGCTTCCATTTTTCTTTGCATGTTTTTTTTTGTGGGCCGTATGGACAGATCCGTACGGATCTTGCCGTACGGCCACGTGGCCTGTGGGCCAGCCCCTTTTTTTTGTTTTCTTTCTCTCCCTTTTTTTTGAGAAAGTTTTCTATTTTTTTTTGTTCTTTTCTTTCTCCCTTTTTTTTTTTGAGAAAGTTTTCTATTTTTTTTTTGCTCATCATGATAATTCATTTTTTTGGCAAACCAAGATGTTCATGCTTGCATTTTTTGTAAATTGAATTTGTAGCATGAGGTGATAGCGTGCCTGAAAGTTTTTGCAAATTTAGGAATTTGGAGCTCGCGGCAATGTTGAGCCCTTCCTGATTTTGCGGAACTTTTAGGTTTCGAAAGTTTGGAGTTTCAGAGCTCGTAGCAATGTTGAGCCCATCTTCAAGCTTTCTATTTCTTTCGGAGTAGTTCCTTTTCTTCGAAATTGCCCTGGAATCATGTCAAAATTTCGCCAGATTTTCCTTTAACGAAATCCTGTTATTTTGATGATTGATCTTTTTCTTTTCCATCCTTTGTAGGTGGTTCCTCCAGAACGAACAAGGGTAAAGAGCCTGCTACAAGCGTACCTCATCGATCTGCTAGATCTTCTAATCCGGCCGTTCAGCAGGCTTGGGAGAAACTTCAGTATGTTGAGAGAAACCTGGAAGAGTGTGACTCTCTCAACAAAGATAAGATGAGGCAGCGACTGATCGCTCTCAAGGGAGAGGAATTCTATAAGATCATGGTAAGCAGTCGTCCATGGGTGATAGACGCATGGGCTTTCTCTGGTACTGAAGACACTACTGTCATGATCTCTTATCCTGTGCTGTCGACTTCCCAGACTGCCGGCTTCACGAAGTGGTTCGCGGAGAGCTTTTCGGCATATCAGGGGCTTTCCAAGAAGGAGCTTGATGTGAAGCTGTCATCTGGAAAGGGCCTTGGAAAGTCGGATGGCGTCTGGCGAGAGGAAGTTTGGGCCTTCCTTTCTTGAGAGAAGCATAAGATAGGCTTTCTCGGTCACCAGGACGTCATTGGTTCTGAAGCTGTTCGAGAAATACCTGATGAGGCTTTAGAGTAGCTAGAACAGGAGGAAGCTGAGTTTGATGCTTGGATGCAAACGGCACAGAGGCAAGCTTCCGTGGAGTCTACTGGTAAGAGTAGACCATCCAGTGAGGAGTCAACTGGGAAACCTGACTCTGACAGCGGGACAGGTTCTTCTAAGAAGCGAGCCCACAGAAGTAAGAGGAAGAGGAGTCATCATCGCAGCAATGGGTAACATGAGGACTCTCCTGACTTGGAAGTCCCTCTTACTATGAATGAGGAGGTGCCAGGGAATGCTGATGAGCCTCAGGAAAAGAGAAGCCGAGAAGAAGAGACCGTCGGCGAAGGTATGATTCTTCCTTTTTCTCTTTCCATTTCTTTTCATGGGATATTTCCATGTCTTGATTTGTTTTCTCCCCCTGCTGCTTCTTCTTTTTTAGCAGAGGAAGACTTGGCGATGCCTGAGGTTCCAACCGATGAGGTGGTGACGGATCCGGTTGCAACATCAGAAGAAGAACCGAGGGACTCTGGAGTGAATCCAGAATCTCCAATTGGTATGACTTCTTTTGCTTTCTTTTTTTTTTTTTGTCTGTGACTCGGTTTGCTAACATTTTTCTTGTCAGCTGACTTACCACAGGATTCCGATAACTTTGAACCATCGATGGACGCAAATGTTGACGATACTTCCGATGAGTTCATGGAGGAAGAGAGTGTTCCGCCAGTCGTCGAAGAAGGTATTTTGTAGTAATGACCCCGATAATGATTTTCAAACAGGATCATATTCATACCTTTTTGTGTTTCTTTGGCAGGATTTGAAGTGACAAAGGAGAGTCCATCACTTCCTTCAGAGCCAGAGCAAGAGATGCCCGAGGTTGATCTGGAGGTAGAGACTCCTAGGACCAGTTCTAAGACTGTTGAAGACATACCTCATGTTGAGATTCCTTCCCGAGCAGCTCCAACTGGAAAGAGTTCTTTTGTTACTCTTCCAACGGGTGATGACATAAGCAACCGACCGACGGAGCGGGGCGAATCTTTAGTTGGGCCATCTCTTCTTTTTGTGAAGAAAGTGGTGGCGCGGGTTCTGAGCTCTTGGATTTTGAAAGTCCTGGGGATCCTAACCCTAGAGGGGGGGTGAATAGGGTGAGCTACACTTAATGACTAATTATGGCCAATTTTAAATTCTTTAAAATAAACTAGTCACATGTGATGATAAACATACAATATGCGGAAGCTTAAACAAAACAATCACCACAAAACAATCACCACTACACAAAGGATTTATAGTGGTTCGGCCTCAATGCCTACATCCACTACCGGCTTGTGTTCCTCACACCCCACCGGATTTCCACTAATTATGCTTTTCCAAAAGGCTAAGCAATAACCTCAACACTATGCTTTTCTAGGCTAAGCAATAACCTTACAATGTGCTTTTATAGGCTAAGCAATAACCTTTACACAATGCTTTTCTTAGGCTAAGCAATAACCTTTACAATGAAGGATTTCTCTCAAAGAAAGTGTCCACAAAACACTCTAATGAGATTACAATTTAAGCTCTAATAAATTGCCTCTAAATAGGCGGATATGAAATTGAAAAACAACTCACACAAACACACTAAGAATTACAAAGATGAATGCTTATGATGTGTGTGTGTGAAAACTTCAATCAAGTTTAAAATTAAAGCTCAATCAAAATATATGCTTAAAGCAATTCAAAAGTTTAATGCTCATAAAAAGATTTGATTGAAGTGTTATGCAAATCACATGTACACAAATACTAACTTGTAAATGATTTATGAAAATCAAGATGACACAAGTTGTATGAAATTAATTATGTCTAAACATGTGATGCACATTCAATGTTGTTTTCAAAACAAATTAGTTTAACTAAAGTTCAAGTAGATTGAAAACAACAAAGAGAGTTTCAAACAAGTTAATGTATCATGCTATAAAGAAATCAAAGATTTTGGCTAAGCATGATTGACAAAGTTTAAAACAAAACTTGGTTTGAAATCAAGGGTGAAGAATCCAATAACTAAAATCAAAGATTAAGAGAAGAGTGGATTCAACACATCATAGTTAATATGCTAAAAATCATTTACCAATAATTTACTCAAAGCATAAAACATATGATTAATAAAAGTAAAGCTTACTTGATGATTTAACTTAATGATCCAAGCTTTAGCTTTACTAATGACCCTCTTGGTCTCTCTTAGTTCATCCCCTTTTTCTTCTCTTCAAACACCTCAAAGAGTTCTTAGAAGCTCCAAAATGTTCAACACTTTTCTCATGGGAATGAACCCCTTTTTATACTCAAAAAGTTGAGTTCTGCGAGTGCCCGGTCGACCTGCACTTTCCCGGGTCGACCTGGGCTTCAACAGTCATAAAACTGACCGTTTGGAAAAGAGCTGTTGGCTCTTTCCCGGTCGACCCGCAGTGGGCTCGGTCGACCGGGTCCATGGGCTCGGTCGACCGGCCACACTGCGGGTCGACCGGGTCCCCTGGACCATTTCCCCCAAAAATGCTTATTTTGCATATTTCAAAGTATTTTCAAGTGGGGACACTTTGGGTCATTAAATCAAGCATGGAAATATGATTTTAAATCATTCTAAGAGGTTTAAAATCATGAAATATAAAAAGCCTAAAATGATTAAAAAGTTTTAAAACCATAGGCTTGCTTGATTTATAAAACTCTTTTTCAAGTTGAATGCATCCAAGATTAAAACCAAAACATGCATGAAACATATGATTTACAAGATTTAAAACAATGCATGTGTAAATCAAGATTTCAAGATTTTCTAAATCAATGCATGTGTGTGAATTCAAATGATGAATAAAATGAATGATGCATCCATCAAATTGCAATAAACAAAAACCTAACAGGATTGCGACTCTCCTTTCTGGGCACTTGGATGCCGGATTTGGCATGATCCAGCATGTGCAGGAGATTCTCAGTGATGCCGAAGAGGCTGGTCTAGATGTCACATGTGCCAGGGCGATTGTTGATAGGATCATTACACTGGGTGACAAGTGGTTTGAGACCATGGGTTTTGCTGACGACCAGTTCTTCAAGGAGATGTTCCTGGACCCTGCCAATAAGGCTAAGTCTGACCTAAATGAGACTACACAAAGCAGGAAGCAGATAGTCCGAGAGAAGAACTTAGAAGAGCTAGCTATCATTGGGCTGACACATGACCTTAATATCCTTGATAGGGAGGTCGATGAGGCCAGAAAACATATTGAGCATCTAAAGGCACAAGTTGCTGCCAAGTGGGCTGCTATAACAGAGGCTCGTGACAGGGAGAGTGCTCTGATTTGCCGGGTTGCAGATGCTGATCGAGTCCTTGAAAGGAAGTTTCAAGAGGAAAAACAATGGCAAACTGCTCGGGATAAGCTTCCCGGTGTGAAAGAAGGGTTACAGCCCACCCCAGCATCTCATGGCAAGTTCCTGAAGAAGCATGCCCTGAAAACTCTGCGGAAGTTCTGTACCGACCACGCTACAAGGTGACAAAAGTCCCTTGGGGGGTACCCCCCCAAGGTCCTTGCCTTCTCATTCTGCCTTCAATGGATTAGACGTGGCTTTTTAGCCCGTCTACTTAGCTTTTTATTGGACATAGGACCTCCTCTTGGTCTTTGTCTTCTAAAAATCTGAGGTTATAGCCAAGCCAAGCGAATCAAGAGCATCCTCTGTTCTCATCTGCATGGATGACGGCGAAGTCCATATATGGCTTGTGACCATCAATCTGAACGAGTCCCCTACAATCTCCTGAGAAGTTAGATCCTCCTTTTCTTGCTTTTCATTGTAGTTTGTATTTTTCTAAAATAGACTAAAATAACAACTCTTGTCTTTCATTATTGATAAGAATTATAAATTGGCTATAAACGCCAAAATCGACTATAAATGCCAAAAATCGGATATAAATGCCAAAAAAATGCATTTCACGGCAAATCAAGAAAATGTCTCTTTTCTTAAATATATGTGCAATGGAAAACTTGAAAGAAGTTGATTTCAATTTACTTGCGAAGGTCGATCTCCGGATCACCACTTGTAATTCCAGGTAAAATAGAAAATTTGGCACACCCACACAAAGAAATGTTGATGCACACCTCTGCCCCCCGGTTACGAAAAGGTCGGATCCAAACGGACTCCCACATCCGCCGACCTCGGTAGAACCGAGCAATGAAGCGCCGTCCATTAATACTTTCAGCTTGTTGCCTTCTATGATCTTTTGAAGGAGAAGGAGGGCTCAAAAGTCAAGTCTAGTAGTTGGAAGAGTTTTGGCTCTTCGTTCCCCAACTTCTTTGACAGTAGGGAGTCTTCTGATAGCACGACCTAGGAAGCCAAGGCTCAGGATCCGAGTTCGAAGATGACTTTGGTTATGCAAAAAGAGTTGAGGGGTTTCTTTGCGAGTATAGACACCATTTGCTCTGACATTGCACTGCGGAGAGATCTCGCTATTTACCTCACTTATTGGCTAGGTGAGACTGTTTTTGCTGGAGGAGATGGAACGCACATCAGGCCGCATTGTATTTTTTTTGCTTATCAAATGGCATTCGGAGAGCGACTTGCTTTGGTGCCAGCTCTTTACTCCTACTTGTACACCAAACTACAGGCTGCTGCTTGTTTGGTTCAGCTTGGGCTCCCTATGAATAAGGTATTTTCAGCCCACATATTTTATTTGTGGTTTGTATACCACTGTCCTGGCTTCCACCGGCTTAGTGTTGCATAGGATGATGATCCTCTGATGATTCAATTGGCTAAGGGTAAAGGCGTCTTTGAATCACTTTTGTTTGCTCGCATGAGGATCCGACGGTTCAGGGACGTCGAGATGGGGCAGTCTTCAGTGAGGCTTTCTCCGGAGTTGCGGAAGAAGGCTTTGGACTTTGGTGTCTCCCGAGACTCTACCAGGGCAGGGTCGGGAAGCCATTACTCCTTGATGAATGCAGAGAAAAAGTGGCTTTCTAGCATACAAGTCGGCACAATGGTGTACCGTAGACATCTTTTCATCGATATCCAGCCGTATGTACCTTCTCACTTTGTGCTGCGGTTGGGCTTTTCTCAAGGCGTTGTTGGAGCGCCTTCGAGTATGGTGAAGCATTTTGGAGGTTTAAAAGATGGCAGAAATGCATGGGCTTTTTATAGTGCTAAAGACACTACTGCCATGGTTTTTTATTCTGTGTTGTCGACTTTCCGGACGGTCGGATTCATGAAGTGGTTCGTGGAGAGCTTTTTGGCATACCAAGGGCATTCCAAGAAGGAGCTTGATGTAAAGCTATCTTCTAGAAAAGGTATTAGAAAGTCGGATGGCATCCAACGAGAGGAAGTTCTGGCCTTCCTTTCTGGAGAGAAGCACAAGATAGGCTTTCTCGGTGACCGAGGCGTCATCGGTTCTGAAGCTGTCCGGGAAGTACCTGATGAGGCCTTAGAGCAGCTATAACAGAAGGAAGCTGAGCTTGATGCTTGGATGCAAGCGGTACAGAGGCGAGCTTCCGTGGAGTCTATTGGGAAGAGCAGATCATCCAGTGAGGAGTCGAGTGGGAAACCTGATTCTGACAATGGGGCAGGTTCTTCTAGGAAGCGAGCCCACAGAAGCAAGAGGAAGAGGAGCCAACGTCGTAGAAAGGAGCAACATGAAGACTCTCCTGATATAGAAGTTCCTCTTACAATCAATGAGGAGATGCCAGAGAATGCTGACAAAACTCTGGAAAAGAGGAGCCAAGAAGAAGAAATCGTTGGTGAATGTATGATTCTTCCGATTTCTCTTTCTATTTCTTTCATGGAGCTTTCCATGTTCTGATTTGCTTTATTCCACCCTTTTTTTTAGCAAAGGATAAAGGCTTGGCGATGCCTGAGGTTCCGGCCAATGAGGCGGTGACGGATTCGGTTGCGGCACCTGAAGAAGAACCGAGGGACTCTGGAGTGGTTCCAGAATCTTCAACTGGTATGACTTCTTTTGCCCCCCTTTTTTTGTCTGTGACTTCATTTGCAAACATTTTTCTTGTCAGCTGACTTGCTACAGGATTCCGATGACTTTGAACCATCAATGGATGCAAATGTTGACGATGCTTCCGATGAGTTCATGGAGGAAGAGAGTATTCCGCCAGTCGTCGAAAAAGGTATTTTATAGTAATAACCCCGATAATGATTTTAAACAGGATCATATTCATACCTTTTTGTGTTTCATTTGCAGGTTTTGAAGTGACAGAAAAGAGTCCATCTCTTTCTTCAAAACCAAAGCAAGGGATGCCAGAGGTTGATCCGGAGGTAGAGACTCCTCCAGCCAGTTCTGACATGATAGAGGAGATGCCTCGTGCTGAGATTCCTTCCCCAGCGGCTCCAACTGGAAAGAGTTCTTTTGTTACCCTTCCAACGGGGATACATGTGCAGCCGACCAACGGAGAAGAGCGAATCTTCATCCGGTTCATCTCTTCAATTTTCAAAGAAGGTACTGGCGTGGGTTTTGAGCTCTTGGATCGAGACTCTTTTTTCTGGGCACCTGGATGCTGGATTTGGTATGATCCCACATTTGCAGGAGATTCTCACTAATGCCGAAGAAGTTGGTCTGGATGTCACAGGTGCCAGGGCGATCGTTGATAGGATCATTGCACTAGATGACAACTGGTTTGAGACCATGGATTTTCCTGACGACCAATTCTTCAAGGAGATGTTCCTGGACCCTACTGATAAGGCTAAGTTTGACCTAAATGAGACTACACAGAGTAGGAAGCAGCTAGTTAGGGAGAAGAACTTAGAAGAGCTAGCCATCATTGGACTGAGGCACGACCTTAACATCTTTGATAGGGAGTTCGCCGAGGTTAGGCAACGTCTTGAGCATTTGGAGGCACAAGTTGCGGCCAAGTGGGCTGCTATAACAGAGGCTCGCGACAAGGAGAGTGCTCTATTCTCTAGATTGCAGATACTGATTGAGTTCTCGAAGGAAAGACTTAAGAAAACAAATGATGACAAACTGCTCAGGATAAGCTTCCCAGTGTAAAAGAAGGATTACGGCCTTCTCCAGCATTTCATGGCAAGTTCCTGAAGAAGCGTGCCTTGGAAACTCTGACAGTTGAAGCCAAGAGTTTAATTGAGGAACTGAAACTTTGGCTAGAGGCCATTATTGACCAACCTCCTGATTTTTTTAGTAGCAGAAACTATTCTTTTTTTTGTACCACATATTTTTTTGATACTCTTTTTTTGTAGTGTTTGTGAACACTTTCTTTTTTTTGTTTTGGTACCATATGTATTTTTTTGGTACCTTTTTTTTTCTTCTCCGTACGCTCACTTAATTTTTTTTTGTGATGAAAGCAGTTGCTAAATGATATTTGATCAAAAGCTTGTCATTTTGTGAAAATCTTTTGTCAAATGATTGTTTTGGCATGGGCCAGATTTTGTTTGTGGCATGAAAGCCGATCTTGGCATGAGAGCCATTTTTTTGTGGCATTGATAACTGATTTTGTGGCATTGATAGCCGTTTTGTTTTTGAAAACCATATTTTGGTTTGTTGGTGTGAAAGCCAGGTTTTGTTTTGTGGCATTGATAGCCGATTTGTGGCATCTATAGCCGGTCTTGGTGGCATGTATAGCCAGTTTTGGTTTTCAAAAATACAAGTATCGACTAAAAGTCGCCTCCCTACTGAATGGCCTTACAAGTATCGATAGAATGTAGCATCCTTGCTCATTCGATTGCGAGTATCAATGGAATGTCGCCTTCTCGTGGATTTGGGTGCAAGTATCGACTAAGCATCGTTTCCTTGCTTTTCAAAAATTTTGGTTTTGCGGGTACTGACTTGATGTCGTTTCCCTATAATTTTTCAAATTTGCAGTTTTCTCGAACCTTTGGGTTGTGGATATCAACTGAGATGTTGCGTTTCCATGATTTTTTCGGTTTTTTCGAACCTTTGAAATTTAGGTTGTGGATATCAACTGAAATGTTGTGTCTCTAAGACTTTTAGGTTTTTTCGAACCTTTGAAATTTGAGTTGTGGATATCAACTGAAATGTTGCATCTCCACGATTTTAGGATTTTGCAAGTATCAATAAAATGCCGCTTCCCTGCGATTTTGGAAGTATCAAACGTGTTCGCGTTCTTCCGATTTTTGTGAGTATTGACTAAGTGTTGTTTCCCCGCGGTTTTTGAAAAACCATTTTTTTTAAAGACACGAGGGTTGTAAATTTTGACCTAAAACCATTTTGGCCGTAAAAGGCAGGGTGAACTAGGTTGGAAATCCATAAATCCGGATTTTGTTTCAAACCATGAAATTTGGGTTCAAGGATCAAAAATTTCGGTCAAGTTAGGGAGAGGCTCCTAAACTTGGAATTTTTGAACAATGAAATGATGAAAGTAAGAATTGTTTGAATTTCTAGAAATTTCAACATTTGATATGAAAATTCTAAAAAGAGTGGGTTTGACGAGCGAGTACCTGAAAATAGGTTTTGGCCACATAGGCATGTCTCTTACCCAGTTGGGTAAGTCTTCAAGGGTAGCACCGCTTCAAGAACTTGTCGTTGATGGGCAGTATACATCTGTCACCCTCCATGTTTAGGAGTGCATATGCGCCGTTGGAGAAGACCTTGTTGACGACGTAGGGTCCCTCCCATTTTGGCTCAAACTTGCCTTTGGACTGTGAACGAAGACCATTGGTCTTTTTACCGCAAGAAACAAGTCACCCTTATTATAGGCGCGTTGCCTGACTTTCCTGTCGAAAGATCCTGCCATGCGTGCTTGGTAAGTTCAATGCTTTGTCGAGCTTCGAGCCGTCTCTCATTGAGATTGTCAAGTTCATGTAGTCGTAACTTCACATTGCTTTCTTGAGTCATGTCATTTGTAAAGATACCCTCAATAAAGGAATTTGTACTTCCAAGGGTACGATAGCTTCACATCCATAGACCAAAGAGAATGGTGCGGTATGGGTTGGTCCTCGAATAGTGGTTCGATAGACCCACAAAGCTTCAGACAGTTTGTCGCTCTAGTCTCTTTTGTGACTAGAGACCATTTTCTTGAGGATTTTGTGGAGTGTCTTGTTAAAGGCTTCTGCTAATCCGTTTGCTGCCTGGTTGTATAGACTCGAAGGAAAGCTTTGGATTTTGTATTTGTCGTAGAACTTGTAGAATCGATGATCCCGGAATTGTCATCCATTATCATGGACGAATCTTTCAGGTATGCCAAAACAACAAACGATGTTCGTGCGCCGGAACTGAAGGACTGATGAGGTCTTCATTTCGTTGAATGCAAAAGCTTCTGACCACTTGGAGAAATAATCCATAGCGACAAAGATCAAGCGATTACCTTCGCTTGGAGGGGGAGAAATAGGACCTATGATGTCCATACCCCAGGCTTCAAAAGGTCATGAGATCGCTGTAAGATGCAGCCATTCTGGAGGCATGTGAACATAATCTCCGTGAACTTGGCATTGTTGGCAGCGCTTAGCAAATTGCATTGCATCAGCTACCATGGTAGGCCAATAATAACCTAATCTTTTTATCTGAATGTAGAGCTTTGGAACAGCCTAATGTGCTCGGCGCTACCAAGGTCGGCGGACGTGGGAGTCCATTTGATGCAACCCCTTCGCACTCGGAGGGCGAAAAATGGGTATCAATATTTTTTTTGGGCGGGTGTGCCAGATTTTCTATTTTACTTGGAATTGTAAGTGGTGATCCAGAGATCGACCTTCGCAAGTAAAAAAGGAAATCAACTTCTTTCAAGTTTCCATTGCACATATATTTAAGAAAAGAGACAAGTTTTTGAAATGACGTAAAAGACGATTTCGTTTGTTTTGCCACGAAAGGCGATGTTTGCCGTGAAAGGCGATTTTTGGCATTCATAGCCGATTTTGACGTTTATAGCTGATTTACAATTCTTATCAATATGAAAGACAAGAGTTCTGATTTTTTTGTCACTTTTAAAAAAATACAAGATACAATGAAAAGCAAGAAAATGAGGATCTAACTTCTTAGGAGATTGTGGGGGACTCGTTCAGATTGACGGTCGCAAGTCGTATGTGGACTACTCCATCATCCATACAGATGAGAACAGAGGATGCTCCAAGGGACTTTTGTCACCTTATAGCGGTGGTCGGTGCAGAATTTCAGCAGAGTTTTCTCTTTTTTTTCTCTCAGATTTTCTGTGCTTTTTTCTGATCTATGCTTGGATCTTTTTGGATCTGGAATTCTTTAGAATGCTCTCCTATTTATAGGCCTTTGGTAGCCATTTAGGAGATGTTATGGGCTTTAAAGCCACATAATGGGAGGAGTTATAAGATTTATTTCTTTATTTTGTCACTCATTTTCCTTGGCTTCTGACTGGCCGGTGGAGATTAAGGGCATTTAATCGCCTTTAATCACCATGATGAGAGGAGTTTCATGGTTTAAATGCCATGAACCTCTTGACTTGTAACTCCTGGATGCTTGCTTCTGATTGGGCCGTCCGTAGTAATGAATTAATGACTGCAATAAAGCTAGTCAATTAATTGCATTAAGTGGTCGCCGAGAAGTTGAAGAGTCGCGGGCCGTGCCGCGCCTTTTGGAATTCTTCTGGCGATGATCATCGATGGATCTTCATGCTGATCGACATCGGATGACCAAGCATTTTTAGACATTGACTGCTAACAGTGGGTCGGTGACATCTATCCTGTCGATTTCTCGATCGATCGGGTAGAAAGTGCCCATTTTCGGTTGACCGGTTGGTGATCAATGATGACTTTGGTACTCTTGAAGACGGACCCGTGATTTTGACGGATGTCGACGGATTTGGTGTTTCAAAAGTCTGAATTTTAAAAAATCATAGGGGTTGGAAGCTTCGAAATGCAAAAAAAGGAAAACAGGTCTCTCTGGGGGAAATCCGGCGATCCGGAGCTCCATGGTCGCCGGCAACCCTGGGGGGAATTTTCCCCTTCGGTCGCCGGTTTGTGACTGTTCCGCGATTTTTTCTGTTTCTTCTTTCTTATATATTTTTTTTTTGACATTTTTGCACATTTGTTGGGTTGATTTCACTGTAGAAAACTTTATGAGAACCCTTGCATTTTGGAGTGAAAATTTTTTAATTTTCCGGGAAAGCCAAAGACTTTGTCGCGTAGAGCTGCCGATTATTCGTCAGAAGCCGAAATTAGGTCAAACGATATCGGAATGACCTAAAATTTGAGGTGAAGCCTCCTGAACAATAAATAAGACTAACATAGGCTTTTGTTTGAGTTTTGAAGCCGTGTGGGGTCCTGTCGCTAGTAGACTTGATTCTGTCGCGATGATGATGTCGCGCTTTGATGTGCGGTCAACTGATGTATGATTGACCTGAGATTTGACAAGGAACCTATTGGAGTCATTTTGAAATGATCCACAGGCTTTGTCATGGAAACCATGGTCCCAGAGAGTTTCGCCGCCGAGAGGCCTGATTTGGCTTCCGATGGACAAAGTCTGGTCAAATATTGTCGAAATGACCTGAAACTTGACGTGTGGCCCTTTGTAAACATCTTGAAGCGGCCCATGTGCTCTGTTTGATGAGTGATGGCCTTAGTAGTTCTCGCCGCCGAAAGACTTGATTTAGCTGTTCGAGGGTTGATGTAGGGTCAAACGTTGTCGGTTTGACTTGGAACTTGACGTGGAGCCTTTTGGATGTATTTTAGGACTAGCACAGGCTCTGATTGAAGATTTGGAGTCTTCGATGATGTCGCCGCCGGGAGCTCCTGTTCAGCTGCCGAAGGAGCGAAGTTAGGCCAAATGATATTGAAATGGTCCGAAACTTCTTGTGTAATCCTCTCTTGGCTTTCTTGAAGGATCTTACAGTTTTTGTTTGATTCTAACAAGATTTGATTTTCTTTTTTGAAGAAGCATCGCCCATTTGTGGTAGGCTGCGACTTCGTGTAGCTTTCTTAATGTTGAAGATGCAAAGTGACATTTTTTGTGTCAACAATAACCTTAGGTTTGAACCTTTTCGGGAGAGATCTTAAGATTTTTCTAACAGCCTTGGATTCATCCATCTTTTCTCCTAGACCTATGAGGGAGTTGACTATCTCCATAAATTTTGTATAGAACTCATCAAAGGTATATTCCTTTTGCATTTTGAGTTCTTCATACTTTGAAGTCAACATTTGTATTTTAGCTGTTTTTACCTGATTCGTCCCTTCATGAGTGGTCTCTAAGTTATCCCAAACTTCCTTAGCTGTATTACAATTTAATACTATGTTGAGCTCTTCTTGAGACAAGGCACAATATAAGGCATTTTTTGCCTTAGCATTCAAATTAGCCCAATCTTTCTCTCCTTGGTTCCATTCTCTCTTACGCTTAGGATTGATAGATATAACATACCCTTCCGCATCTTGTTCAGTGATATATTCCACACATCTAGACTTTGAGACTTTACTTGCATCCTAATCTTCCAATATCGGTAATGAGATCCATTAAACAAAGGTGGTCTATTGGTGGCATGACCTTCTCCTAATTGAGCTTGCATTATGGCCACAAAAGAAAAACACACTCTAAGGATTCTAACTCTAGGTTGTTAGACCTAAAAAAGAGCACTATACTCTGATACCAATTGAAAGTCTAAGATCGGATCCTAAAGTATTGAACATAAGAGCATCAATCGTATAAAGAAAAGCAAATGATCAATCACCATAACACAAGTATTTATAGTGGTTCGGCCAACGATCCAGAAAGTGGTGTCCCGATCGAGTGCTGAAGCTGAATATCGGGGTATGACACATGGAATATGTGAGCTACTCTGGATACGGAATTTGTTGGGGGATTTGGGATTCAAACCCAAACGTACCATGCAACTGCATTGTGATAACAAGGCCTCAATAGACATCGCACATAATCCAGTGCAACATGATAGGACTAAGCATGTTGAAGTTGACAGACATTTCATCAAGGAGAAACTCGAGGCCAAGATCCTTGAGGTACCATTTGTTAAATCCGAAGATCAACTTGCAGATATCCTCACCAAAGCAGTCACCGGCAGAATTTTTCACAGCTCACTTAGCGAGTTGGGCATTGATGACATATATGTCCCAACTTGAGGGGGAGTGTCAAATGAGCTGTACACCAAATTAGTCTGAGAGGACATAGTCAATCATGCTAGATTATAGGATCAATTACAGGATCAGATTGATCCTCTGTTTATAGTGGTTCCTAGAATAGTTTTTCCATTCTCTATATAAACCAATGTATTGCTACATGATTCATTATCAATCAATATATTTCTTAACCCATTGTTAAGATTTACAACACTATTTATGCTTTTCAATGCTAAGCACCAACATTTCCAACAAGAGGATTTTCTCTTAAATATTATGCCTAGGAATGCATGGATAAGAGAACAATCCAAGTGCAATTCAATGCCTCTTAATTGGCTGATTTGAAAAAGTAATCTTTATTTCTAGTACATGCATATGAATGAAAAAGTCTATGATTGATGCACGTACTAGAAAACACTCTAACTCTTTTTAGAAAGAAGAAACTCGAAATGATGCAAAGATGTTAATCATATGTATGAGAAAGAGTAGAATGAAAAACACAAGGTTTATAAATATAAAGAAACTTGAGTTAAACAAATGTAACTTAAATCTAACAAGTTAGTTTTGAAACATGAAAACAAACTCATGTGTATTAAAAGCCATATGTTGTAGTCCTATAGATAAACAAGTTTAATGTCCTAAAGATGTTAGGAAAACAACATTCAATCACTTATAACATGCTACTGGATAAAAAGAATGTTTAAGACATAGCATGAGATATTTTGAGAAAAGAGAGCACACCCATTTGAGATGAATCAAAGGTTGAATCAATGGATTAGCCCCATAATCTCTTCACTAATACTATTAAAAGTTCCTTCTTCCTTGGCCTCAAAAGTCCTCCAAAGTTCAGCAACTTTTCCGAAAGAAAAGGCCATTTTTTTTTAGAGAAAAAGTTCCCAACGGCTAGTGCATGGTCGACCTGGTATAGGGCCCGGTTGACCGGGTGCTCAACGGGCATTTTTCTGCCTGTCTTTCAGCTCCATGCAACAATACGTTAGTCGCTGCCTAGCACTCATAAGAATCATTCTAATCATTATATAAGTTTGAGCTCATCTTGTGATCCCAACTGCCACTGAGGTTTTTAACATTAAAGAAAAAAGAAAAAATATACCATAAAGGTCAGCCCAAAAGCTCTTACATCAGATTCTATCATACCTGACCTATCCTAAAATCAACAACATTTCGGTATGCGGGAGTTAGGCCCAAAATGGGTGAAAAAAAGGATCGAACTCGATCAACTTGGAAGGGTGCATTTCATAAAGGGAAATTCTATTTGGACCACGAAAATTGCTGAGCACACCCACATCATATAGAAAAAAAATCATTGTTCATAAAGGAATGTGGGTGTGCTCAGTAATTTTTGGGGTGCAAATAGAATTTTCCTTTTATAAAATTTATGCCACTCCAACCAACTTGACCATACCATGGGACCTGTCATGTCCATATGTGAAAGCAGGGCATGTGAATCATGCTATGCCACAAGATTGGCTCAATTAGAACATTTCAAACTCTCGATGTGACTCGAGATTTGCTGGAGATAGGGGTTTCACCCATGGGTCTATATTTCCAAGAATTGTGATTTGAACTCATGGAAATAACCATCTATGCCCTGATAAATCTATAACCACATGAGGTTGTCAATATCCCTCAAACAGAGGTCAATTAAGTCTTTGTGTAAATAATGCAAATCACATAATAGACAATGCATAACATTTTACCCCATCAATCCTACAGCAGGGTTACCATCCACATGTAGGTACAAGGCCATTCATCACTATGTTGTCATGGGATCTTAGTTATCCATAGCATATCACTACCTTGGCGCTTTCAAGGTAGTTGACAACTAAGACCTCAAGCTTGCATACCCGCGATGCAGCATCATACCACGCATGCATCCAACAGCTTGTAATGTAGTTAGCACAAAAGTCACTTAATTTTAGTCGTACTTAACATTATTTGTGAGTTTGGGATTTATATCAACAACCTAACTTAAGCTCAGTATCTACTGGTGATAAACCATAGTGGTACATAGGTTGACCTAAGGGTTACGGAGTAGGGCCTACAAGGGTCCACAACATAGAAGTCCAAGGAAAAGTAGAAAAATATACGAAAGGGGATTCTGCAAATCAGTCGGTAGTTGGCCGTGCCCTGTTAGTCAACAAGTTGGCAGGCCAAACCGCCAACCAATCAATTTGATCGTTTGGTTGCAAACCGCGGAATGGGAGTTGAGATTTCGCGGTGTCTCATCTTTGCCACATTTCTAAGGGCCCTAGGCATGTTTCTAAGGCCGATAAAATACATCACCAAATTCCCTTATTGTGTTCCCTAGTTTTAACATGCAATTGCATATAGAAAGTGCCCAAACATATACAATTCACAAAAATCAATCTAGAAACATATACAATTCACCAAAATCAATCTACTAAGCATACTTACGATTGAAATCAGTCGGTAGTTGGCCGTGCTCTGTTAGTCGACAAGTTGGCAGGCCAAACCGCCAACCAATCAATTTGATTGTTTGGTTGTTTGGTCGGTTAGGCAAACCGCGGAATGGGAGTTGAGATTTCGTGGTGTCTCATCTTTGCATTTCTAAGGGCCTTTGGCATGTTTCTAAGGTCGAGAAAATACATCACCAAATTCCCTTATTGTGTTCCCTAGTTTTAACATGCAACTAGCAACAAACGCCCGTGCTGAGCCCGGGCCAAAACAAAGATATAATAAATTATTTGAATAATTAAAACTATAAAAGAAGAATCCACTATTATTATTTTAAGAATTCTTAGAAGAAAATAAAGTGGAAAAAGATCTTAAAATTTTACGGTAAAAGAAATAAATTATCTTGAAAAATAATAATGAGAGTCTTGTAATATCACACCTATAAAATCTTTGTAAATTGAAAAAATGCATGGGTTGAAAGTCCCCACTAAAAAAGAGAAAATTCTAGATGGAAGCAAAAAGAAAAAATGAAACCAGTCAAAGAAGGAAAAATATCAGAAAAAAATGCATCCATTTTCCTACAAATACATCAATACCCGGCTGGGGCTCAGTCTGTTGGGTACATCGTGTGGAGTGTGAGTGTGGCTGAGATGAGTCCTTCGAAAAGAAAAAGAAGAATAATGAAGTAAAATAAATAAAGGAAATAAATCTTTTAATTAGTTTTCACTTTCCTGTAAAGAAATAAGGTACAAATCAAACCAAAGATGCCATCATTCTCTGGAGATCTTAGTGTAGATGATTCGATTCAGAAATTAAGAAAAAGAAATTCTCGTGTACATCTGAACCATGGATCTTACATACCAGTAAACAAACTTTCACATAAAAAAGCCTAATCAATTCCATCATAAGATTTTGTCAAAGCAAACTTGTAGGCTCCACGCCCATGCTCAACCTAGGCCCTAATAAAAATAATTTTTATTTTATTAAAATTAGATATATTTTGTTTTATATTAGTATAAATAATTGGAGAGGAAAAAAGGCATTAAAATCGTACGTAGGAATTTCAATGGGCTAGTTTCCGGACTGGCCCATTTCTACTATCAATATGGATTGAACGGCCTGAGTTCAGGTGTATATCAGGTCGTGGATACTAAGTTTGAGCCTGCCTACTCAAAAAATATGGGTGGGGTGAGACTGCCCCTTATAGGCCGGGGTCAGACTGAGGTTTGAGTCCGGGTGCACATAGGATCATCCCAGCTTAAACCACACGATAAAAAAGTACTGAAAATAGATGACAACTCTTTAAAGGCCTCGGTTCAACAAAACCTCAAGTCCATTTAACATTTGAGTCCGGTTGATAAGTTCTATGAAGTGGTCCCACTAAGATGGTGCATGGGTTAGATTTATTAAATTCCCTAAAACTTTTGTGGGGTAACACATAAGTGAAAGAAACTGATATTACATAGTGGGCCCCCTTAGAAGGGTCTTTTGTGTTATTTTTGCAAGATTAATTTTAATTTTAGAGGATATTGATTGAGAGACTTTAGGAGATAGAAGATATGGATAGATAATTTTGGAGAAAAAAATAGTGGAATGTGACGACATGGCTCCCTAAATCACTCTAAGTTTTTTGTGTATATTTGTTAAGAAGGTAGCAACAAAGGCCCAGACTTAAGAAAATATGTTAAAATTTAAGAATTCTTTTGAAATATTGTTAAGATAAAATAAATATAAAATAAGTTTTTTTATTATCTTTCAATATTAAAAAATTTTCTATGTATGAAAATATATATAAAATAAAGTAAATTTACATAACACTTCGACCCCTTAAATTTAAAGGCATTGACCATTACGACCATCTCATTTACGGATATATTATATCATTGATGATTGAAAATATAAGAAAAAGAAAACAAACCGGATGGATCTACACCTACTATAAAGAACCAAAAGAAAGGGATAAAAAAATTAACGTGTCTGATCCATCAGTGGGGGCCACCCTTGAAATGTTTTTAATGTGTGGGACCCACTGATGGCTCTGCATCCAAAGAAGAAAAAAGGGAAGATAAGAAGAAACGAAATGGAAATCAAATAATTTCATCCTCAATGGGCCACACACCACATCTAGATTTATGGTGATGGAACAGTTGACCCCACAGATGATTGATAGTATAAGAAATAAAATTGAAAGAGAATGGGGCGAACAAGTGTAAGAGAAGAAAAAAACATAAAAGATGTAAATTGCATGGGATGAGTGTACGTGGATATAGATTTGAGTCATCATAGTATGCTTCTAATAGTTCTAACTCATATGCACACAAATCACATCCTAATAATTATCAAAGAAATTAACCTTGTGTATGATACCAACCCAGTCTAATTGCCCACTACAGATACATATTGACCTAGAAAACTAATATCTATGCATAATCCATGAGTGGGTCCTACTACAGAAATAAGTTAAATGTGCGGGGCCCACTAACTGATTTGCATCCATTAAGAAATCAGGTGACGGCCAACAAGCTTGCCTCCCTCCATCAGTGGGGCCCACTCTTAGAAAAAAGGGGTTAAGAGAAGGCCATTGGGATTTCATCCAATACTGAAGTCCAATCTTGAAATATATTTAATATGAACTGGAGCCCACTACTGGATCCATCCATTTGGGGGGAAAATTGAAAGGAGAGTAAAGGAGCAACAGCTTGGATTTTATTCACCGGTAGGGCCCACAAAACATATTTAACATGGGACCCATTGATGATTGAAGATCTAAGAAAAAGAAAACAACCCGACTGTAAAGATTTACTTATAATTTGGATAATGACAAGAAATATGACTCAAATTCAAACGTTCATAAAAATCTCTTATGAGAGAAGTTTTAGGAGAGAAAAAGTAGCCCAAAGTAAGGTGACACCTTAACAATGTAGGATTTTTTTACATAGTTTTAAGGAAAGACTTTTTAAGGATGATGTGGCAACAAAGGCCCGTACTTAGTCCGGGCCCAAAAATGAGAATATATTTAAAATTAAAGTAAGAGAAAAGATATTATTTAAAAAAGAAATAAGTAATTAGATTGAAAAGTGAGCTCCTCCTTATCTACATATATAACTTACACTAAAATACTGTTCTCATGTGGCTTTGCGAAACTCAAAATATCAAATTTCCACTCTTAAGTCCAAACAAAATTTATTTGAAAAATTGCATGTTTCTGTATCTGCTATTCAATTTTTGTTTTTATGGGTTGTCCAATGATTCATTAATATCACTGAACCCTTACCCTGTCTACTTAGGGTCCGCTGGCAATCTCATAGCAGTGGGGCTCATAAGGTAGTTCATGGCCTGCCAATATAAGGAAGGTAAATAAATAAATAAATAATAAATGAGGTGTACAAAATTAACAGTGACCCGACCCGACCTGATTACCCGACCTGACCCGTGGGTCAATGGGTGGGTCATGGTAGCATATTTCTGGTGCTCGACTCGACCCGTGACCGTTGGTACCGGTTAACGGGTTTTACGGGTCGGGTTACCTGGTGACCCGTGAACCCGGTAACATTTATTCTTTTTTTTTTAATTCATCCTAGAAAACCAAATTTTCTCCCCTGTTTGTGAAAGATTAGTTTGTTGAGATTCATGTCATGGGGGTGGAGATTTGTGCGGTCAATGTATGTTTTTGTTAATGAGACAGGGACTATTGATATCTTATATTTTAATGATGTTGTTCTATTTCATGTGTATTCATATTTATTTATTTTTTCAAATAAGACATCTAATCCATGTTTTGGTGAATTAGGAGATTTGGATGGTACCCAACTAAAAGTAAAAATTAGGTAGTGGTTGTATCAGGCTTGGACTTGGGTTTTTAATCTACATGAAATTCAGTTCAGGTTTGAGTTTAGTCTTAACCCAGGTGGCTGATTCTATATATAATAGTGTATAATGCTTACCAAACTTAGTATATTATGCCTGCGTTGGTGTTTTTTTAAACAGGTGAAGATTCCCCCCATATATTTGAACCATCTTCATTTTTCCTATCCAATCTCATCACTAAAATCACCTCAAATAAGGCAACTTTTCTTCTCTTTTTTCAGAATCAATTAGAATTGATCACGGATTATGATAGATGTAAGCCTGATATGGTGAAACGAATTGCAGAAACCAAGCTGCAAGTAGGACCTTATAATATAATTATTCTTTGTCATGGTTGTTGGCCCAAACTGGTTCAGAAGTTCCATGATTGTAGTAGATAAGGAGTCATTCTGCTACCATCCTTTGGAGTGGATGGAGAGATTTTAGGGATGAGATGATAAAAAAGATTGGAGGGGATGGAGAGATTTTAGGAGATTTGAGGAGAGATAACTTTTTAAGAGTCCCTTCTTTTTTTTCTTTTGTATTTAGAGAATTTTCAGGGGTGAGGTGGCACCCTCCACAGCCCACCTCCCCTTTTGTTTTTTTTTTTTATTTTTTTTTCTTTCGTATTTCTCTTAAAGAAGAGACTTTTTAGGGATGAGGTGGCACCCCTCACAGCCCACCTCCCCATTTGCTTTAATATATATAATTGCATATAGAAAGTGCCCAAACATATACAAATCATAAAACTCATTCTACTAAGCATACTTACGATTGAAATCATAGGATGTCACATCTTCAAAATCACTAAAAACAACCTCTGAAAATAAGCTATAACCGAGATCCTCCTTTTCCTAAAAATCCCCAAAATTCAAGCTCAAAATCCTACCAAAAATGAAAAACAAAGGAGGAGTTGGAGAAACGCTATGCATGTCTAAATCTAAGGTAGAAATAGGGTCTAGAGCACACATCTAAGAGATGAAAATGAGATCTTACCTATTGGTGCATTGACGAAGGAGATTTGCTCGCCAATAGAGGTCGTCGAGTACGAAATGGGGAATAAAAGGTATGGGCTTGGCCGTGGAAAGATGGGGAGGAATTCTCATGCTTGGAATTGTAAATTGAAGCGGAAATGGAGGAAGGGAGTGGCTGGATGTCTGTTATGTCATATGGTTTGGGGCTTGAACGATGAAGCAGAAGAAGAAAGAGAAAAAGGGTCGATGGCTGCCTCTTAAATACTAGGGCTGTAAGCGGTCGGTTTTCGGTCGGTTTTACGACATATGGCACCCGGGCCGAAACTTTCGGTTTTATAATTCTGCAATAACCGAAACCGACCAAAGTACATATACTGGACATTGGAAACCGACATTTCGGTTCGGTCGGTCTTCAGTTAATGGGCTGGACTTAATTTTGTTGGGCTTCAACAATAAAAATTTATACTTTTTTGGGCCTAAATCATTAAATCCAAATACTATTTTTGGGCCAAAATCATATATACCAAATTCAGCCTATAAACTATAAAGCCATCACATACAATTACATACCAAGACAAATAGCCAAAAGCCCAAAATATAAAAACCATTAAATCACTCCGAGTATGTGTATCTGACTGTGTAAAATATTAAGATTTACATACATGTAAGTCTTAACTCTTACGTGTAAATCTTTTACTTACACAGATACATATATGTATTATGTCATATAAAAATATATATAATATTTAGTAATTTGTTCGGTCGGTTCGGTTTTAACCAAACAGTTTCTACATAATTATAAAAACTGACTGTTGAAAAATAAAACTTACAAAAACTGTTCAGTTGGTTTTGTTTTAAAAACAAATCTATAAACCGGCCAAACGGTCGGTTCGGCCGGGCTGTTCGTTTTTAAAAAATGATTTCTTTGTCCCCACAACTTAAGTGAAAAGACCATAGGAAACGAAGGGGTCTGAGTCATCGAATGGGTCAGGGCCAAAAACAAAAGTTTCTCAAAATTTGATCTACTTTCCAACGATCCCAAGAATGATACATTTTAAGGTTCCGAGGGAAAACCCAACTTAAAAAAAATGATGACTATGTCCCTTCTCAAGCATAACACTGCAAAATGAAGGGTTTTTAGACATCGAATGACCATGAGTTGAGCACAAAGGTTCCTTAGAATAATTCTATTTATCTAATGAGCCAAAATTTTATCCATTTCTAAAAAAGCCCAAAATACCCCTCACAATGGCCGAATGACTATTCTACCCTTCCTAGGAGGGAACTATTGCTAATCGGGACTAAATTAAGTCAAAATATATGCTAACACTAAAACCAAATTAATTGACGCCTAAGTAAAATTAATCGACACTAATTTCTAATAATTAGGGTCCAGATCTTACATCCTCGATGGCCCGAATAACGCTATATATATGTTAACACGGTCGCCCGATGAACCTGTGTTCCCTATTTTTTAATTTAAGCCCGTTTGGCATTTTACTATTAAAGTCAAGTGGAGTGAAGTGAAATGAAAAGTATGAATAAAATATGTAGTGGGTTATGATGGTATTTTATTTTTAGTTGTTTGGGATGGAATATTGTTGACTTTTGGTATGGGAAATGAAGTTTTTTTGTCTTTTAGTTAATAAATGTGGTTACTTTTTGATTTTTTGTTGGAAAAGTTTGAGGGAGTTCTGAGAAAAAATGCTTTTGATGTGATGTTTATGATGACTTAACTTTACTTGACTTTACTAGTCAAGTTACCAAATGGGGACCCTGTATCTAGAACTTAGCAGTAGTTTGGGAGTCCATTAGACTTGCCTAACATTATGTAATTATGAAACTTATAATAAGGGATCTTGAGCTTAACATCTCTTTACGGATTGTCCGGGAAGCATGCGTGGCATAACACCAAGTTGGAAGTGCAATGATTTTGGGGATATTGATTTCAAATTCCATCGGAAGTACCAAGGTATTATCCTAAGGACATCAAGGGCCCAGGATCGTATAGGATCAAATGGCACTATGTTCTTGTGTGGGGAAATTTCCAGAGCTACAGGGTTAAGCTAATCACAGCCATCAGATGGGTTTAAGCACCCTCACGTGCCATCCGCGTGCCGTCTACGTGGCACCGATCTCATCCCGGCTACCAGGATAGAGGCCTTGGCCGACATCAAGCATCTCCAGGCCACAAGCGCCGAACTGGACCACCTCGGGCATCATCTCGGCAAAGAGTCCATCTCGGCAAGGCCACCCCGGATGCCATCTCAGCGAAGAACCCTACCTCGGCTAAAGCTACCTCGGCTGAAGAAGCCAGGACAGTAGCCGAAGCAAGAAAGAATCTTCGCTTGGGCCCCTCATCCCCCACGTCATCAGACACGTGGAGGGATAGGGTCACGAGCTAGTGGGACAGACGGGACATCCAGCCGCCCACTATCTTCACCAGATCGCCACATGGCTGCATCCAGCGGCTGAGGCCACATCAGGGCAAGGCCCGAGGGCAGATCCGCTGGTACTCCTACCGCCAAAGGCGCCCAACACAATCTGGCCCAACAAGACACGCATTTAATGCAATGTGGGCTGACCCGACTAGCATTAAATGCTGAGTGGGCCGGATTAGACTGCATTTATTACTTTGTGGGCTGATCATGACTTCCCAGTCAGATCGTGGGACCCACACCAAGATATTCTCTGAGAGATACGATCCAAACCTCTATAAATAGACCTTCAAACGCCATGCAAGGTACGCACAATATTATTCACAGAGCCCTTACTCTGTCTCTCTTCTCCCTCTCTTCCATCGTTCCAGTTCACATACTGACTTTGGCATCGGAGAGCCTTGCGCCGCTCAGGCCAGGGTCCTCTGACCGTTTGCTACTCTCTTTCAGGCTTCCGGACGGCATCCAGACATCCCAGACATCATCATCTTCACGGATAAGTCCTGTAAGGCACCCTCTTATTGTGGGTCATAATTTTCTGCACCTACAATTGGCGCCATCTGTGGGAAAGTAATATCCCAACCTCTCAAAACCTTTCCAACCTTCTCCTAATCTTTCCAAACAATCCTTCTTCACCTCAACCTCTCAGAAGCCATGCCTCCGAAAGCTAAGAAGGGCGTAGAATCCTCAAGAGCAGCACTCGAGCTGCCACCACCGCCAGCGGACGTCCCTCCTCAAGGACGCCCCCACACGGTGCATGGCACGACTGCAGGCGAGGGCCGCTTAGGCTCTCAGCTCTTTATCGAGTTCCCACTCCAAGAGGGACTCGAGGCCTCGATCTCACCAGAAGAAGTCGCGCCACCCGGACGCAAGGATCGTCAGCACGAGCGTCCCCGGAAGGACAAAGCCGTGGCCGTAGGAGAAACGCGCCACGCACAACCCCCTGAGGAGGTTCCTGAAGCTGCCCTCCTCCAGAAGCAACTCCAGAAGCAAGAACGGATGATTCGCGAGCTTCAGCAGCAGCTGAAGGCAGTGCAAACTGCCTCCTTGAGGGAGGTCTCGGAGCCTCAAGGGAAAAAGAAGGATGCTCCCAGCAAGGCAGCCCAGCCTCCCCGCGAGGCAGCCCAGCCTCCCCGTGAGGAACTCAGACCTCATCTGGACCAGAAACGGAGCCAGATCCATGACGAAGGCTCGAGCAACAGCCGAAGTCACCACAGCCGAGGCGGCCGAACCCATAGCCGTCGCAGCCCGAGCCATCCCAAGCGGAAGACCCGAGCTCAGACTCCAGAGAAGGATGACGAGCAAGAGCGATTTGACAAGCGCGTCAGATTGGCTCTCCAGCGCAACTTGGACATGCGGGACCAGAAGCAGCTCTGTGGTCACACTGATCTCGGGGGCTCTCCCTTCACAAAAGAGATCGAGCACACCCCCTTGCCCAAGAAGTTCTCCGTCCCGCGGTTCGTCCCCTACGACGGACTGTCCGATCCATCTGCGCACCTCCGACACTTCTCCCAGAAGATGTCCATTTGGGGAAACGAGGGTCATCTAAACTGCAAGATCTTCTCCTCCAGTTTGGGTGACCTCCCCCTGAAGTGGTTCTGCTCCCTCCCGGAGCAGTCAGTTTCCAGTTGGAAGGAGCTCCAGCTCTCCTTCCTGAAGAAGTTCCAGGCCTATGCCGTCGTCCCCAAGAAGGAAGGGGACCTCATCGCCCTGAGAATGAAGCAGGGCGAAACCCTCACCAAGTTCACCCACCGATTCTGGGCGATCTACAGCCAGATCGAGGACGCGAGAGAGGCGATAGCCATCTACGCCTTCTAGCATGCCCTGATCCCCGGCATCGACGTGCGGAAGGACTTGGCCGGGGACACCCCAGAGTCCATGTCAGAATTGATGTCCCGGGTGAAGCGCTTCATCGCCCGGGAGGAAGACGAGATCCGAGCTAAGGATCGCGATGGGCATCCGGAGCCCGAACAGAAAAACAGCCAGCCTCGGCAAAGAGGCGGGAGATCCTCCCAGAAGCAGGAGCCCAAGCGGGACTGGGCCTCTAGTGCGACGAAGCCATCGTCGTCCAGGTCTGGGGGCAATTGGAAGCCCAGACCTCCCTCCAGCGCCAGCCAAAGCGTCAACGTCGTCTTCAAGGAGCCGATCTACCGCATCCTGGCCAAAATCAAATCCAAGCCATTCTTCAAGTATCCTCCGGCCCTGAAGAGTGAACCCACCGAAGGAGCCCGAAGCAAGCTCTACTGCTCCTTCCATAAGGGCAACGGGCACAGGACCGAAGAATGCAGGACTTTGCAGTGGTATCTGGAAAAGCTGGCCAAAGAGGGCCACATCCCAGAGTTCATCAAGGAAGGAGATGCCGGCGGCAGCGAGGGCCGGATCCACCAGAGTGCAACCCAAGCTCCAGACAGCGAGGACTCAGAGAAGATCATCAACGTGATCCATCTGGCGTCCTCAGCTCCCGCTTCCTCATCCCGGGGAAGCTCCCAAACCCGTGCCGAAGCCAGGCGGGCTTCGCACGAGAAAGAAGTAATGAAAGCCGACCTCGCTCCGGCATCCAAGAAAGCCCGCCGCGATAGACCAGTCAACTCGTTCTCGGATCGAGATCTAGAGGGAGTCCAGGTCCCTCACAACGACCCCCTGCTCCTCACCATGAAGCTGAGAGACTTCACCGTAAAGAGGATCCTCGTCGACTCCGGCAGCTCCTCCGAGGTCCTCTACTACGACTGCTTCAAGAGGATGAAGCTCTCCGAAGCAGACCTCACGGAGGTCCGTGCACCTCTGCTAGGGTTGTCCGCCACACCAGTCTACCCCAAGGGTAGAATCACCTTGGAAACCCAAGTTGGCGGAGCCTCCGTGTCGGCCGACTTTCTGGTTGTGGACGCCCCTTCTCCCTACAATGTCATTCTGGGTAGAACGTGGCTCCACAAGCTAGAGGCAGTTCCATCTTCCTTCCACCAAAAGCTGAAGTTCGTCCATGAGAACGAGGAAGGCAAGATGGAAGTAGTCACAGTGAAGGGAGACCAGCAGCAAACCAGGCAGTGCATGCTGGCCGCAGCCCCGGCCGTGAAGGAGCCAGAGCGCGTCAACCTGGCCGAGTTCGAGAAAGGCCTCGATGAGATCGGCCGGGACCCTGAGAAGAAAAGCATCGAGGACCTGGCCGAGGTCAGACTGGATCCGGCAGACCCAGACCGGTTCTTCATGATCGGCACCCAGCTGTCGGACGAAGAAAGGGTCGAACTCTCCCGGTTCTTGATGCAGAATGTGGACGTCTTCGCTTGGACCCCAAGTGAAATGCCCGGGGTCGACCCTGAGGTCATGTGCCACAAGCTCAACGTCGACCCCGACCACAAACCAGTAGTGCAGAGGGCCCGCAGGACCGGGCTACAGCAGACAGATGCGGTCGTCGAAGAGGTCGACAACCTGCTAAAAGCAGGGGCCATCCGGGAAGTACAGTACCCGGTATGGCTGGCCAACACGGTGGTCGTCAAGAAGAAAACTGGGAAGTGGAGGGTGTGCGTGGACTTCACCGACCTGAACAGGGCTTGCCCTAAGGACAGTTTCCCCCTCCCGAAGATTGACCAACTGATCGACGCCACCTCTGGTCACGACCGAATGAGCTTCCTTGACGCCTACCGAGGCTATCATCAGATTCCGCTCTACGAGCCCGACGAGGAGAAAACATCGTTCATCACCCCCCGCGGCACTTACTGCTATAAGGTGATGCCCTTCGGGCTGAAGAACGCGGGGGCGACCTATCAGCGCCTCGTCACGAAGATGTTCCAGGCCCAGCTCGGCCGATCGGTGGAGGTGTACATCGACGACATGGTCGTCAAATCTGTTCGCTCCAGCGACCATCTGGTGAAGTTTTCGGCATCCTTCGCGCCTACAAGCTCAAGCTAAACGCTTCCAAGTGCGCCTTCGGCGTAGCCTCTGGCAAGTTCCTCGGCAGCTTGGTGACGCGGAGGGGGATAGAAGCCAATCCGGACCAGATCACTGCCATCCAGGGCATCCAGAGTCCCTCCACCACGAAAGAAGTTCAGAGGCTCACAGGAATGGCCGCCGCACTTAATCGCTTCATCAGCCGATCATCAGATAAGTGCAAGCCTTTCTTCCAGCTTCTTAGAAAAAACTTGAAGTTCCAATGGACCCCCGAGTGCGACCAGGCATTGGCCGCACTCAAAACTTATTTGATGTCACCACCATTACTCTCTACCCCAACTCGGGGGGAGATTCTGCATTTGTACCTTGCGGTCTCGGATCACGCAGTGAGCTCCGTCCTCATCAGGGAGGACGAGGGAGTCCAAAAGCCGATCTATTACACGAGCAAGACACTGCTCGATGCCGAGACCAGATACCTCCTGTTGGAGAAGCTTGCGTTGGCTCTCATTACCGCCTCCCGCAAGCTCTCCCATTATTTTCAATCCCACACTATTGTGGTGATCACGGAGCATCCACTCCGGTCATTGTTCAAGAAAGCTGATTTTTCAGGGCGCATATCGAAGTGGGCAGTTGAACTGGGGCAGTATGACATTCAGTACCGTCCCCGAACTGCAATCAAAGCCCAGATCCTGGCAGACTTCATTGTCGAGTTCGCCTCCCCCGGCCCGGCTCCGACCCAGCTCGGCACGGCACTAGGGGGCACAGGGCAAGAGCCAGTAGAAACAGAAGTTCAGCAGTCTCCCACCTCGGCATGGAGGATCTTTGTCGACGGGTCGTCCACCTCCAAGAGAGCAGGCCTCGGCATAGTTCTCCAATCGCCAGAGGGACTGGTCATAGAGCAAGCCTTCACCTTGGACTTCAAAGCGACGAACAATGAGGCAGAGTACGAAGCAATGATTGCAGGGTTGAACAGCGCCCGAATCCTCGGAGCCCAGCATCTGGAGATCTTCAGCGACTCTCAACTGGTAACTAGCCAGCTCGCTGGGGACTACCAGGCTCGGGACGACAGGATGGCGGCCTACTTGGCCCTTGCGAAAAAACTACTCTCCGAATTCCAGAAGGCCGAGGTCAGACAAATATCCAGAGACACCAACACGCATGCAGATGCGCTTGCAAACCTGGCCTCCGCTGTCGAAGCAGGAAAGAAGAGGACCATCGAGGTCGGGTCAGTATCAAGGTCGAGTCTAGAACTCCATTCATCTCGGCTTGTCCTCTGTGCTGACCTCGGCCCCAGCTGGATGGATCCAATCGTCGCCTACTTGAAGGATGACCAGCTCCCCGAGGACAAGACGGAAGCCCACAAGATCAGGCTCAAAGCAGCTCGGTTTTGGCTCTCTCATGAAGGCAAACTCTACAGAAAATCCTTCACGGGTCCGTACCTCCAATGCGTCCACCCGTCCAAAGTGGACGACTTCCTGTACGAGATCCATGAAGGAATCTGCGGCAGCCATATTGGAGGTCGGTCATTGGCCTACAGAGCAATCAGCCAGGGTTACTGGTGGCCCTACATGCAGAAGGACGCCCAGGTCTACGCCAGGAAATGCGAGAAATGCCAGAAGTTCTCCCACTCACTCCATCAGCCAGCACAGGATCTGAGTCCCCTCTCTAGCCCATGGCCCTTCGCCCAATGGGGCCTGGACATTGTGGGGCCTCTTCACCGAGCTCCAGGGAACAAAAGATGGCTGATAGTGGCTACGGACTACTTCACGAAGTGGATAGAGGCTGAACCGTTGTCTTCCATCACGGACAGGGACTCCAGGAACTTCGTTTGGAAAAACATCCTTACGAGGTTCGGCATCCCCCGGACCCTGATCTCGGATAACGGGACTCAGTTCGATTCCAAATCCTTCAAAGACTTCTGCCAAGAGCACGGCATCAGAAACCATTACTCCACCCTGGCATATCCACAGAGTAATGGCCAGGCAGAAATCTCCAACAAAGTGATCCTGGACGGCCTGAAGAAGCGACTGGACAAGGCAAAGGGCAGATGGACAGAAGAGCTTCCGAGCGTATTGTGGGCATACCGAACAACTCCAAGGAGGTCCACCTCGGCAACACCTTTCTCTCTGGCCTACGGGATGGAGGCAGTCATTCCCTTGGAAATCGGCCTTCCTACCCTGAGGACAGAGCTGGTCGACCAAGGCCGAAATGAGACGAACCTGGCAATGGAGCTGGAGCTGGCAGACGAACGACGAGAAGCAGCAGCCCTGAGACTGACCGACTATCAGCAGCGGTTAGCCAGGGCATATAATCAGAATGTCAAGGAGAGAAGGTTCACTGCGGGAGAGCTCGTTTTAAAGAAGACCCTGCCAGCTGACAAGGAACCAAATGAGGGGAAGCTTGCCCCGAACTGGCATGGCCCGTTCAGAGTGGTCTCACTGGCGGGAAAGTCAGCATACAAGCTTGAAGACTTGCATGGCAAGCCGCTACCGAGACCGTGGAATGCATCCCACCTGAAGAAATTTTATTTCTAAAGATGTAATGGACTTCAGAATCAATAAAAGCAGCTTTTGCCTTGTCATCAATCTGTCTCCCTGGTCGACTCCGGCAACACAGGCTCCACGCCTTGGAAATGGCTTCGAGTTCCTACACTCAGCCTTTCCTAAAATCCCGTGTCTTGGACACACAGGCTCAACGCCTTGGAAACGGCATAGAAGAGTTCCTACACTCAGCCTTTCCTAAAATCCCGTGTCTTGGACACACAGGCTCAACGCCTTGGAAACGGCATGGAAGAGTTCCTACACTCAGCCTTTCCTAAAATCCCGTGTCTTGGACACATGGGCCCACCGCCCTGGAAGAGACCTCGAGTCCCGACTCGGTCGTTTCCTAAAGCTCCTGGCCTTGGGCCACGGAGAGGCTTCGAGTTCACACTCAGCCGAGATTGGGCCCACCGCCCTGGAAGAGACCTCGAGTCCCGACTCGGTCGTTTCCTAGAGCTCCTGGCCTTGGGCCACGGAGAGGCTTCGAGTTCACACTCAGCCGAGATTGGGCCCACCGCCCTGGAAGAGACCTCGAGTCCCGACTCGGTCGTTTCCTAAAGCTCCTGGCCTTGGGCCACGGAGAGGCTTCGAGTTCACACTCAGCCGAGATTGGGCCCACCGCCCTGGAAGAGACCTCGAGTCCCGACTCGGTCGTTTCCTAAAGCTCCTGGCCTTGGGCCACGGAGAGGCTTCGAGTTCACACTCAGCCGAGATTGGGCCCACCGCCCTGGAAGAGACCTCGAGTCCCGACTCGGTCGTTTCCTAAAGCTCCTGGCCTTGGGCCACGGAGAGGCTTCGAGTTCACACTCAGCCGAGATTGGGCCCACCGCCCTGGAAGAGATCTCGAGTCCCGACTCGGTCGTTTCCTAAAGCTCCTGGCCTTGGGCCACGGAGAGGCTTCGAGTTCACACTCAGCCGAGATTGGGCCCACCGCCCTGGAAGAGACCTCGAGTCCCGACTCGGTCGTTTCCTAAAGCTTCTGGCCTTGGGCCACGGAGAGGCTTCGAGTTCACACTCAGCCGAGATTGGGCCCACCGCCCTGGAAGAGACCTCGAGTCCCGACTCGGTCGTTTCCTAGAGCTCCTGGCCTTGGGCCACGGAGAGGCTTCGAGTTCACACTCAGCCGAGATTGGGCCCACCGCCCTGGACGAGACCTCGAGTCCCGACTCGGTCGTTTCCTAAAGCTCCTGGCCTTGGGCCACGGAGAGGCTTCGAGTTCACACTCAGCCGAGATTGGGCCCACCGTCCTGGAAGAGACCTCGAGTCCCGACTCGGTCGTTTCCTAAAGCTCCTGGCCTTGGGCCACGGAGAGGCTTCGAGTCCACACTCAGCCGAGATCGGGCCCACCGCCCTGGAAGAGACCTCGAGTCCAGGCTCGGTCGATTCCTAAAGCTCCTAGCCTTGGGCTATGGAGAAGGCCTCGAGTTCAGACACTCGGCCGGATTCCAAAGATCAGGGTTTCTACACCCCTCAAAAATCATTGCCAAGCTCATGCCCACGCGGCCGAGACCAGTGGGATGATGACTCCACTTCGGCACAATGCAGCTCGTCTCGGTCAAAGCCAGCCCTTTCGGCCGAGGTCAGTGCCAGCATTCAAACAAAAACCCAAGCATTCCAGAACAGTGCAAAGAAAGAGAAACAGAACTCAAAAGCACTATACACAGTTTGGGTAATCACAGAATTCCTTCTTATCCATTGAAAACTGTTTCATTGCAAGAAATACAGAGAAAGCAAAATACAGAAAGGAGGATCACAGTCCTCTAAAAACAGAAAATGGATAAAGGCCAGGAGACTCTGATCTTCACCAACTCTTCAGGCAGAAGGCTCGAGAACGCTGGATCACCGCCTGGAGGTTCTGAGCGATCCTGGACCTCACTGGGCTCTGCAACACCCTCGGTGGCCAGAGGGGCCAGCCAAGCTTGAAGAAACCTCTCGGACCAGCAGAGCCTCAACCCGCCTGCCGTACGACGGGCGCACAGGGTCGTGTTGGACGAGAATGCGCCACCGTCCCCTCGCAGCGCATCCTCACTCTGTCTGGCCAAGGGCCAGTGCCCATGGACCCGCGTTCAGAGAGCGCGTGGCCCACGGGGAGTTCCTTCAGAGAGCGCGCAGACCACGACAGCCTCCCCCCATCGGGGGCAGCCGTCCAACGGCGCAGGGTTTTCCCCCGGATCAAGCAATTTCAGGCACCTCCCAGACATGGCTCCTACAACCATGTCCCTTCCTTCTTCCATGGCGAGCCTGCTCCCCCTACTTATAGGATGGAAGAAGGCTCAGTCTCCAAAAGGAGTTATGGGGTGAAGTCTCCCACGCGTTGTTGGGAAGACGCGACTGTCGACCAGCGAACCCTATGGCGCCACGTGGAGACATCAGTCAGACTCCCTCGTCTGCCGCGCCACCATGTTTATTGCTATTCAAGATCACCCAAGATACGGAGGATCAGTGCGAATACCAATGAAGATCACCTAAGATACGGAGTATCAGCGCAAATACCAAAAAAGATCTTAAGGGAGCACTCTACCGAACTCAAGCAATCGAAGAACTCAAGCTTAAAAGAGAAAAGCACGAGTATTTCAGAAAACCTTCATTTGTATTGAAGTTTCACTCATTACAGTGTTCAGCAAATACAAATCGAAGAAAATTACAAAGCACAAAGCAAAAGAGCAAAAATCCCGAGGTCCTGATGTCCCGAGGTCATGACCGGTCAGTTGCACGAGCTGCAGCGTCAGAGGCTTCGCCGGATGGACGGGCAGAGTTCGGCACCGGAAGCGTGTACGGCGGAGGCTCCCGAAAGGAGGGGTGGCCCTCCGAGATCCCGACCTCCTTCAGGCCAGCAAGCCACCCTTTCGCCCAAGCCTTATCCCTCACCACAAGAACCCTTTCCTTGTAGTGGGCGGTGACCTGCACTTTGGCATCCTCGAATGCAGCATCGCACTCGGACTCGAGCTTCGCCTCGGCTTCATCCGCCCTCTTGGATTCGGATTCGAGCTTCGCCTTGGCTTCGTCCGCTCTCTTGGCCTCGGCTTGAAGCAGGGCCGCATAATCATCTCCCATCTTCGAAATAGAGAGCTCGAGCTCGGCCGACCTAGTCCTCTCCGCCTCGGCTTCCTCCCTCGCCTGCTCGAGCTTCGCCGCGTATTCCTCTTCTACCTTGGCCAACTTCTGGCTCACAGCGTCCAGGGACTCTTGCAGGCCGTTCTTCTCCACGGTCAGCTCGGCAGCGTCCGCGCTGTACCTGCGGATCCTGTCAGCAACGGCCATGGACTTCTGCGCCGCCTGCCAAAGAAATAAGGTGTACATGTTACACCCAGAGAGCATCAGATGCTAAATCGCTGGTTCGACGAAGCGAAATGAAGACTTACCGCGAAGTTGGACTGCAACATCGACAGGATCAGCTTCTGGTCGCTGTACTTGTCCAGCCGCTCCATGTCCCGGGGAAGGGCGCAGGCTCGCCCTAAGTCCTCGAGGACCGGGAGTTCGATCTTGTGAAGAATGCAATCCTCCATCGTCATCGGCCTCCCCGGCCCAAGCATGAAGCTCGGCTCCCATAACGGCGGCCCCTGGGGCAACGAGGCAGCAGCCGAGCTAGGGCCCGCGTCGGTCCTCGCCATCTTCAGCGGCCGAGTTTCCTCCTGCTCGACCTCGGCTGGGGGCAAGCGTACCCCTAGATCAACAGGGCTAGGGGGCACGGGCACCTCCGCCACCTCTGCAGGAGAAGCCATCCGAGCCTTCGGAGACGGATGCCTCGGAGAATCTACCGGCTCCTGGGGGGCTCGGGCGTCCTCCGCTCCAAGTGCCAAAGCTTCGAGGTCCTCGAACGACAAACGCCTGGTGTGCCTCATCTCGGAGTCTGGCGACGGAAGTCTCGATCCCGATGTGGAGGCTAGGGTTCCAGACGTCGCCCTAACGTCAGACGACACCCGCAAGGGCTCTGCGACCTCCGGAACGGCCTGCTCCTGACCAACCCCGGATCCGGCACCTTCACTCTGGATCGGCTCTACGGTGCCCCTCAGATACCCGCGGTACTTCGGCTTATACCCTAGCAGCGACCAAGCCGCCCTACCGTCGTGACCACCGTACCGCTTCACCACACGGAGCCAGGCATCGTTCCTCTTCCAAATGTATCTGGCAGCCCATTTCCTCTCCTTCAAAGCTGCAGCAATCAGAAGCATAAGCACGGCAGAATAAAAAGAAACTTATGAAAGAAGAAACGAAGGATGTTTACTTGGGATGGTACCGAAGTGGCGAGGGACCTGGTAGCCTCTATCGGTGTCGGCCTCCCCAAACTCCCATTTCCCCGAGACGTACAGCAGATCGTCTCCAGCATACTTGCTCGAATCCTCCAAGTATCGGACGAAGCCGTCCCGACCTGGCTTAGCCCGGAGATAATAAGAATCTCCAGACCTGCATATGTCGTAGACATCCTCAAGGTCGAAGACGCCGAAGTCGGTGCCCAGGACCTCATTCAACTTGACCGTGCCCATCACGATCTTGAAGGCATTCGGCAGCAGTTGGCAGGGGCAGAGACACCACTGACTAAGGCATCTCCTAAGGAGTGGGTGAAGTGGAAATCGGACCCCGCCTTCTATCACAGCCACCAGCGGAAAAGGCATCCAACCTCCCGAAAAGTCGCGAGGGTTGTAGCCACGGGGTTCAGCACCCCTGACTTGGACATCAGCAGGGATCCTAAAGGCTGACCTAAAGCCCTCGATCGCTGCCTCGCTCTCTAACCAGTGGCTGTAAATCCCCATTCCTATCCCAGTCTAAAAGCAGAGAAACCCGCAGAAGAAGAAGCAGAGCAGGAGGAACTTACGGAATCAGAACAAAGATGCTGGACAGCGAAGAGACTCAACCTCAGCAGTGCTCCACTTCTCGGATGAAGCTCCCTCACAGTAGCCTTCCCTCTTCTGACGCTCGCCTCTGATTCAGAATCGCAAACGAAGGATAGAGCAGACCTCAACTGCCCTATATATAGCAGAGAGGCCCCCCTTTACAGAAACCCTAATCGGGCGTGCCAAGGGGCGCCCCCCTGGGATTTCGCGCGAATCATTTCGAAAATTTATTAAGCCTCCCTGAAGCGGCGCGCAAATCATTTCAAAAATTGATTGCGCCCCTGACGAGACGGCGCGTACGACCTCGAGGAGACGGACAACCAGTCAGGAGATGACACGTGGAGCCGTCGAACTGTCTCCAGCATTGAATAGGGGACGCCATTTATCACCTCGAACATCCAAAGCGACAGCGAGTCAGGGCCGAAAGAGGCTCTCCTCCAGATAGGCCCGGCACATAGCTCCCGACCTCACGGCACTGATGTTCTACGCGAGCTCAGAAGCTAGGGGGCAATTGTGTGGGGAAATTTCCAGAGCTACAGGGTTAAGCTAATCACAGCCATCAGATGGGTTTAAGCACCCTCACGTGCCATCCGCGTGCCGTCTACGTGGCACCGATCTCATCCCGGCTACCAGGACAGAGGCCTTGGCCGACATCAAGCATCTCCAGGCCACAAGCGCCGAACTGGACCACCTCGGGCATCATCTCGGCAAAGAGTCCATCTCGGCAAGGCCACCCCGGATGCCATCTCAGCGAAGAACCCTACCTCGGCTAAAGCTACCTCGGCTGAAGAAGCCAGGACAGTAGCCGAAGCAAGAAAGAACCTTCGCTTGGGCCCCTCATCCCCCACGTCATCAGACACGTGGAGGGATAGGGTCACGAGCTAGTGGGACAGACGGGACATCCAGCCGCCCACTATCTTCACCAGATCGCCACATGGCTGCATCCAGCGGCTGAGGCCACATCAGGGCAAGGCCCGAGGGCAGATCCGCTGGTACTCCTACCGCCAAAGGCGCCCAACACAATCTGGCCCAACAAGACACGCATTTAATGCAATGTGGGCTGACCCGACTAGCATTAAATGCTGAGTGGGCCGGATTAGACTGCATTTATTACTTTGTGGGCTGATCATGACTTCCCAGTCAGATCGTGGGACCCACACCAAGATATTCTCTGAGAGATACGATCCAAACCTCTATAAATAGACCTTCAAACGCCATGCAAGGTACGCACAATATTATTCACAGAGCCCTTACTCTGTCTCTCTTCTCCCTCTCTTCCATCGTTCCAGTTCACATACTGACTTTGGCATCGGAGAGCCTTGCGCCGCTCAGGCCAGGGTCCTCTGACCGTTTGCTACTCTCTTTCAGGCTTCCGGACGGCATCCAGACATCCCAGACATCATCATCTTCACGGATAAGTCCTGTAAGGCACCCTCTTATTGTGGGTCATAATTTTCTGCACCTACAGTTCCATATGTGAATGGCAATCGAGGACCTCAGTTTGGATCATAAGGATTCCTTGACCTGTAGTATTGGTGTATGTCTTCCTTTTGCTACATTATCCATGACTTGAGCATGTGTCTCCTTTTTGTTAGTACGAGTTATGAGTCACATGTTGATAACTGAGAATGGACTTAAAGCCCCTTTGGTTTAGCCAGGTCTTGTATGGCTTGTTATAGTAGGTGTTACTCGTTGTGCCTCAGGCTAGGTGGCTTTGAAGTAAGGTATTAGCTAGGACTAATCTAGGTATTGGTTTTGAATGGGAATGCTTTATAGAATTGTTGTTTTGAGTAGTTTCCAAATTGATGATAGTCTTGTTCATGCAAGAGAAAGCGCAGCCCCACACTATTGCCTTATTATTCTTGAGTCAGGTACCACTCAGCTATTAAGTCTACCGCAACATGGGACTTCCTATAGCAAGGAATGTATTATGTCTTGCAATCTATAGATTGATTATATTGAGGTAGACCATATGCTGCTAGGTACCGAAGATGCAGGAACATTTTAGGCTCCAAACCTTGGCCGCCATCTTTCTTGCAATCTTGGCTTGGCTTTCACCCTGCGCATCTTCTCTACCACAACTCGGTCGAGTACGAGAGGGTTGTGGTATATCCTGTGGTGTTTTCGCATGTGTACTGCCTATTTGCTAGGATGTTGATGTATATATTATATATTGTCTTTATCTAATTGTATCGGTTTTACATTCTTGCACTATTGCCTAGCTCATTTGTCCTTATTTTTCTCTTTTGATCATTATTTTCAGCACTTTATATCAATGCATCATATCATGATATTTATATTTGCTTACTTGCCCAGTTATTGTAAATCTTATGGCCTAGCTATATTGTTGCAGTAGGTGATGGATCCGATCCCTTTGAGTCTGAAACTAAGGCGATCCAAGAAGATTCGCCAGAGGAGTACCGAGAGTGGAGTGCAAGCAACATAGTTTGAGTTGTTGAGCCCATGCACATGAGAGCCCACAAGCTTACCTTTGAATAGATTCATTTTGTATATATTTTGTACGTTATGGCCTTAGTTTTGGTTGGCCATCGTACCCAAAAAATATTTTTGTATATTTTGTTGAACTTTAAATTTACGAATGAAAATCTATGTCTTGCTTTCTATAATTGTTACATGTCTATAATTATACATGCATAAACACGCTTCCATAGAGATTATTTATAACATTTGGAAAATGTTAATACCTTGCATCACGGACTTCGATCCATATGGGGAGAAAAATCTTAATAGGTCCTATTATCGTGCCTCATTGTTAAGAGAATTCGGTCAGGGGCATGACTCTCTCTCTCTCTCTCTCTCTCTCTCATAGTGTGAAAGGTAAGATTTGATATATATATATATATATATTAACAAAAACAACAAGGATATACCACAAAAAAGGGGAGGGCCTATGTTTTAGCATTGTGCATTGTGAGTAGAAGTCTGAGGGTTTAGGGTTTGAGATCTCTAGATTGATCCACTCAATAAATCAACCCACTAGTGTGCATAAAATAATAATCTACGCAGCGGAAATAAAATCACAAGCACACACCACAAGGACACCAAATTTAAGGTGGAAAACCCAAACCGGTCCGTACTGGATCTAATCAAACACTATGAATCTCGCAATTACAAAAAACTCAGATTTCTTCCCCAGATATCCCCTATCTAAGACTGAAGTTACCTTTGTCGCATCACGCTTCAACGACATCACACCGTTGATTGCAAACAGATCAAGCGTTTGACTCCTCAATCTTCTATGCAAGAAGAATGATCTTCTACAAGTGATGCAGAAGAAGCTTGCTCTCTAGAGTATTTGGCAGCACAACTCTTCAAAAAATCTCTAGAGAAAATTTCTCTCAATCAGATCACTAATTCAGAACGTGAGAGATAATCTTATATCTCTTTGGGTTGTGAGAACACTCAATATATAGCCCATAATTCGTGCTTAAGACTCCTTGTAATTATCCACTTAGAAAAGA